>JANXJC010000077.1:45612484-45685959 GCA_027564655.1 Leptodon cayanensis | reverse complement strand
TCCTGTCTAGGTCTGAGCATCTTTCCCTACTCAACCTGTTTTCCCAGAGATGTGCAAACACCTTCCTGAATCCATGCCCCGAGAGGTGCTGCAGTGGGGAAGCACCGGGATAGGGCCAGAAACGCTGTGGTGGAGGCTGCGAGGTTGTGTCTTACCCAGATGAGCAGCTGCGTGAAGACTACGTTGGCCATGGCACAGGAGAGATGCAGTGCTGTGCGCCCATCTCCATCACCGTAGGTCTCATTCACTTCTTCCTTGGTGCCATGGGCCAGGAGCGTCACCACGAGGCGCAGGTCATCCTCTACCACAGCCCGCAGCAGCTGCTGGCCCAGCGGGATGTCCGACTGGGGCAGCGGAGCCAGGAAGAGCTTCTGCTCATACTTGGCCCGGATCCAGCGCTCCTTCTCCTCCCTGCCAGATGGGACACTGTCACAGGTGGGTCAACCTGCCTGGGTTCCACATGCAAAGGGGCATGCATACCAGCACTGTCACTCTGCCTGCACCCCATGTTAGCAGAGAGCGTTTGTCACACACAGGCACGCCTTGCATAGCCCCGCTGCAGACACCTCCCCTGCTGTGCCCCCCCCCGCACATGGCTGTCACTGGGGCTCTGTCACACTGCTCTGGACAGATGCCTGACATGCACTTGTCCCACCGCACCTCCTTATAGCTCCCTACGTACACTGTGCACTTACATCCATGCATGTACAGCAGCAGCATCCCACACCCAGACTCCACGCCTGTCACTGTGCAAAGGAACACCCACACCTCTATGCTAGTGCCCCTACATACTCTCCTGTGTGCCCACTGCGTGGGGACCGTCTCTGTCCCGTGCTTGTGTGTGGGCCATGGCCAGCGGCAAGAAAAGGTTAGCTGCTGCACATGACAGCCCAGTGCCACGGGAGGCACGTTATCACTGCTGCTGTCTCGCCTGGTGCAAACAAAGGCTGCGGCAGCGTCCGTCCCGCCTGGGGCTGCGGGGCCGGGCGGATCGATGTGTGCCGTGCCGCTGCTATCTGCTGCCATTCTATCCATCTGCATCTGGCGGGCGGCCATCAATGCCCTGCGCGGAGCATGCTCACTCCTGCCGCCCCCTGACCCGCTCTTATCCGTTGATAAGCTGCAGAATGGGCTCTTGTTGGGATGAGTGACAGGAGAGTCGCTCCGATAGGGACAGACAAGGGCCTGAAAGGGACGCACCCTTGAGACCCACACAACGCTGCCAAGCCATCTCTGTTAACCCCTTCTGCTTTGCAGCCAGCCACGGCTCTGGCAGTCACCGCACGGCCATGGCTGGCCATGAAGCCCTGCTAGCCCACCAGGACAGTGGGAGAGGGCCTCCACGGCCCAGAGAGCAGGCAGGACCCTGAACACTGGAGTACCTTGAGGATTCCTGCCCACCTCTCTGTCTGACTGGATGGCTGCTCCCAACCTCCTCTGGTGCCCTCAAGCCTCCCGGTGTGGTTGTCTGAGCAGCATCTCTGCAGTTCCCAATCTCCCTTACCGACTGCTGTCAGGGGTGGGCTTTGGGTAGCCTTCCACCGCTCCTTCCCAGACAGCGTTGGCCAGGGCATTGCCGATGGCTGTCATGACCATGAGAAGCTCGCTAGGCCAGTCGTCCAGGTCCAAGGAGCGCACACGGGACAGGTGGGTGCCCAGGTTGCGATGGATCCCAGAGCACTCAATGCACATGAGGGAGCCCAGGTTCAGACTTGCCCAGTCCGGATCTGAGGGCAGCAACATCAGTGGGGGAGAGTTAATACCAGCATGGACTCACCGGCCTGTCTCCTATGATCCAGGAGACACATATTTGCAGGCACCTGCCCAGCAGATCCCTTCTAAGCCCAGTGCCCCAGCAGCACAGAGAGGCAAGGCCCCCAGGCTGGTGAGTAAGGGGTCATGGACCCGCATCGCAGGTGGGTCAGTAGCCCATGCCTGAAGAATGGGCCCACTGCAGGAGAGGACGAGACAGCCCCACGGTGTAGGTCTCTTCGGGGTAAGAGAGGAGGTGGCTGGGGTGGGGTCCCTCTCCCCTCCCTGGGTGAGCAGCCCCACCTCCCAGTTTCTCCCCACCATTGCTTACTCGGTGCGTCGCAGTCCACACAGAAGCTGTTCCCACGTGCGGTGCGGACGGCCTGCATGGCCTGCGCATCGCTCTGGCTGCCCAGCCGAGCCTGAAACAAAATGCACGGGAACCCCATTTACTCAAGGCCAACCGCCCTGCCACGTGTCCTCTCATCACCAGCCCAAGAGCCCGTCGGGGAACCACCAGCACCTCGCTCCAGCAGGCACCCCGCAGGCTCTGCTGCAGGAGTGGTGTCCAGTGCGGGGGCTCAGAGAACAGGGTCTGGAGGGAACATCAATTCCTAGCCCAGTGTGTGCCGGAGAGGCAGGGGATGGTGGGCTGGAAGGGGGAGCGAAAAGGCAGAGCTGTCCAAGGAGGGAGTGGACAGTGCAGGATCCAGCCCTGGTGGGATGCAGAGAGCTCCGTGGGGCCGGAGCCAGGCTGGGGAGACGACAGGATGCTCAGAGAGGTGACAGGACACCTGAGGTGGTGCACAGTCCCAGAGATGGGATTCAAACCTGACTGGGAGCAGAGAGATCAGGACAGGATCCAGCCTGGACAGACAGGGAAGCCTGGACAGGGACGGACACAGCAAAGCAGGTGCCAGAGAGGAGGGAACAAAGCAGAACTCAGCCGAGGCCTCTTACCTTATTTTTGCTGCTCTCACAGCCCTGCAGGCTGGCCAGGATCTGGCTTTCAATGGCCTGGACCCAAAGCTCTCGCTCCTCTGACGTTGAGGCCTCAAAGAGCCACGTCTGGCCCGTCAGGGACACAATAATGAACTCAAATGGCTCATCTGGTTCTGGAAAAGAAAGGTGTGCCATGACATGGGTCAGGGAAGGAGGGGGTCCGCCAGCCTCGCAGGGCGTGAGCAGACGGACAGATTGCTGCGGGCCACCGCTGCGCCCGCACACAGGCAGGATCGCTGGCAGCAGTGGTCCCCGGGAGGCTGGGACAGGGAAGCGCAGGCAGAGAGTGCCTGCAGGGAGGAACCAGAGCTCTGCGCCAGGCCATCACTCCTGCTGCTTGCACAGCTCTCTGTGCGCCAGCTCTACTAGCGTGGGCTTGCCTTTCCTGCCGCACACGAACATCCGCAGCCTCGTTCCCCCATCATCCCGGGCCGGGAAACCCAGGAGGCTGTAGCATTGGACTCCTGGAAGCTGCCTGCGCCCTGCTCTCCATGCCCTCTATGTCCCACCCTCGGAAAAAACTGCTGACCTCTTGAGCAGTGAAATCAGCTCCTTCGCAGAGCGGCTGCCCCCCTCAAACAGCCCCATCACCCCCAAGAGCCCACAGAGTGCTTGGTGCCTGCTGATGAGCAGCTTTAGTGGGACAGGGCCCTGCACACTGAATCAGGAGATGCAAGGAGGGTCCTTGCAGCGGGCTCAAAGGCAGTCTTCACAGACCTGCGCACTGAGAAGGGGCATCATCACCAGCTGAGGAGCGCAGCAGGGCAGGGATCCCGCTTGGGAAGCCCTCAGTGCCTGGGTGCTCCACGGACCTGCACAACAGGGCACAGCCGCTGTTTTCCCATAAAGAGGCATTAAGTCACAGAGACCCAGGCAGGAGCCACGGAGAGGCAAGAGTGATGCCATTCTCAGCTCTGGCACCTCTCAGTGCCCTGCTGGGCAGATGGCCTCCGGCTCCCAAACTGGGGAAGCTGGTGGCCACAGGGGTTCCCTGGAAGCCAGCCAAGCAGAGCTGCTTCCATGAGGCGTGAGGACGGCAGTGGCGGGGGCAGCGGGGACACGTGCAGGGCAAAGTGCCCAGGAGGGCACGGCCAGGCGCCTCAGCCTCTCCTCTGCGCAGCACCAGCATCTGTGCCCCGCAAGCAACAAGCAACCCCAGAAGATACAGCCTCAATATTAAAGGACTTCTCTGGCTGTGAAACATGTGGGGACAAATTCCTGACTTTCCATCTTCAGGGAAGATAATTTTTGTGAGCCCCAAGGGTTGCTCAGACCACCAGGCACTTACAGGCTGGGTACAAACGGAAGCGTCAGCATCCCTACAAATGCAGGCTGCCTGGTGGGTCTCCAGGGAGGGTGTCAGAGCACAGGCACCTCTGCGCTGGTGGCAGAGTCAGGAGCAGAGAGATGGGGGACAGTGAAAATGTGTGAAAGCACCTCAGGCCCCCTGGGCCTAAGAAAACAGCCCCAAAACAACCAAGAGCCTGCTGAAAAACAAGGCTTAAAATGTGGTCTCCCCCGCTGGTTACTGCTCTGATTGCTGTAAT
The DNA here is from genome assembly GCA_027564655.1 of Leptodon cayanensis. NCBI lineage: Eukaryota > Metazoa > Chordata > Aves > Accipitriformes > Accipitridae > Leptodon > Leptodon cayanensis. The sequence continues at coordinate 45,681,658 of JANXJC010000077.1, read as the reverse complement.
GCCCTCCCAGTCTGGGCTGCCAGGGCTGGGCTCTGCCCTGCCAGCCCTTGCCACGGGCCGCACCGAGCGGGCGCGTGGGCCTCAAATTTACATGGGGTGCCCTGTCTCATCTTTGCACCCGAGCACCACCAGCATTTACCTTTTATTGCCAACTTCAGTAGTTAGTGCAGTAAATGACTTAACTAAGCGGGGCCTGAATGGAATGACTAATAAACGTTATGTCACAGCACACGCTTCAGCTCATAGCAAAATGATTTGTAATTACCTAATTAGCGTTATGCAAATAACACCCTCATCTCCATAATGTGCCTTCCCAGCTCTCTATTAAAAGCAGGGAGTCAACTGCACAGCTCCAGAGACAGCAAGGAGGCCAAGGGGACCAGCATGGTCCGCAGCAAGGCAGAGCTGTGCTGGCCTCCAGCCTGGCAGGGTCTGTGCCTGCCGGGGCAGGTGCGGGGAGGCGAGCGGAGGGGGTCTGGTGGGGGTCCTCGCTTCTGCCCAACTTCCCCTGCAAGCTGCGGCCAGAAGAGTCTCTTACTGTGGAGGGAAGCAGCAAGAGGGCAATGACTGAGGAACTTGCTGCAGCCCGCAGCACCCCGGCAGAGCTAATGAATGGGTGCAGAGGCCACCAGCCGGGTCCCACCAAGGGCACGGTCAACCTCAGCTGCTGCTGGGCTGCCTGGCACTGGCTGAGCAAGACTGTGTCCACAAACACTCTCAGAAAATGGGTGCAGCCATGGGAAGAAGCCTGCCCTTTGCCATGGCTGAGACCACTCCATGGTGTGTCCTGCACAGATCCCAGCAGCAGCCATGGGGGCTTGGAGATAGTTAGCGCTGATGAAGTGGACTGGTGCAGGAATGTGAGGCTTGGTCTCCACACCAGCAGACCCTTGGGAGGATCGAATAACTCCAGGGTGATGGGCTCTCCAGGTGAAGTGCCAACTGGCTTGCCTTTCCCAGATAGGAAGGGGAGGCTGTTTCATCATTTCACCATAGAATCAGCTTGAGACTCTTCCTCTGAGGAAAGATGTCTGCAACTGCCTTTCTCCTGCTGGGAATGAGAAACTCTGGGCCATCAGGAGGAGGACAAGACTGCAAGGTGCTGGCAGCCAGTCACGCTAATGGACTCTCCTCCTCTCTGCGATGCACTTGCCTAACCAGGACATCAAAGTTGCCCAGGACATCAAAGTTGCCCAGCACTTCGCCCTTTCCTCCAGCTCTCAGCCACAGAAGAGAACCCACAGTCCCCGCTCTGGGGAGCTCCCTGCAGGCAACGTGCCTCCTACCCTAAGGATATTTGCTGTGGAGGCTCCAAGGGCACCAAATCCCAGCTCAAAAACAAGATTCTTGGAAAATATACGGCCGGTAACTTCTGAATACTGGGAGAAGAAATAACCAGACAACAGCCAGGCTAACAGCCGCTGCCCCCTTGACTAGCTAGCACCATCCTCTTTGTGAGCACTGCCATACCCTGGACATGGGCAGGGAGCACCCAACCACGGATGGCAGCCAGACGACACAGGAACCCACGACCACGGCACTCAGCTGGACCTGCCCAGCCCCTGCTCAGCTCCAGCCCACCCATGAGCAAGCAGCTGCTGCCCCCTCTTCCACCATCCCAACCTGTGACTGGGATCTGCAGTCCAGGGACTGGAGTGCTCCAGCTGTTCTGAGAGACAGTTCCTTCTACCTCTGCAGGAGGCTACAAGAGAGCAGGGACCAGGCCCTGAGAGCTGCAAAACCAATCGCTGCCCGAGGCGAAGCATTAACAGACAGGAAGGAAAGAGTGGCATTTCCTCCTGGGGGGCAGTGACTGCCCAGGTGCTTGAGGGAGCGTTTGCAGTTCCCAGATCTCGAATCAGGCCACGCTGTTGGAGCAGCGACCAACAAAGCCACCCCTGGGGCACCCCGATATATCAGAATGGGCCCTATTCTCCTTAAATCTCTCCCACCCTTGGTCTGAGCCACCTGTGGCTGCTGTCAGTGTGTTGCAAAGCCCAGGCCAGCTGCTTGGACCTGGCAAGTACTGGATGCACCTCAAGTGCTCCCTGCTAGTGAGCCGCTTCTGCTGCCACTGAAACAGCAGCAAGCAGGTCGGCACAGTCCCTGGGACACGGTGAGGATTTCTGCCATGGGCTCACATGACTCCATCCTCCTTGTTCCTTTCTCTCGCTTGCTCAGTACCTCCCCACCAAACATGCAGGCAGGAATCCCGGCCCAAGCGTTCCTGAGCCAGTGTGCTTCCCAGCAGAGACGAGGCAGCAAACGCCAGCCCTGCAGTGCCTGCCTGCCCCAGGGCTCCCACGCAGGGCTCGCAGCTGCTCCTCTGAGGTGCCTCTGCCTCAGGTGCTGTGCTGGGGCAGGGGGTACCGTACGTGTCCCAGTCCTCTGCTCAGGATGCTCACAGAGGAGGGGCAGGCAGCTCCGCCTGCTGGGGTCCCTGCTGGGCTGCCCACACCTGACCATGGGCAAACAGCGAGGTTTCTGGGGCTCCAACCCCACTCAGACGGACTTTCCCACCATCACAGCTCAGGGGCATCCTGGAGCATGGGGCTGCCCGATCCCAGCCCTGGCAGCGGTCCCAGTCAGACCAAAGCCCCAGCGCCGGCTTTGCAAGCCACAGGACCTCCATTCCCCTTCCTCCTTTGTGCCTCATGGATTCCAGCTTTACTCTGAACAAAGGGCCTGTTGCTCTCAGCAGAGCTCGGGAAGAGCTAACAAAGGACGACAGCTTTTCTTCCACACTAAGGCTTTTTTTGCAAGCAGAATCACCACCTCTCTTTCGCTGCAGCAACACAGGACAGTACTGCAGGGTCAGACCTCCTTGGAGGCTTGAGCACAGCAATAGCCATGCAGGAAAGCAGGGAGCCGTGGGGTCGCTCACTTGGAATCACACACGGGGTTCGGCAGAGCTGGGAAGGGAGTCGAGGACTCAGAGCAGCTCTGAACGGCATGCAGACCCAGCTTCTTGGATGGTCTGGGACGAGTTCCTGAGCTCCTGGCGGGGGGCCCGTACAAGTTGAATCAGACTCAAGTAATAGCTTCAGGGAAAGGGGCTTTCTCAGATTTTTCTGGGGAGAGGCACAGGTTTCTGATGTGGCAGGGGCATTTCTGGCCAGGTGAAAGAGTAGCACAAAGTAGAGGACACAGGCGGAAGGATTCGGACTACCTCTGTTGAAGCAGAGTTGGCAGAATGCCCTTCCCTGCACCACGTGCAGGGGACAAGCTCCTTCCTGGTGGCCAGGGTGGCCAGAAGAGCCCCAGAGCTCGCCAGCTCAGACTCAACAGGGCGAAGGTCCTGGAGGAAGCCACTCCTACAGGAGTGGGAAGCCCTCTCCAGCCGCCTCTGGGTAGAGGGGCTATCCCAGGGCCAGAAGGCAGAGCTCATCTCTCTGGCCCTACGGCTGCCTGCAGGCGTGCTGGTGGGAGTCCATTACGCCAGCTCCATTAGAATTAGTGGGCAGTGGAAATGAACGCGCTTGTCTCTCTCTCTCTTGATGATTTTTTGATGATGTTTTAAAGACTGAGCTCCGTGAAGAGTTGCTGAGCAGAGTTCGGTGCGAGCCGGCTCTGCTAATGGGCGTTAACCCCATGACCCAGCTCCAACGCCGCCCAGCAATGAGTGCTCCAAATGAGAGCAAAATTAGCGAGGGCACTGCACAGCAGCCAGGACAGGCCAGGGCTGTGTGGCACTCAGACCCGACTAGCAACTGAGTCACCAAGCTGAGTGGGCTTGAGGACTTCTGCAGCAGCCGCAGCGAGGTGATCAGCCCTTGTGGAGTTACCCTTCACCAGCCTGCTGTGCTAGGGAGGGGGGAAGCCAGCAGCCCCCACTGCCAGCAAGCCAGCCTTGAGAGGAAGCATCTCCTCAGGGCCAGCAGATGAGCACCACAGGACTGGAAAGAAACGGGGGAACGCAGACATCCTCTATGCACTGCCAGGAACCAGCATGAAGTGAAAGGAAGAAGGTAAGGGAAGAGCCCCACCAAGAAGCCAGGGTGGGACAGAGCTCTGCTGCCCGCAGGGGCCCTAGAGCGGAGATGCCCAGCAGACCAGTGAATCTGTCGCTGTCACCTGCAGAAGCAGCAGGGGATGTTGGAGAGGAGAAGCAGCACGGAGAGGAAGGGAAGCAGTGGCGTCCCGGGAGTGGTGCCCCTAACGGCTCGTGCCAAGGCCCTTCTCTCTGCTCTCAGTGGGAGGAAGCACAGCTTTGAGCAGAAGCGGTACATCAGGGTGGCTAAAACCACCATAGCTTCAGCACACGGCTGGGCGCAGGGATCCGTCCTGCTCTGAAGGGCTCAGACTACACACTGCATCCGTGCAGAAGAGGCCAGCCCAGAGACCCACTGCAAGGATCGAAACGTGGAGTCAAGGGAATGGCACTTCCCACCTCCTTCCCACGGACACCCTGCTTCTCCCTGGGGTGCGGCACGAAACCCCAGGCCAGTGTGCCTCCCTGGGGAGCTGCAGTGGGACAGGTTGGCCACATCCCACACATGTACCCAAGGTGCCCCCCCACAGGGCTGGGGCAGCACCCTCAGAGCACTAGCAGCAATATGGGGCGGGCTGCTCCCCTATCCCTCAAGCACCAAGACACAAACCAGCTCTGCATCATGCGGTGCGATGCTCCTCACCCAGCACGGAAGGATCGTGCTTCTCCCAGCACTCAAGACACAGGGCTGCAATTCCCTTCCCACACAGAGCACTGGACAGAGCTTCCCCAAAGCCAGCCCACAGGACACAGGGCAGAACTTCCCACCCCAGCGGGCAGGACAGGATGGAGCTCAGCACTGGGGATGGGCGGGAGCACTTCCACACCAGCACACCAGGCAGGGAGAGCCCTCCATGCCAGCCAGCTCTTCAGCTGGCTCCTTCCCTGAGCAGACGGGATGCAGCCCCTGCCCTGCAAGGAGGACGGTGTAGGATGCCTCCCCCTGCATCCCAGCAGGTCCAGGAAGGAGGAGCAGGATCCTACTCAACATCAGCAAAATGAGAAGCAGAGCTCACACTGAGCCATGCCGCACTCTTGAAGCAGAAGTCTCCTTTTTCACCTCCGCTCCCCCCCGGCTCCCAGTCACATCCAGTCTCTCCCTTCGCACTGCCCTTCTCCTCCCACCCCTTCTCCCGCTTTGAGGTGGTGTAGCAGAGGTGCCTCTGGATGCCCTGGCGAGTGGGTGGTCACACAGGGAAGAGGCAGGGGGGGATACTTCCAGCATGTGGGGGTGCATGGCAGGGAACCAAGGGCTGGTCCTGCCTTTGGTGCAGGGAGTCCCAGGCCCACAGCTCTGCTCTCTTGCTGCCAAGTCTGCGAAGAGTGTCCAGGAGCAGGGCAGCCTGCAGGCCCCCCAGCCTCGGGATGCTTGTTTGCAAGCTGCCACTGTACCACATCATTATGAGGTGTTTGGGATATCAACAAATTAGCAGGCGTCTGGGAAGAGAAGGATGCAGCACCATTCGTAAATGTCAGCTCGCTGCCTCCTCATTTTGCAGATCATTAAACCCAATATTCCTAACCTGTATTAGTGCAACGGGGACAGGCCCCCTCCACAGCAACAAGCCGCCAGGAGAGCCGCAGCGAGAACATTGCTATGGAGACCCCACAGCGCCTTCTGTCCCAGTGCCCCCAGACCCCCGAGTGCCCCAAGTGGAGCTGGCACGTTCCCACCGCCCCACTGCCTGCCCTGTCCCCGGGGGCACGCTGGGCCGGGGGCGGCAGGGCCGGGGAGGGCTCTGTGCAGTGACACCGGCAGAGATGGGCAAACTCAACTGTACAACAGAGGACACGCTGTGGGGTACCAAATGTGTGCGTGTGTGCAGGCACCTATGGGGAAGGAGAGCAAAGGCAGTTGAGCCTGCGTGTCAGGAAGAGAAGGTGCTCCTGAGGGACACTGCAGGGTACACTGTGACGTGCAGAGGGTGTCATCGCAAGGGCCCAAGAGTGTCATTTCTATGTGGGGGGGGGCGGATGCCATATGGGGTGCAGTGTGGGCACACAGCGCAGCGGGGCTGGGAGGCAGCAGAAGGGCCATGCAGGGTGCGTGCAGGCACTGGGGGCAGAGGGGGTCACACTGCGGGCGCAGGAGGGACGGCACGGACAGCGTGGGCTTCATGGTGCACGTGGAGGCCTGCTGCAAGACGCACCAGCAGGGTTATGGGTGTGCACACGAGGGGCAACACAGAGCTGTACAAGGTCCCCCAAGGAACCACGGCACGAGGAGGGTGTGGAGCTGATGGAGACGGGGGATCAGCTGTGGTGTGGCGGCGATGCCCAGGCACAGGCTGCTTTCCTCCTGCCAGGATGGAGCAGAGAGCTTGCGGGGTCTGTAATGAGCAGGAGTGACTTGTTAGCACTGAATTAAGAGCCTTGGTGGAAGGGAGCGCACGGGTGACACAAGCTGCGTGGGGCAGCAGGAGCTGAGCAATAGCAGCTGGAATCCCCAGCAATCTGGTAAGCGCAGCTCAGCCCTGCACTCCCAGCTCGCCGAGATCAGCCTCCGACAGCCCCTGACAGTTGGTATTAATCACGCACATCGCCCCAACACAACTCTTTACTGGCCATCAATTTCCCGTGGGTTTTAAAACTAAAAAACAAAGACAAAACCGCGTCGTTTGGCCGCCACTGAGAAGCACATTAAGGGGCTGTCAGCTTCTCGCCATGCACCCTGCATCACTCTTTAAGCACATGAGAAGTTCATTATCCCCGGAGCTCTGGCAGCCATGGGGATGCTGGCGTAGGGAGCGTCGCAAAGGTGCTGCTGCCATCAGACGTGCCTGGTGGCTCCCAGGGGTCCTCCCGGCTGCCCAAAAGAGGAGCCAGAGGTCCCGGCGCAGAGGAGGTGCGGCAGCGGTGGGAGCTCTGGGCTTGTCTGTGGTGGGACGGGGCACTCCTGGCCGCAGCGCTTTGCTGGGCAGACTTTCCTGATGGTCCCTGCAGGCTGATGCTGCGACCCCACCATGGTGACGAGCTCTTCCCCGGGCTGCTGCGACGACGTCCCCTGACAGCCTGACACCACGTTTGCCAGCCTGTGGGTGCTCCCTGACAGCCTGAGCCGCACTCTCCGGTTTGGTGACATCCCCGGCAGCCCAATACCACGCTTGCCATAGTTTGCTGATGCTCCCTAGCAACCTGACACTGCGCTCTCTTTAACATGCGACCATGTAAAAAAGCAACAGCTCGTTTGATTTATGATACTTCAGAACAACTAAGATTCAATTGCTCCGCACGTCCCTGGCTCTGATTACCTCCTAAATGAGATAAACTGATGGCAATTTATCCCCAGACCTCACCAACTTTCCCAGGATGCTAACCTGAGATGCTCGTGCCCTGCACACGCAGGCGTTGGGCTGGGTGCATCCGAAGGCAGCCTGGCCGCAGCCCGAGCTGTCCGCTCCTCCGCTCTCCCCTGCGGCTGCTCCTTGTGCCTGGGAGAGACGCTGCGATGGAGGGCTGAGCCTGACACCGTGCCTGGCCCGATGCAGCTGCTGAGGTCTCCTGGCAGGAGGCTTTGGGGGGTCCCAGCAGCGGTGCTCCCCACACTGGCATGGTCACGCTGGTGTGAGCTGACGGAGAGCACAGCCGGTCGCTGGGCTGTCCCCCACGCTCCTCCCAAGACAGTCTACCCTGCACAACGGGATGAGCACCACAAGGGATGGAAGCTCTACCACAGAGCACGGCAGCCCTGCTCTCTGACCAGCGATTTTTACACTTTCACCACGTTGACTAGGCGACAGTAAAAAGCTCAGATTATCCTGCTGTGAAAAAAACTGCTGTAACTGTTCAAAAGCAGCTAAAAGAGATTCAAGGAAGAATCAGACATACTTATGGACAGCAGTCCATGACATAAGTCATCAGTCATGCCCATGATGTGGGGCAATGCTCGGCCCCAGGTTCACAGCTGGAACCAATCGCTGACCATTAAGACATCAGGATGGGACCTCACAGAGAGGCTCATTATCTCTTATTTGCTTGCTACCAGTCTCCACTTCTAATGCAGGCTGCCATGCAGGACAGTGACCTGGCTGTGACTCCAGTCTAGTGCTCGCCCTGAGTGGCTAGAAAGCAGACAACCCAAGCATCAGCCCCAGAGTCACTCCTCCGCACCCGCCCTGGGCTGCCTGGTCCTGGTGATGAGCCGCCACAATGCCCTGAGCTGCATCAGGTCTCGGGAGCAGGCCCGGTGCTTGGAGCAGGAGAGAGACAAAACGAGTCTCCCAAGGGGGGTACCACAGGCAGGGAGACCCAGTGCCAATCAGACATATGGCAGGCAGGGGATCGTCTGCCTGAAAAGGAGCGCGTGATTCAGCTCCGCAATCTATGCTGAGCACAGGGATGTACAAGGACCCTTTCAGACAGAGATGTCCCCCGCTCCTCAAAACAGGGTATACAGCTGTTTGCTACTGAAACACTGGACTGGCTACAGCAGGATCAAGCTGCGAACCTCTAAGCGCATGCTGCCTCCGCACAGCAGCAGCGGCCGGCTCCCGCAGACATGGAGCACGGCACCGCTGGCACGGGTGCTGCCCGCAGCACCTCCGGACCCACAGCACGCACAGCCTGGCCTCCCAAGGAGGTGCTGATGCAGGGCGACCCGTGAGGATGACAGAACTGACCCAGACTTTGGAAGCCCAGTTTTGCAATCAGATCAGTTTTCTAACACAGCAGATTACATAAAAAATAAATACAAGGCAAGTTTTTGAAAAGCCAACCAAAAAGCCAGAAAACCCACCGCGCAATACCCCATGTGGAAGACACTGCCTGGGACTACTCTGAGCTGGCGTGAGCCTGGGAGCAGCAGGCTCTTGTCATCTCTGCCCGTCAACAGTGCTGAGCCAGTGGATACTGCACCTATTGACTGACTGGAGAAGGACACAGGGACTTGGAAGGACTGGATGCAAGCTGGAGACAGAGAGGTTGGATTGCTCATGTGATCGCAGATCACAGATGCCTGCTCTGCTCTGCCGTGCCCCTCCTGCCTCTGCTGTGCTCTCCTAACTCCTCGCATGGCGTCCTCACTGCTCCCTTTCCACTGCTGCACTGGAGCAGGCTAAGCAGCCTGCTGCCACGTGTCCCAGCAGCGGCAGCACTGCAGATCACTGGGGAGGTATTTTTCCTGCTCTAGGTTCTGGTGCCAGAGGCTTCTGGCAGCAGGAGGAGCAACTGCGTGCGAGGTCTGTGCAGTGACAAATGAAGTTTGGTAACTGACACTTCACTGGCAAATGAAGTTCCATGTTGATAAATGCGAAGTAATGCACATTGTAGGAAAAAATTACATTACTCCAACACCTGACAGGGCTCTAAATTAACTGTATCAACACAAGACAAGGCCTGGATATCACTGCAGATAGCACGAGACCTCTTCCCAGCACACCACCATGGTCAAGGACCAGGGCAGGGAATAACAGAAAATATTCTGATGCCCTCATACACATCACGTGGCACCACATCCCCACTATCTGCAGCCTCAGTCACTCCACCTTCCAAGGATACTGCCAAGCAGGGAAGGACAGCAAGAGTGAGTATGTGTCTGAAAAAAAATCCCTATGAAATGACAGAAAAACTGGGATGGCTCAAAGATTCATGGACTTGGCATCCAAGAAGGAGGGTGACAATCAAGTGGTCTGCCCACCTTGACGCAGTGGGCAGGGAATTCTGCCAGGGGCCAGATCACACACATCTTGTAGAAAAGCGACTAATTTAATTTTAAGACTTTGAGCAGTGGTTAGTCCATATTACTGCTCCGTAAAAGTGTGCCCACATTTAATTACCTTTTCCACTAAGAAATTGTATTCAATCTTAATGTAACTTGAGATCCCAGCCTCTGCACCTTCTCATGCACCCGTCAGCTATGCTGAACAGCCTTGCAGGACCAGACTTCTTTCTCTGTAAGTACTGAAAACATCAGTCCTTCGCTTCTCAGTCTTCATTCTGGTAAGCTGAATACTTTGATGTCCACATCATAAATACATTCATCAGAAATACATTCATCAGACCCAAGTCTGTTTTGGGACCTTCTTTACAACTCTCTCCAGTATTTCCGTGCTCTCTTGGAGTATTATTTCCAGGATGAGACACAGTACTTTAGCACGCGCTTTCTTAGTCTCACGTGTAGGTGCAAAGTCATTCTACTCTTTGGTATCCCACTTTTCAGACATAGAAAGAATACATGTCTCTCTTTTTGCCAAAGCACTGGACTGAGAACTGCAAACCGAGAGCTGATGTGGGGAAGGGCCATAACGTGTCTGAAGAGTCAACATATACCCATAGCTAAGAATGCATCAGTTGTTTAACAAAATGTAAATACAGATAATAATTCTTGCTTTCCGTGAGACATCCAGTGTCTATTATAGACTCAAATGATGCTCAAGATGCCTGAATCAACCACCGCAAAGGCGAAGTCTTAGTTGCTGGCTGGGGTTAAACCACGACACCTAAACTCAGTGGTTTTCAAATGAAGATAACTACAACAGAACTGCCAAACTCCTATGCAGATCATCACCACAACATTTCTAAGAGAGAGAACTTAAGAAGAGTTGTTCTGCCATGGGAAACCTGGGCTGCTGGTCTACAGGTTGACCTGCGATTTGGAGCAAGATGCCGGGACAGCCACAGTACGCCTTGTTAGATACAGGCTAACAAATGTACAGGCTAAAATGTTCTGGTTTGTTTTACAGTAGCTATTAGTTTCAAACACTTCTACTTAACCCCTCTCCCCCTGCCTTTAGCCATCTCAATTAAATCTTTATTTTCGTTTACTACAAAAGCTTACTGAGTGCCGTGGGACAGGATGACCTAGGATAAAGTCAAATCTTAAAGACTGAGGATCACTTTTTCCACAGAGGCTAATCATAGATGCAGGCTTTGGAGAACGTGTTTGCCAAGCGGATCTCTACCTGGACAAATTTGGATGGCTTTTCACAGCAAAATGCACTTCCCTATGCCTTGCAGGCTCCCTGCCAGGCTTGGGTCCCTCTTCAGAAACCACAGAGACACCACAATTTCTCAACAGAAAAACCATCAGTACTTTTAGCATAGGCAAAGCAATGTATACGTCTTCAACTGGTTTCCTGAAGTAGATAAACTTTTCCAAAAGACCCTCAGCTTGAGGCGGATGGCCAGCATAGGTCTTTTAAATGATGGGAGTTTGGCAAATTTACAAGCCAACCGAAACAGGTTCTTTCTTGTGATAGAAAGTGTCTGTACACCTTAAGCATAGTCAAGCACGCCTTAACTATGTGGTGTGCTCTGCTCTGCTAACACAGTTAGTAATTGTTATTACCACTAATAGTATATGCAGTCATGGGCATGATGGCAGTCCTGCTTTCACTGCAGGTGAGAAATCAAGGGCAGATCAAGAGGGGCTGGTTGCTCCTTTCTGCCTAAGCACAAGCTGGCTCGGACGAGGAGCGTTCCAAGCCCTGGGACCTGACGAGCCCCGGCAGGACTCCTGGGTGCCTGGCGCTCTGAGCCGGCAGAGCTGCCCCCCAGGCAGAAGACCTTTCCTACCTTCTGCTGCCGTGCTGGGGCCATCGGGTCGGGTCGTCCCTGTGCTCTTTTTCCTGCGATGCTTCTTCCTGTTCGCATGTGGTGATGGAGGTGGCTCCAGCTTCGGGCTGGCAGCACTGGAAATGTTTGGGCTGGAGCTGAGAGAATCGGCAGTACCGTTAGCTGGGAACAAAAATAAAGAAAGTAATGTACAGCAAGACAGTGACAATCTGTTCTTTCTAGAGACAACGAAGTGTCCTGGAAGACAGCCCTGATGCTCTGCCTGGCTCAAAATGCACAGTCCCATGAGACAGGACAGCACCTGCACTCAGCCCCGCTGCACGGGGCAGCTCCGACACCCGCTCCAGCTCAGGGCTGGCAGGCTCCTTGGGCAGGGTCAGGCTGGACACACTCTGCACTGGGATTCATCTGGGACGATCACACAGAGACAGCGCTGGCACCTACATAGCCAGGACAAGTGCAGCAGCAGCATCACTGGGGGCAGCCCGACATGCTAACCACTCGGCGTGTGTCCCTGTGCATACTGCTCAATGGCAGTGTCCTCACAGGGCAATGCGTGCGTTTTGGGAAGGGACAGTCCCAGGAGGTGTTTTCGGCCCCCAGGTGCAGATCCAGGTCCCGGGATCTGCAGTGCTGCTGCAGAAGCATCAATCCCCCACAGCACTGCTCTGCCAGACGAGGTGACTGGGGTTGCCACACTTAGGAACCTAAGCATGATGGTCTCAATAGGCTTCCGATACGGAGCTGAAGAAGCTGCATCCCCAGCAGCAACGCACCAAATTTATCCTCAATCATACTGTTCCTTACAATTAATAGCAGAATTAGAAACAATCAGGGAGCTGCCTAATTACTGTCAATTAGAGCGCGCTAATCAAGCTCCGATCACACACACACACGCTGCCGCTGCACTCACCATTAAATGTCAAATTTCATTAGAGACCAGCAACAAAATCAAAAGCCTGACATTCAATTTCAGCAGCACACACAGCGCAGGCTTCCAATCAGCATAAAAATGCAGACTCCGGGGAAGGCAACGAGGCGCAGGAGCCCTCGCTGCACTGTTAACCCTCTCTGAAATACACTCTTGCCTCTCCAGTGTCCACCCGCCCACAGGGCACTTATGGCAGCTCTGCTCCCAGCTTGCTTCTGCCCTGGGCAGCTTGCTGTCCTCTTTGCAACAAGCCAGTGTCTCCCGCTAAGTCCTAACCTCCAATTTCCATGTTTTGTGGCACCTGAAATTAAGAAAGCGATCACAGCATCTAACAAGGGCAGCACCCTCCAGCAGCGGGGACTGCCTGTGACTTGGCAAGCCCTTCTCCCACTTCAGCCTAGCCTCTGCTCTCCCGTTTCAGCCCAGTTTGGTCTCTGGGGCTTGGTCTGTCTCTGTGTGGCGATACAAACATCCAACAGTGGGGCAGAGAGGGCTACAAGCAGTGGCCAGGAGCTGCCCCATGCAGAGGTCTGGCGTGCAGCTGGTGTCCTCCTCGCAAGGCTGGGAGAGGATGCGGCATCAGAGCTCTTCTATCTCTGGTTTCTCCTACATTCGACACACACTAGTAGGGTGTTTCTGTTGCTATTTATCCACAGGGAAATAGCTCACCCTTGACAATTAAGAGAGATAAATCTAATAGAATCAGACTTCAGTTTTATAAATATAAATTACTGATACTGTTCAACAGGACTACGCTTGGAACAGGTGTGAGGCACCTTCATCTCCCAGCCTGGATGTCGCAGGGGACCTGAACTTTCTTGTCTGAGGCTACACATGGTGCATCCAGCCTACCGCTGCTGCCCACCTGCTCACCAGGATGCCCTCCGGGCCAAACCACGCACGGCCAGCATTCTGCCCCCCTCCGCTCATCCACACAGCGTAGAGGGTTCATGCATTTCTGCAGCTCCTGCCAACGTGCTTGCAGGCTACGGAAAAGCCTGACACCTCACGCTCCGCGGAGCAGAGATCACCCACGTCCCTGCTTTTCTTACCACCCAGCAGCTAAAGACACAGAGCTGGGGGCTTCCAGGGCCCCCACTGGGGTAGGGATGGGACTGCAATGGGGCGGGGGCACAACGTGAAACACGCTCTCTCTACAAGATCAGGTATTGCTTGCTCTCCCTCTTTCCCCAGCAGGACAGAAGTGAGCTCCTCTGACACACCCAAGGACTTCCAGGTCCCCATCTCACCATGGGAACCCTTCCACAGACATGCGTGGGACCTCCTGGTTCCTCCCTCCAAACCAGCTGGCCTTACAGGCAGCCCCTGGGTCTCCACGGGTGGGCGCAGAGGTCCTCCCATAAAGGACAAACACAAAATGTGCTGGAGCGTGTTTACATGGCCTGTACGGCTCGTCCCACCCCGCTTCCATGTGCTCTCCAGGTCACAACTGGAGGAGGCAGCCCGTCCCAGGGAGCCGTGAAGGCAGCCTGCACTCTCTGCATGTGCCTGCAAGTCTGCTCTGAGCAGAGAAATATTCCTCATCCTGCCCCACCATTTAGAGCTGGAAATGCAGCGGAGAACTCAGACCTGGGCTGCACAGACACAGCGGCACAGCCAGGGTTCAGGCGCGGGTGCGAGGCACGCCTGCTTCGGCTTAGCTCAGCCCTGCAGCAGGGGGCGGACACGCTGCTCAGCTTGGCAGGCCGTGCCACGCAAGAAGCACTGCCTGTCCCCCCCAAAAGTCCTCTCCCTCACCATGCTGAGAACCCACTTCTTCTGCTGGCTGCTGCCCGTGCAGGTGTGCAGCCCAGAGAGCCGCCAGCCTGGTGTGTGCACAGCCCAGGGCTGCTCCAGCTGACCGGGACAGGAGCCCAGGGAGCTGCTCGCCACCTCCCTGGGGCCAGGGCTTTGCTCCAGGGGCTCCACCTGCCCCAGCCCTTCCTCGACAGCCCTGAGCGGTTCTGCAGACAGGAGACAGATGCTGGGAGGTATGAAATTGCTGCTTTTTCCCACCGGCGCAGCGGTGATGGTGCCGCGAGCTGTGAGCTGGGCGACGGACTGTGAGGCTGCTCCAGGAGGCTCCCAGGACAGCCGGGCCGGTCGCCCCTGGTATCCTGTGGGCCCTTCAGCACAGCTGGCCCAGGGACGTGTCTGTGGACCACTAACGCCAGGGCAGGGCAAGGCAGGACCGACCCACAGGGCTTGGGGTCCAGCACAGTGCAGCGGGACCTGAGAGCGGACGAGCAGCCTTCAGTGCTCGAGACACACAGTTAGCACTGAGCTGACGTCTCACCCCTCCACATCACCGGGAGAAGAAGCAGCTTCTCAGCTCCCGTTTGTGTCAGTCTCCAGGTTACTTTGCATGAAAGAGGTAGATCGCTTCGGGTGGCTGCAAGCGCAGCAGGCTCCTCCCGTGGACAGGGAGCAGAGGCTGGCTTGGTCTCCTGTGACACTCAGGCCAGAGCCAAGGCAGGCAAAATGCACAGCACGGCCACGCCAGGCCCTTGGGCTCCTCAGCGGGGCTGCTGGGAGGAGGACGAGACCTGCTTGGACGGTTCCCGGGGCGGGAGGCTATCCAGGCAGACAGCTGCTGTCCGCAAGGGCTGTGCCCCAAAATTCACCTGTGCAAAGGCAAGGTGCGTGCGGACCGCAGCGCTGCCCGTCTGCTCACCTGCGCGAGGGAGCGCAGACCCCGCTGCTGCGCATACAAGGGCATGCTCCGCAGTTGGCACGGGAGGCTCTGCTGCCTGCGTGCACGGCTCCCGCGGGCAAGGCAAGGTGCTGCCTGTGGTGGGGCACCCCTCTCCCGGCCCGAGGACCGGTCCTGCAGCATCCCAGCAGATGCGCCTGTGTCCGAAGCAGCGCGCGGAGCGGCGGTCCCCCCTCGCACCCCACTTCCTCTGGTGCTGGAGGGGTGGAGGCTGCCCTGCTGTACCCTGTGTCCGAGGCGAGGGGAGGGGGGGCTGCCGGCACATTAATGCTCAGAGCTGCGCCCTTCCGCTCCCGTCGCCTGCGCTGCCCCATCAGCAGTAACAGTCTGATTAATTCGCTTCCAGCAGGGAGCTGATGGGGCCAATGATGGAGCCGCTGCATCAGGCGCGCTGAAATTGATAGTTTTTCACAGTTACAAATGAGGAGCCTCCTCAGCTGCAAATGGCGCCCGCACAGTCGGACTCCGGTAATGATCATAAAGAGGCTCTCTTTAAACTGCGAAAGCCCCTGGGACCGAGCGGGGGGGCGGCTGCCGCGCTAATGAGAACTACAAGGGGCGAGCAGGCATGGAAATGGCTCCTCCACTCTTGATGTGCATTTAACTGCTTTTTTAGTGCGGCGGCAGAGCCAGGAACGAAGGAGTGATGAATGCAGCACAAAAGCATTTATTTTCCAATTCGGCAAAGTGGCTACGTTGGGAAATGTATGAATTATTTTAATTCACTCAACTGTCCTGAAACATCACAGAGAGCGAGTGAGCGTGGGGGGAGGGGGCGGGCAGCGCTCAGTGTGTGCTCCAGAGACAGGAATTACTCCTATTAGTTCAACTGCCCCAAAATCTGGGAGCTGGGGGTGCTGACGAGGAGCAGAGATGGGGGAAAGCAACGGTTACCCCTTGCACGGTGAGCTGAGAGTGGGGCAGGTGGAGGAGAGAGGGCAGAGCAGTCCTGCTGCTGAGCAGCATCCCTTGGCTGGAGGGAGACTGCTTTACCGTGCCTGGCAAGAGAGCTTCTCCCCCCAGTTTGGACACTGCCAGCTGACCCTCACAGAGGTGGACAGTCCCAACAAGGCCCCAAAGGCTGTGTCTGACACCCGTGAGCAAAGTCTGGGCTCGCAGCCACAGGGCATAGCTCAGGATTGCCCCATCACCAAAATAAGCCTCCCCACCTGCTGCAGCTGAGGGGAGCAGGGTCAGAAGTGCTACTTACAGGGGTTGGGGCAGCTGCCAGGGATAGCCACAGCCTCGTTCCACTGGTCTGCGCTGGAGACGGAGTAGGAGCGCTGGTGCATGCCGTCTGGCTTTGAGCTGAAGCCCACCAGGTTGATGCCGCTGATGGAGCGCTCTGAGTGCAGGGAGGTACTGCTGGTTGAGTGGGGAGCACCTGCAAGAGAGACATGAGTTTAGCACGGACCAGCTGCTGCCCTGAAGCACAGTGGAAGAAGGAAAAGCTGTCCTGTACCTGTTGTGACATGCCCCTGGGTGGCCCTGCATGAGGACAGGCTCTGTCTGGCTCTCCTCTCCCAAGGGGTGCAAGTGCATCAGCCCCCAAAGGTGCTGAGAAAAGACCACTGCCCAGCACACACCACTTCTCAGAGGGACACCCAGCTTGATGGATTTCAACGCAGCACCCTGGGATGCATAGTTAGGCATCCTGGCAAACAGCCTCCTTCTCCAGCCAGATTTTGCAGCTGGAGTTCACAGTCTGCTCATAATTTTCACTATAGCCTCAGGTACCTGGACAAACACAAACCCACCCCATAGCCCACGTGTCCATCCTCACTCCTTAACTTCACTTCTTGTGTGTCCCTAGCAAGAAACAACCATGTTGGAGGCACTAGGAGTGAATGGAAAATCACATGGAGGACGTCAAAGGGACAAGCAGGGAAACAGACATCTGTAAGGTGGGGATTGTGGGTGGGAATGCCTGTTCCCACTAGCTGAAAACCCCTGCAGCTGAGCCCAGGAGCTTGAACCACCAAGAAAGGAGTGGTTTTGGGACTAGAGGCCATCACAGAAGACAAGATCACTCAGTGATTCAAAATGGGTCAAGTGTTTCTGGATTACAAGAATATACACAATTTCCAGAATAGTATAGAGAGCAGTTCTGACAAGGAGCAAAAATCTTGCTGTTCAAGGATGCAGGCAATCTGTTAAGGAGGATGATGCTGCCCTAGAGAGATTACCCTACACCTGCCCACTACAAGCACTTTCCTACGCCTGCCCTTAGGGCATTCAGCTCCAGCCACCGTAGAGCAAGTGCTCTGGGAGCTCGGGGGCGAGCAAAGGGTCCCTTTCCCTACTCTGAAGCTATGTTTCTTCCTTCCACGCCCGGAGGCGCAGATGCTGAGCTGGGACTCCCACACCAGCCCTTCTGCCCATGGATGAGTGCAAGGCCCATTGAATGGCTCCAGCTGCAGCGCGCCTGGCTGATGGGACGCGCAACCACAGCCTGACCTGTCTGCTTGCTCCAGCCCCACCAGAGCTGACCACCCCCTGGCCATGCAAGGAGCCAGGCTAAGAGAAATCGAGCAACTTGTTTCATGGGACTGGGATGTAAGTGGGATCCTTTCACAGAAGCAGGCTGGAGAGCAGATGGACGCCTGCAGTAGCAGGTCCCCAGCTGGATCTGGCTGCAGCCAGGACAGCTCACCTGACTGGGTCTTTGCTGTGTAAAACCAGCCTCATTTTGCTCTCACAGCACAGTTGAGGTTGAAAGGGACCTCTGGAGGTCATCCTGTCATCCTGCTCAAGCAGGGCCACCCAGAGCCAGTTGCCCCAGATTGTATCTGGATGGTTTTTGAGTATCTCTAAGGAGGGAGACTGCACAACCTTGCTGGGCAACTATTCCAGTGCTTAGCCACCCTCCACAAAGAGCAGAGCCCTGTAAAATCCCATGTGGAACCCTGGATTCTGTACATAAGTTACGTTTCTGTCCCTGCTGTTTCCATGAAAACCTAAGAGATGTGAGCCGAATGTCACTGGTACCTGAGTGCTGCCTGAGGCTGCAGAATGCCTGAAACGACAGCTCAAGAAGCCCAAATCCCCCCCTACAAAAGGTGGATCCAAGGTGTGTGCTGAACGGAGGGGTGATGTGGGCCATCAGCCCTGCATCAGGCATGCCTGCCATCCACAACCACCTTTCATTCATCGCCAGCACGGCAGGTGCCTCCCACCCTTCTCTTCCATGTGCCCACCGTGGACCAAAAATCCCCCTTTCTCTGCTGCAGTGTGTAGGGACTACCTGTAAGCCTTGCCTGCAGATCCTGCCTGCCCTGGCAGTGGCGATGCAGAGCTCGCATGGCCGCGGTGCCCTGCAGCCCCGAACTGCCAGGGCCCTTGCCCATGGGGCAGGAGCAGCAGAGCCACCGGCTCGTCTGCCTCCAGCCCGGCTGCCGCACGCTCCCCCTCCCTCCCCTTGTTCAGCGCCACAGAAACACGTGTAAAACCATGACACTGACTTTGCCTCTAATTAGCCCTTAATTTACAAGACACACTCGGAAGGGTAATTAGCTGGCGCTCCGCTCCTGACTGCCGCATCCATCTCCTCTCGCCTCCTCGTGGGAGGGAGCCTGCTGCCACTGGAGCAGGGACAACGCTGCTCTCCCGGGACTGGGTAGAGCTGGGTCCTGGGGACCGCGGAGCTGGGTCCTGGGGACCGCGCTGCTGGGCTGGGACAGGATGGGATGGGACAGGACGAGCTGCCCCCAGAGCTCAGGCAGCGCCCACCAGCCCCGAGCCAGGCTGCGCACACAGCACGTGTCTATTGCCACAGCCACAGAGCAGAGGGAGGCAAACAGCAGGAGTGCAGAGTGCCTGGGAGAAGCTCCTCCAGCAAAGGGGAAAGTCCTGCAAAGCCCCAGGGAGCCCAGATTTGCCCCTCGCACCTCCACCCCAGCCACACTGGGAGCCCAAGCCTGCAGGAACGTGCCCTTCCATCGCTCCTCCGAAGAGCAGCACGGGCTGCCACAGATGCCCAAGTGCCCCAGCCCTGACCAGAGCCAGGGACACGCGATTCTGCCGTGACCAAGGCACCCTCCAAACCTGCCCCCCGTGATGGACCTCCTTGGTTTTGTGGCACCGTGCGGTGGGTGAGGCCGGGCAGCAGGAACGAGTGCTGGCAGCAGGAAAGGAATAGGCTGTGGTCAGACTCGCCGAGCAGCAGCCCCAGGCACCTCAAGTGCCTGCCCCGCAGCCCCGCTCGGCTTTGCCAGCGGCCGCCCTGGAAGCACACCACGCTGCCAGGGCAGGTGGCCACAGCTGCGGCATGACCTGTGCCACACCAAGTGTGTGCAGAAGAAGACGTGCTTGGGAAAGCCACCGACACACGCTCAGAGCCCACACGCACGCCCACCCGACCTCTCACCAGCGCCCAGCATGAGCCTCCCGAATCTGACGCCTGCCTTGCCAGCAGCGCGTGCCATGAAGAAGCAGCGCCAATTTGAAAATTTCATTTTGAAATGAAACGGTGCTGCTACGACTTCCAGGAACAGCTTCTATCAGCCTCTGCAGTCTCTCCAGGAGCTCCCAGCTGCCTGGAGTCACCGAGCTGCAGAGGAACGTCCTCGCAGCCCAGCTGCTCGCTTGGCTCACGGACCTCTTGGCCATGCAACTCTGGCTTGACCCAGGGATCCGCAAGGTGGTCCCAACAAGGCTAGAGCTCTAAAGAATTGTGTCCCTTTGGAAGTGACACCATGGGCAGTCGCTGGATATGTTCCCTTTAAATTAGGCAAGCAAAGTGAAAGGTGAATAAAAGGCTACATGTAATATACTAACTGCCTCTCTGAGCCAAAGCCTCCAGGAACTGAACTCTCCCTGACCCTGCCTACAGTCCCTCAAGCAAAGCTCTCCCAATCAGTATTTCCTCAAAACCCCAGAAAAAGAGATTCATGTAGACATGTTAGTGTGACCTCACCAGCAGGCAAGGCTTCATGATGCCTTTTTAAGTAAAGCCTAACTGATGACACGGCAGTAAATGGAAAATTACCTAAAACCAGAATGTCATTTTTCTAAGCGTGGAGTGTGGCAGCCTGGCCACTTCAGTAAAACACCTGAATCAAACCAAACTGGAAATTCTTCATTAAGGTGTGGACGCACAGGGAACTGGATAAAGATGAGTTGGCAAAAAGGGGTGCTGTCAGTTGGGAAGGAGATCATTTGCACAGTCACTTGAGGCTCTTTGGACAAATCTTTGGACAAATTTAGTATTTTCAGCAGTGATTTGGCAACATAATACATAGGTTCTGGTAAAATTTCCTGGTGACATTAAGTTGGAAGCGCTGCAGGTATTCTGGCGATGAAGATGGCATACAGGACTAGATAATTTTAAAAAGCGAGCTAACAAAACCACAACAAAATTTATTTAGTACACAATGCAAAGACACGTACTCTGGAAGTAATGGGCCTGATTCAGAAAATCCCAGGAAAGTATATACTGTTTGCCATGGGATTTGGATTGCACTGCAATGACATGAATGCTTGCACTAGGCTGGGGCTCTTCACTGGGGACACCAGAGGAAGGGGAATTCTGCAAGTATTGCCTCTTCACAGCATTACCAAACTACACCACCACCAAGGCTGGAAAGTTGAATGTGATCCCACGTGTGCAAGATGAGGTTAAAACGAATGTAATCCCTCCTGTGCAAGATGAGGTTATGTCTTGCATAAGTGGGAGACGCCTACTTTCTGCACAAAGCTGGTATGATACCTCACCTAGATCCTTACGCACAACCTACCACCCCGAAAAAAACTAATTCAAGGTGGAATGGGTACAGAAAACAAAGGTGACTTTCCATTCCTACTAATCCTATTAGCCCACCTGCCCACATCCTACAACCTGCAGTCCTGAACTACTGCAGACTGCCAGTAATAGCAGCACAAAGTGTACGGACATGCTAAGTCACATATTTTTTTAACAGGAGTAATACACAAATACCTACCTTCTTGACAACTTCATTGAGGAAAGGTTCCTTCTCTTCCTTGAACATACAATAATAACCTGACCAGCACTGAACAAACCAAGCCGTGACACATCAGCTCTACCTCCTACCACCAGCATCCAACATCCACTTCTGCGGAAGCTCCTGGTGAAGCCAGCTGTCTCCTTGATGCATGTCTTGGGTGCTGAGTGTCTGCAGTCTGGCCAGGACACAGAAGAGAGACTGCTTCAGCAGCACAGATGGATACGCTCTGTGCACCGACAGACAAAGGACAGATACCAGTGATTATGGTCCTGGGCTAATCTCTTTGCTGCGTTTGATGCTGTCAACCCAGGAATAAAGCTGTTTCAACCTGAGAAAGGGGACAGGGTCCCAAAGGCTCATCCTCCTTTGGCCAATGCACACAGCAGACTGCAACACAAAAATGTCTTCACACTCTCAGACTCCTGCCTGGTGATAACTCGAAGAAAGAGCTGTCTCTTGCTGGATTTATTCAACATTAAAATGTGATCAACAGGAGAATAGCCACATGGCAGCTAAATCCTGCTCTGCTCTGCCTGTGCTTCTCCATACCAACTACACTATTCTCCATACCAACTACACTACTGCAGTCAGGATGGCTTGGTTGGATGTGGTTATCAGAAGTCATGCACAGCAAAGTGAGCTGGTAGCAGAGGAGAAACACTTTGAGAAGTTTGCAGCTCCCATGAAAACTGAAAGCGCAGACTTCTGAACCAGTTGCTGCTGTCTGGAGTGAGCTTCACTCTCGGTTCCTTCACTGGAGCTACTTTCTGGTACAGTACAGCGTAATTAGTCATGGATGAGGTCATTGTTTTTGCTTGAGCAGAAGACTGGGCCTCATCCTGTGGATACAGCTTGGCCTCAGTTCTTCAGATGTCCATCGTTTCTCAGCTGGACTATCCCAACGCGCTCTTTATCTGTGCATGAAGCCACCACGAGCACAGGCTGTGGCAGTGGCGGCAGGTGTTTTCAGAGAAGGCAGGAGGCTGGCTGGACACCTCATCTCAGCTAAGGCTGCTTGTATGTTCCTTCTGCCTCCCAGGAACATGAAGGGCAGGTCCCCGACCATCTGCACCCCATGACTTCCCCGAGGCCCTGCAGAGCTAAGGGCACGGACAGACAATTGCCTGCTGTTACGTTTCTGCGAGGAGCCACCGACCCCATCCCCACCTCGGCACTGCTCTCCTGGGGCAGACGGGCTGCTACCAGGCCCTTACAACATGGAAGAAAGCGGGTTCGTTTGGGGGAAAAGGGGTATGTTGAATTTTAAAGAGGCACAAGCTGGACAGCAGTTTGGGAATTCCCCCTTGTTGGGGGAATGGCCAAGGACAGCACAGGTCTTTTCTCTGAAGTGCCAGGCCTTGCTCTGGCACAGGAAGAGGGCTGCCACTGCCACGCGATGTTGCAGCAGAGACTGCCAGCCGTATGGCATGAGGTGGTGATGGAGGTCACCCCAGGATGGCGTGAGGACACCCTGGCATGAAGCAAACCCTATTTTCTCTGGTACTGCTGTAGGCCAATAGCACACCGCAGATTAATGCTATTCACTACCTGCCAAACCACGTCACAGAGAGTCATCAGTTACCACTATCCATTAACCAAAACTTTAAGGTACTTGTTGCCAACTGCTCATCATTTATTCCAAATAAACATCTGAATTACTGCAAGTCACCTTAGAGTACTGATTCTCAAACTCTCTGTTGGTGTCCGCAGCCAGAGCACATCTCAAAGCCTCCCCAAAAGCTGTGCGCATGGGGCAGCCGCAGCTGCTCTGGACCCCAACACGCTGCTCCTGGGCTGTGCGGAGCAGGCTGGATGGGTACCCACCTCCAGCTGGTGGGAAACTCCTCAGTTCCGAGAAACCAACTGGTTCCTGGGAGGCGAGAGCCAATGAGCCTGGTTAAGCTGACTGCCTGTGAAATCCCTGCTGGTAAAGACATAATTCACCACTCTCCATCAATGGGCGGTCAGCTGCCATGTACACAGGAATGCGGCTGTCCTGGGAGCACCCCGCGGCTGCCTTTCCCAGAGCTGCCCCCACCCCTGGAGCAGGTCCGGAGCCAGAAGAGTCTCTGTCAGGTTGGTTTTCTGAAGGAAGCACTGCATGCTGTTTTGCTGGACATAGTTGGTTCCTTCCTCTCGAACAATTCCTAGTAGTAACGAGGCCAAAAACCGTAGGCTAGCTCTTATCAACAAGAAGCGGAAGGATGGAGACATGTTATTTGAAAGACATCAACTTCCAAGTTCTCCTTGGGAGACAGCAACAATGCTGAGCACCTATGCAGCCCCACAAGCATGGTGGGGCATGTTCTGAGACGACAGATGTCCTTCCCAGCCCTGCCAACAGCGAATGTCTGTGCGAAATCACTGATCCAAACCGCAGGCGGCTGAGGTTTCCCAGCCCTGCTTCTTAGCAAGGCTATCAGGATCTGCCAGCTTGCACACGGTGGGAGCCATTGCCTTTCACTGGGCCTCACAGATGCTCTGACACAGGGGAATCTCCCTCCTGTCTTAGCACTGCATTTGGAGAGCACATTTTTGGACATAGGCACATGGTAGGTGACTATGTAACACCCTAGCTCCTACCAAAGCTAATCCATAGTGAGTACAAACCGCCAGGAGAAACAGCTCTGCATAGTCCAGACATCTTTGGGAGGACCAAAAACCCAAGCTGCCTGCAGCAGGACAGGAAGGGCTGACCGTGACATGGTTACCATTTTATACTTCTATCTCCCAACCAAAACTCAGGGACACAGGAGATAAGCCAAGGTGTCCCAAGCCAACACACCAGACTCATCTCTGGTTCAGATGGTGGCCAACTCCATGTACAGAGTTAGCAGGACCCCAGCAAACCGGAGAAGCCTGTGAACAGGTACTGCAGTGACGGCTGCTCTGCAAAATCCTCAGGCACCAAGAGCACACCAACAGCCCAGAAAGCACAGGCAGCTGCAGCTACTCAGTCCTTCTCCAGCCTGAGCTCTGCCCAAACCAAGCACCCATGCAGAGCCCACGGGAGCACACCTTGTCCGCTCACCGTGCAGCTCCACTGGGCAAGGAAGGGCGGCCGGAGTTGTGTGGGGAAGAGGCGAATCCACCGGGAGAGCTAGCAACAGCACATCTGGACAGGGAGTCAGAATCAGCCAGAAGGAGCCCTCTGATTGTCTGATCTTTTCTGCATAGCATAAAATTACACCATAGGTCTTCCACTAATTTACTCCTGTCTGAACTACAACATATCTTTTAGAAAATCTTCTAATCTTGATTAGAATATTGTCAGTGACAGAGAAATCACAGCAACTCTTGATAAGTAGTTCCAGTGGTTAATTACCCTCACTGTTGAAATTTGCACCTTATTTCTAGTCTCAATTGTCTTGCTTCTGCTACCCGTCGTTGGATCTTGGTATATTTTTATCTGATAAAGAGCTCTCTATTACCAAATTTTTGTTCCTATATAGGTACTTACAGATGGTGTTGAAATAATCTCTTAACCTTTTCTCCGATAAACTAAACAAATTGAGCTCCTTGAATCTTTCACTACGAGGTGCATTTGGCAAGCATTCATTGTTTTTACAGCTATTCTCTGAGCCCTTTCCGATCTATCAGTTTCATTCTCATACTGTGGACACATGTAATCCATGGACTTCAGCCCTCTAGAAGTCCTCTCCATCCCAAAACTGACAGTCACCATCAACACTTCAGAAAGACCTTGACCACATCTTCTAGAATTCCTGAATTAAATAATTCAGACTTGCTGATTCAAACATGACTAAATCTCCTACCTGCTGTTTAATATGCTTCTTAATTACAGTTGGAACATGAAGAATTCATCATTCTGTGATAAGATACATCATCTTGCCTCTTCCCAGACAGCAAACAGAAGTGTTCACTGAACACTTCTTTTTTTTTCTTTATCAACCATTCTACTATTTCCATACAGTAATGAACAAATGCTGGTTTAAGGATTCATTAGTTCCTAATAAACTTGAAAAAAAAACTTTTCACCATCTTTAACTCTGCTGGTTACCTTTTCTGTATCCCCTTCTGCAACCATAGTAATGTAGGCTCCTGGAACTAGCCAAGAGGGGGAAGGTGAGCTGGGAAATGAGCTTCAGACACTAAATCCATCACTTCTATTTGTGTGTTATGTAGAGTCTCCATGGAACATGTAAAGGCTGAAGATTAGGAACTTGGTAAGATGTATGAACAGTGACTATTCTCATGATTCATAGACTAAAGATACTGTCATACAGTGATCGAGATGCTGTGGAGAAGGCAGCCACTTCAGCAGAAGCTCACCAAGTACAGGGCACAAGACAAGTGTAAAGTCAAGATACATCGAGCGGTGGTGAAGGAGAGACCCTGCTGCACTTCCACACTGCACCACCGAGACCAGAACAGGAAAAAGCACCTGGGAGGACACAGGAGCTGCTTTGAGCTCAACATCCTAGATCTGTGTGGGAGGAGGAACCGACATGCAAGATTTGCCTTTTTTTTCAAGTAAAGCAGCTATAAGAGAGAAGGAAAGAGAGGTTTCGCTCTAGGAGAAAGGCAGCAGAGATGACAGACTCGGGCAGAAGTCTGCAAACTAAGCAGCTTTCAGACGTGGGAGGCAGTGTCGGTCTTCCCATCAGCTGAGGCACTGATGCCGCTATGGAGAAAGGTGGTGGGTAGCTCTACCCAGCCACTGTGGTGTGCTGACTTTTGTTTCTAAGTTCTTAATCAACAGCATAATTTGCTAAATGTATTTAACTTCTTCCCTAAATTTGACTGGTACTATGTGTGGTCTGGGGAAGCTGGGCAGGCACAAGGTGCATGACTTCTCCACAAGCAATGAACCCAGATAAAATGGTGAAACAAAACCTTTGTGCAGCTGTAACCAGAGCAAGTCTGGGAACGTCAGGAGCTGGAATGCTTCCCACAAAGCCAAAAGGGTCACTTTGAGGGCTGCTCATAATTAATCACTCACGGCGGATGCTAGTCTGCAGAGCTCTGGCAAGGGGCTAAATGGCAGAGAGCGCCTCCACCCGTGGTTCCAGCTGGCCATGCAGGACCACACTGCTGTTACCAACTACCTACCTACTGGAGCTTTCAACTGCTGCTCAATACTTATCAATTACTTTATTATGTTGCTGTTATTTTTACTGCTTTTTATATACATACGAATACACAGATGTACAAAATATGTTAGCACAATGCAGCTTGCTCCCCTCCACTTTCTTTTGTTCCTGTGCATTCTTCATTATCTGGACAGAGAGAGAGTGAATAGTTTACGTCTCCTCTTAACCCAGATTAATACAGTTTTCAGCAGTGCAATGTTCCTTTTGATTTTAACTTTCTGGTATCCAGTAAAATGTTCTTCAAAACCTCCTAATTATGCTTCACATTTTTTTCTGTTTAAGTTCTTTCTCCCAAATGATCTGGCTCATAATTGCTTTCAGCTTTGTGAAATTGGCTCGGATATATATTTTTGTGTGCGTGTGTCTGTGTATGTCTGTGTTTAATACTCTCTATTTCTGATTTGAATTTTACTCTGCCTGAACACCAGTACAACAAAGTCAAGGTTACTTTTACCTAAGCCACTACTGAATTTTAGTTTTGTGATTCATTCTCCTCATCTGCTTAGATGAGTGTAACTACTGCATCCGCCATGGGGGCTTCTTTGAACCAGTAGGATTCAGAAAGTCTGAGGAAGCTTTAGTGTCACTTGGCTAAGTCCTTCAGTGACTGTCACCACAATAATGTAATTTACTTTCCAACGTGCTATAATGAAATACTTTAGCAACTGTTTCTGAGACATGCAAACCGAAGTGCTGGGAATGAGCAGTGGGGAGTGGAGGAAGGAAAAATGGTCCTTGTTTCGGATCTCTCTCCTGGTCTGTTAATATGACCAGCGGTGTCACTTACAGCCCCGGTAGAAACCTGAAATCATAAGCTGCAGAAAATGTACAAATAATACTGTTTAAAATACAAACCAGAAAAGATACCGTGCAGCTGAAAAGTCCAAAAGAGATCAATCATCAAGACAACGGTGGGAGACAGATAATCATGACAGGTTGCAACGATACAAATCACCACTTGCATTTACAGTCAGAAGCAGGAAGCCAAGTCTGATATAAAATTGCAAGAAGGAAGGAAGCAGACCCAGAACTTTTTGGGTTTGCTGCAGAAGTGTGGACCTGGACAAGTATTGTAGTGAATGATGAAAAAAACAGCACTTTCACACAGCTCATGAATGCTAGCAACTGAAAAGGCCATTCAGCTTATGCTAGAATTGTATTATATTTTCTTACATAACTTCTGTTTCTAAAGCTATTCACTCATAACATGTTTTTATACACTCCTGCTTGCTTTGCCCACAGAGGCTGCCTCGCACACAGCAACACAACCACCCGGTGTGCACAATACCAAGAGAGACCATGGATCACCTTGAAGTTCTGCACAGGTCCCTAGGAGGGGACAAAGCAAGCACTGCTCCATTTGGAGCAAGCCCATAACAGGATGACTCTATCCCTTGTCTGCTAGCAATAGGTTTTTGCACCTTCCTCTCGGGCACCTTGCTGTCCAGCAACAGAATGAAGACCCCAGCCACCAACCCCATGTGCCTGTAGTGCAGAGCAGTAGAGCAGAGATCTGGAAGGGGGACTCAAACCAGGAGTGGCAGCCTGCACTCAAGAAGGGATGAGCTGGCAGGAAGACTGGGTGACAGCAGAAAGGGCACGAGTTTGTTGCCCATACCAAGTTGCTCCCCTGCCCCTTTCCCTCTTGCAGCACAAGCATGGTCTGTGTGGAAGAGAAAGCGTGGTTTTCTGGAAAAGGTCCTCAGTCCACCCCAGGA
The DNA here is from genome assembly GCA_027564655.1 of Leptodon cayanensis. Taxonomy (NCBI): domain Eukaryota; kingdom Metazoa; phylum Chordata; class Aves; order Accipitriformes; family Accipitridae; genus Leptodon; species Leptodon cayanensis. Next base: position 45,653,716 of record JANXJC010000077.1, on the reverse strand, counting down.
GAATATCAGCTACTCTGCTGCCCCAATATTCCTTGGCAACGTGGGGCAAGTTGTTTATACTGAGATTTTTCACAGGTGGCTACTAATTATACCCTCTTCATTTTTCCAGGTGCCCTGTGCAAGACACCCAGAGCCAGATGTTCAGAAATGCAGGATGCTTATAACTACAACTGCAGCCGATGGGGCTGGCTTGCTGCCCCTGCGTGATGAAGCTGCGTGCCCATCTGGCTTCCCTCGGCACTTCCATCGTCCCTGGGCAGGGCTCTGATCATCAGAGTGTTCTGTCTGCCTTGTTCTTTTCTCCTCTCTGTTCCTCTCCTCACTTTCTCTGAGGCCTTTTTCCCTGTTCAGCCCTGCAATGCACAGCTCCTTTAGTGTTCTAGCAAGTAATAAGTGTATCAAGTCCCAGTAATTATCTCTAATTAGGGTTAGTGATTATACTGTTGGGTCGGAGAAAATCAATCTCTGGTTTCCCATCAGGGAGGGCAGAGAGAGTCAGGGTGGGGAGGGGAGGAAGCACTGGCAGCTCCCTCCCGCGCTCCGATTCCTCCTGCGAGCATCTCCCTGCCCACACTGCTAAAGGTGCTGCTCGTCCCAAGGACCAGGAGCTCCGTGTGGGGAGATGGGTCTGAGCATTGGCAGCTGGGGCACAGCCTCGCTCCTTCACTGGTCTGGACAAGGGAGAGGGCAGCCCACCCCAGGGGTGCAGAGCAAAGCCAGGGCTGTGATGGCATCACTGGGCCCAGCGTGGCCGGATGCTCTCACACTAGCGGCCACCTCCACAGAACAGGCCTGCACTGGGGGTCCTTCTTGTGGGGACAGTGGGGCTCGTGCCCTGTGTCTAGAGGCAAGATGCAGTGTGGGGTGCTGGAGCTGCAGAGGCTGGGCTCCCTGGAAGGGCAGTATGGAGCAGAGACCTGAGAAGGTCCCACATCTCCTCTGGGCACAGGGTTTGTCAGGAGATGGCAGCCCACCTGGGTGATGCTCCGCAGTCTGCGTGAAGCCCGAGGTCACAGGTACAAGTTGTACCCCAGCAGGCTTACCCTGCATACTCCTAGAGAACATGACTGCTGACCACGTGCAAGTCACACCATGGCCATGGTCTAAAGGATAAAAGGTAGAAGGGTTGGATATGCTGGATGACAGCTGTGGATGATGGTGAAAACTGAAGAGGAATAGCCAAGCAGTCTGTCACACACCAGACAAGCTGCCTTTTGAGAAAAGTCACAATAAAGTGTGTCCACGATGCCCAGCCTACAAGTCCAAGGCAGGAATGTGTGGACATTCAAAGCAGAGGGATGGGTGAGCACCTCTCTAAAAGGGGCAAAGATAGAACAGGTTCTGGACAGAAACCTCTGGCAACTGGCGGGTCAAAACAGAGAACAGCAGCCAGATATCTGGCAAAGGAAGCCCGCAAGAAAAAGAGCAGGTCTGAAGCAAGAAGGTGCTGCCCTTCTCCCCATGCTTGTACAGAACCCCAGCCACTGGGCAGGAGCTGAAACCTCATTTTCACGGCTGGGTGACAGGTTCTACAGCTCCTAGGAATGGTGGGAGCAGGCAGCTCTGCTCCCAGGCATGGTTCCTGGCTCACCAGCTTCATAGGGGAGTCATGCTCTGACAAGGGGAGCATGAGGCCCTTCTGGAAAATGTGATAGATGAAGCTACTTAATACGCAAAAGATAGTTGGGTCATCAACTCTCTGAGAATGGTAGCATCTTTGCAAACGTCTGCAGAGTCACCAGTAAAGCTGGAAAATGATACAACAGTAATAGTTTTTCTATATGACTGAATAGGCTACCAGCGGTTTCACACAATAGCTCCAGTGCAGATAAAATGGTCTTCAGACGTAATGAGGACAGGCTCTGGAGGAATGTGGACGGGCAGGCAAGGAGCTGCTACGGACTGTGTACAGACTGTGGGTTTTCATAAGGGATTTCATGTGAGCCGCTCCTTGCTGCTCTGCCTCACAGATACCCCCACATTTTTCCTCTCTTGGCTGGTGCAAACACAATCCAATTTGCACAACTCAGTAACAACTTTGCATATTCACGCAGAGTCCAGGATATCTCAGCTGAGCAGCTCAGTGTGCCTTTCCACTTTACAACCAACAGATCAGCAGTTTCAGCTGATGTGCCACAGCATGCCCCAATTCAGACCTGCAGTACTGGTATACACCTTTGCTATGCCAGATAAATCTCAAACACCTTAGTGTAGCTGATCTCATCCCTAGTAGAAAGCATTTCCTTCCTTCCACGAGGGCAGACTCATTCTGGAAAAATCATTCTGCTGCCTACCTACAGCCTAGAGTGAGCCAGCTGGCCGTCTAAAGGGAGACCAAACTGTGGTAAAACCTAAGGATGGAATATGTTGCAATACTGTAAATACTACTGCCACCATGACATGGCACGTCCTGTAACACCCTGTGATAGCAGCCTTGCTCAGCAATTTAGGAAGCACAACACAGTACTGTACTTTGTCCCTGGGACCTGTGGGGAGGATATGGGATCATGTTGCAGTGCCAGGGCTGCAGTGCCCCTCTGGGAAGCGGGACGCTCTTCATAGCCATTCCTGTTGTACAGATGGAAAAACTGAGAGACCACGAGGAACAGTTTGCCAGTCAGCCCCTGGAGTCCCTAACAAAACCAAAGAGACAACCTGAGTCTCCCAACTGCCAGGGCCCTGCATAACCCTGGAGCCTGGCAGCTGGTGAGGTGGGGGTAGCATGGCCAGCCTTTGGAGACATGGCTGGCAAGCACCTCGTTCCTGGGTCTGGCGTCTACTAGCACATCCACAGAGACCGTGTGGCATTTATGGAAAGCTGGGGATAAGCCAAAGTTCATGGACTCTGTAAAACATACAGAAAATTAACACTTTTATGGTGTACAGAATATTGTAAACCACCAAATATGTTACAGGTAACTGAGTCCCTTGAGCGGGGAGAGGACGCTCAACCCAGAATCACCAGTTTCCCACTCAGAGGTTGTGCAGAACAGCCAACAGTGACTAGCCCATAGCCACGGGTAAACCTCTGCAAACCAAGGGGTTAACTCTACATTAGCCAACCGACCAGCCTGTCACGGGAGTCACTGGGAGAGGTCCTGCGCTCAGAACGGACCCACATGAATGATTTTTTGGGGGGAGGAAGGACTTGGATCAAGCGGACAGTGCCGTTCACGCTCTGCCTCGGCATACAGCCCAGGGAGCCGTGGCCAGGCAGCACAGCATCTGAGTCGAGTCTGCACCGGCCCGGCCAGCGCCTTTGGTTCATGTGCCTGAGCAGTCTCTGAGCATACAAAATGGATGTCTTTCAGGTGAAACTAAACACAAATACCTGCTGCAGCACTGCACCTAACATGCTCCAACCACTGCAGGACATCTAGTTCCCCAGACCAGGCTGGAAATGGACTGCAGTACACTCCCTGCACCCCTGGCACTGGGTACAGTGCAGCTAGCACGCCTCCACCCACTGCTGCTCGAAAAATCCCATCCCCTTGGTCTACAGCGGACGCATAGCTCAGCACAGTACGGTGGTGCCGACCAACAGCTCTACACAAGTGCCACTTTGCTGAGACACAAAGGTGATCATTGCACAGGCCAGTGCTTGCACATGTCCTGCCCACATGAAGGACAGTGGGCTGGAGATGAATTGGCAGACTGGGCCAGCATGCACCTGAGGACGACGGGGATGATGATGAGAAGTGAGGCAGTCTGCTATCTTCAAGACCTCCGAAAGATTTCTTGCAGGATCAAGGTGCCCAAAAGAACAACACAGAAGGCAGCAGGGAAAGCAGGGGCAGCTCAAGGCTAAGGAGCCGAGTATTTCCTTCGGAGGCAAGGGATCTAATCCATACACCGCTACAAAATTCCCAGAGCTACTATTCAAGTCATTTATACCAACATTTGTCAAAAACAGCCACTAATAACGTGTTCCTCCTGTTCCAAGTTCCCAGGTGGAGACTCTGAGGACTGATAAACAGGAGCTCACTGCTCACAGCTACACTTTAAAGGGCTAAAAAAAGGCTAAGTTCTCGGGAAAGAAAAAGCAGTTCTTAGGCTCTAAACTGGGGGCACGTAGTTAGCAGATGCTTTTGACAATTTTGACTTTATCTTCTCTTTGCCTCAGTTTTCCTTCTACAGAAAGAAATAATAATAGCTGAGAGAACAGATTTACAATGCTTGGAAATATGAAATTCATCCTAAATCTAGCATATACCTAGCAAATAAAACCTCAAGCTGATCCAGCATATCTCAGTTCTTCAGGCTTCTGTCCACCACAAAGACTGGGCACCAAGGTTTGCTGGAACTGTCCTGCCTCATGTCATCCCTTCAAGCTCCCGATGCACTCCTCTCCCCCATGAAGTCCTGACAATTTCTAGCTTCTACTCAATGCAAATCCTTTAATGCAATGGCTCCAACCTCACATTTGGATTCATGCTCCTACCTCAGGCAGCCAGATAAACATTCGTAAGATGTTACAATATGAATGTTATAGTGAATTTATAATATTTATAATATACATATGAATTTGCAGTATTTTATACATGATTCATGATGCAAAATATTACTTACAGGTAAGTTTTACTAAATCTCTGATCTCTGCTTCATCTTCAGACTACAAACAACCCTTTAACGCATTATTGGGAAGGATGAAGGTCCCACACCGACGAACACCACAGGCAGACCCTCGCCCTCTTCCTTTCAGCTTTGGCGTCCCCACGTCCAAGTTCTTGGCCCTTGGCTGAACAGCAGTAACTAATGTTGAACTTTCCCAGTCAGACTCAACAGAAAGCAAAGTGAGCTAGCCGAAATCACGGCCACGCGGTTTAACGCCAGGCTCCCAGCCAGCGGCACTCGTCCCGGCTCAGAGGAGCATGCCCCTGCCTCGCTCCCGCAGGAAGCACCAGACCCGGCCAGTGCCTCTGCAAGGGCCTGCCCGCCGGCTGCAGGGAGCCCTGGAGAGGAGCGCGGGCAGGCAGGGCTCTGCGGCAGGGCCTGCCTGCGGGGAAGGGCCCACGCTGCAGCCGGTGAAAGGAGCCTGGCTGGAAGCGGGTCTCCCGCCTGGGTGCACGCACCCCGGTAGCTTCAGAAGCTGCTGCTGCCACTGCCCGTGGAGCTGCTTGCCAGGACTGCAGCTGTGGCAGCCAGGCAAACCAAGCTGGAAACCCCCGTTTAAGTCAAACTGCACTGCACTGAAGCAGACTGGGCACGAGCTGGCAGCCCGTTCCAAAGTCTCAGTCAGGGGTGACAACAGAAAACCGACCATCCCCGGCTCTTTAACTGACTCAACACAAAGTGCCAGGGAAGGCCTGTCTGCACCCTCAGACTGGCAATGACCACCGAAATATGAAGCAGAAGCTGCCCATTTCCATAAGCAAGGAGACCCTGCAGTAGCACATCTGGAGGGAAGGAAGGAGTGTATCCACATCTGGTACTGAAACAGCTGTGTAGGCATACTGCACCAGCCCGGGTCCTGAGCAGATCCACTGGCTGATGGGGCAGGACTGGAAAGACTGCTCTGGGTTCCTTTCTGCTAACTAGTTCATGGGTACCAAAATAAAGAGACTAGTGTTACAGGACTCCTGCCTCAGAGTAGGAAATACTGAAATGACGAGAGGTAGCCATAGATTTTAAGAGCAGGTCCTATGCACTGTGCAGGGAACAGACCAGCCACAGGATTATGGGCGAATCGTGGGGGCAGCAAGCTTGTTTTGAAGACACCACACCTCGACCAGCCGGCTTTCCCTGCCAAGTGTGTGAGCACATGTGTACACTGGGGATGTTCTTGGTGTTCCCGGAAACCTGCCATGGCAGGGTGGGATGCGCTGCTCCTGCACCCACGGGCTATTTGCAGGGCAGGGCAGGTAACTTCGTTCTGAGCTTTTCCTCCCCAGTACCCAAATACCCGTTCTTTCACAGGAGATTAATGACTCTGCTCTGACCCGAAAGAATATGTTGTGCAGCCACAACTAGGAGAAAAGCACAAGATGATCCCACCAGCCTCCTGTCTGCCATGACCTGCACCACCCTGCTCTCTGCTGCCTCTTCTTCCCTCAATGTCATTGTCCCCCATGGCGAGCAGCAGTATGCCAGGGAAACAGGTTTTCCCTTTTCTTTGTTAATTCTTCCCTCATTACATTTGAAATTCCACAATCAGTGTGCACTGTAATTGTCGAATTTGATGCTAATGATTAATGAATTAAACATGGATCCATCAATTAGTCCTCGGAGAATAATTCTGCATAAAGCAGCGGATAATGTAATTACAGTAACAAAGATAATGAGATGTTAACATCGACGGAGCCCGACGTGACATGATCACAGCAGGCTCAGCAACCCCGGCCTGGGGGAGCCAATCCCTCACTCTGCAGAGGCAGAGCATCGGGGGGCAGCGCACACGCACCGGGCCTGGCAGAGGGGGGGCCCCACCGCTGCCACGCTCCCCCAGCACCAGCGGCCCGGCGGGCGCTGGCAATGGCAAGGTGCTTTCCTCCCGCCTGCCTCGGGCAAACGTGCTCCCCGGCTATCCGCTCTGGAAGCGACAACGAAGCGTGCTGCTAGGCGTCGGCATGAAGCTGGCAAAAATCCTGCAGCTGCTTGGAAACCCAGCACCATCTCCAGCCCAGGCTGGGCTCCCAGGCACTTTGCTGAGCGGCTGAGTCCAGCACAGGCTCCCCATCACCCCACCTGACGCAACAGCCAAGGGGAGAGGCAAGCTACCCACGCACAGCGCATCGAGGGCTCTCCTGCACGTGCCTGAGGAGCCTGGCCGGCCGCCTCCGGCCAGTGAAGCTGTGAATCAATGCAAGCACTCAGAACTCAGCCAGGGGACAGCTGGACCCTCGTCACTTCAGAGCAAACACAAGCATCAGCCAAGACACTGCACCCCAAGCAGTGCCTCCACCACCATGGACACACTTGAGAAAATGCTCTCCCTCGGCTACAGAAGCAATCCTGCAGCAGGAGGAGGAGGAGGAGGAGGAGGGTCACACGCAGCCTGCCCCGACACACGTGTCAGGCCATGCGGACTGCTTCTCAGGGTGAAGGCAACCAAGCGGCATCAGCCCCTTCCAGCTCTTCCCCCACATAAAAGACTCCAGTGCTTAAGCTCACATCCCTGCACTGAGACCAACTTGGCTTATTCTTCTCGGCCTCCTCTGTGCCAGAGACACTGGTGCAATCTTTGCTCTCCTGCACCGCTTGGCAGCAAAGCCCATGGAAGGCTCATGGTTCTCAGTGAGCTGGAGAGCCCCACACTGAGCCACTGCAGAGACAAGCAGAGTTTTCTCCTTTGACCTCCTCCCCTAATACCATGCTCTGGCTCTCCCACGCTTTGTTTGCTTTAGTCCCATCTCCAAGCCACCTAGCCTGGCTGCCTGTGCAATGCTGGCCAGAAAAATCTCACTTGGGATTGCTGCATTAACTTAGCATTTCTGGCTGAGGTAGAGCATCTGCACCACTTCTGTCTGCTAGATCAGACAGCCTTCTGCTGTCGGAAACCGTGCCTCCATGAGCTGCTTGCAACCACAACAATCTCAGCAATCTCTGCTGATTTTTCCTTGCACTTCAACTTCTCATTTGAAGGCAGGCTTTCCAGTGTTCAGCTGCTTGGCTTCCTTTTACATTGCTCAGCTGCAATGCAGTGTCAAAGAATAGGCTCGTGTGCTCTGTGCGTGCCCATGTTAAGTGTGCATGTCAGTACGTGCACAGGCATCATATACCACATTTTCAGGCAGTATATGCTTCATGCCCTTTTCCCCTGTGTTGACTGCTTTGGAGTAGGTCCCTACAAACCTCTGCAAAGCAAGAACTCGGGGCTGCAGCTGTGCTGAGACCAGTCTCTCATGCTGATTGACGTTGTCTCTGTACTTTTCTTGTGCTACCATCTGTCCTTCCCCACTAAAAAATTCCTTTTCATCCAGTCTGCACTTTGAATAAGAGCTGCCCTCATTCTTCAAGCCAGAAACACACACTGAATGAGATACAGATGGGGCAAAGAAGCAGAAAGGATGAGCTTGCTGAACTACAGCAAAGATACATCTGGGCATCTCTGAAGAAGCATGCAAGAGAAGCGATATTCCAGTGGGAAGAGGACCTGCAGGGATCTGAAGAAGACGGCTGAACCAGCACTGCCACACGTGCAGTGAATACATGCCGCCAGGCTCCATACTCACAGCCCATTTATACCCAGAAAACAGCATCCTTAAGCTCTGGCAGTGACATCTGCACATCCCTTTCCTGCCCTCTCCAACCCAAACACCACTTGGGTTTGCCTGGCACAGGAGACACTGCAAGGTGCTGCTCGCACTCTGGCTGGCGAGGTGCCCGCGTCACCTTGCGAAGCTACGTGCCCAGAGCTCACCTGGGCACTGCTGGGCACCGTCTGCTTCAGCTGCGGTCGACGGAAGCTGCCCATGCTCGGCGTGCCCAGCATCTGGCCCAGTACTGCTCCAATCCAGAAACCCAGAATAACACAGGCGTTTCCATCATTGGACCATAGCCAGCACTATCTCACCTGACCAGGGATTTACAAGACTGAGCAGTAATTGCCAAGAACTCTTTCCCAGCTTCCTCCAAAGGCCAGTACCCACTTGTGCTCTTCCTTTGAGACTGCAGGAGTCTCCACAGTTCCCACCGCTTGTGCAGAACTTCTACTAGCGGTTTCAATAAAGTCCTTTAGCAAGTATCACTGTCCTTTTAGGACACATTCGACCCAGAAACTGAGACGCAGGGATGCTCTGACTAACCTAGGCGCTTTTGGTGGTCTAATTTCCAGCTGTGGAAAATCAGACAAACAGACAAATACAGATGGATCCTTCAAAGCCTCTAGGAGTCTTTGACATGAACAGGATAAGTATATGTGCCTATTTCTATGCAGCCTGATTTGCGGCATGAGCAATTCCTTCTCCTGGCACCCGGTGCTGCTGTAGTGTTAGGTCTGGAGAATCAGAGCACCAGGATGTCTCTTCTGCGCTCACGCTGCCCATCACCAGCTGCCCGGCAGTGCTGGTAAGGAGGAAAAGGGAGCAGGGGATGGAGCCACTGGTGGGAGAGGCAGGAACAGCCGAGGGCAGGAAGAAGTGAGCAGAGGAGGACAGCACAGGCAGAAGAGAGGAGGTCAGGAATAAAGGAGCCACATCCACTGGCTGTTGGAACAAGTGCCTTGTTCCTACATCCCAGCATGCCCCAAGCGCCCAGAAAACAGCCGAGCATCTTCCCAGCCAATGGTCCCTCCTACCTCCTGACACAGGCTTGCTTAGAGAGTAATGGTGTTCAGCTGGCCCGGTCCTTCACCAGACCGAGGGTATGAATCTGCCGACCAGACAAAGAGCAGGTGGTCTGCTCTTTAGAAAAGGATGGGTCTTTTAGCTGTATTACAAAGATGTATTAAAGGGAAAAAAACCCATCTTTATTATAAAGTTAAGGTACCAAAAGTTGGAAAATGCCAAGATGGAGTCCGTCAGGACAATTCTAGCGTGAGCTGCGTGCGTACACACTGTAACGCAGCCTAAGGGGGTCACGCGTTCCACGGACGCCCAGCACCGGCCAGGCAGGGCAAAGCGTTGTGGGGGCAGGACAGCCCACCCGGCCGGGGGGAGGAAGGGAGAAGACGCCGGCGGGACAGGGATGCAGGTGAGTCCTCCGCGGCCCGCGGGAGGCCGGGTCTGCGCCACACGCCCCTCGCACAACAGCACCCTGCCAAGCGCCCGCGGCCCGCTGCGCCCCGCGGTCCCCTCCAGCCTCCGCAGCGCCGGCGCAGGTGCCCGACAGCAGGCTGCGGCACCAGGGCCGCGCCGATGCCAAAACTGTCCCTAAAAGCTCCAGCTGTCACCGGAGAGGCGCGAGTGGTTTGGATGCGTACCCGGTGCCGAGGTGGGGGGCCTGTGAACGGCCACCCGAGCCCCGGTGACGGCCGATGGTGTCGATCCTTCCTGGGAGACGCCACAGGCCTGGCAGCACCGCCACGTCCCGCACCATCCTGCGAGGGCAGGCGGCAGCCCTCACCCTGCCGGCGGGGAGCAGAGGAGGGTGCCGCTGGCAGCGGGGGCGGGAGAGCCCACGGCTGCCCCCACCACGGCTGGGCTGGGGCCGCAGAGGAACAGCCCCGGCTGTGGCACAGACACAGGGGAGGGACAGAGGAACTCGGCCGTGCCGGGAGCACGGGCAGAGCTGTGTGGGATGGAGCCGTGGCAGGGCTTGTACTACCGAACCCCGCCAGCAGCCGCACGCGTGGGTGTCTGTTGGCTTCAGGTGCATTTGGAAGGTGCCGACCGGTGCCCGCTCGAGAGGATTTCTCCCCAGACGGGCACCAGGTAGTGCCCGTTTTACACAGGGCCTTTAGACTGTGCCAGGAACTGGCCGCCTGCTGTGGGGTTCCCTCCTCACATCTCAGGGTGCAGCTGGCCAGAAGTGCCAGTGCTTCCCGCTCTGTTTTGACCAGTTACCTCCGTGCAGTGCACCCTGAATTTTTCAACCTAGTTCACCTTGCCTCAACAAGAAGGAAGACTTAAATGTAAAATAAAGATTCACTATGTGATGCTAAACCATCTGACTTTTCACTCCAAGTTCAGAAAGAAACTGTTACAAAGAGTAAAAACATGTAACGCTGTCTTAGTATCCATCAGCAAGACCACTTCACGTCGGCACCCTTATCTAGCTCCAAAAGCTGGGGTTAAGCATCCATACGACCACCCCCTCCACCAGAGAGCTAACCGATCCAAACACTGAAGCCGACATGGAAGCTGACAACCAGCCTTATCTCTGCCATGGCGTGCTTCCCTGTGTAACCTTAATCTGCCCATGATGTATCTCTCCTTCTGCCGAGGCCTGCCTGTGCTCCCATTTCATGCCAACACAGTACCGATGGCTTATTGAGGCATTGGTGCCTTTGCTACTCAAAGCATTTCTTGGCCTGTTTTTATATTGATAACACTTTACAAATCGTAAGAAGCGTTTACTCTCTTTATATCTATATCCATGTATCGCTTATACCTTTAATATATTCTTAGCCTTCACGCACATCAGTCACAATATATTCTCATCTAAGTGACGAGATGTTTTGTTCAGGCATGCTCATGAAGGCGAGTTCCACCCCCCGCCGCTTGCGGCCTTCCAGGAATCCAGTGTTACATCCCCTTTCCTCCCCGCGTGTCTCCCAGGATAAGGCCACTCATTTTCCTTAGGATGGTTGGCCCAAAGAATTCTTGTGATCATGACTGTGGAAGGTGGAGCGCATACATGCAACACCCTTCTGCCCTAGGCGAAGGAGGGATGGCTCAAACAGACAAATGATTTCATTGCTGTCCCTGACCACATCTGTGCCACTAAAGGGATTCTTTTTCTACTAGAACGCAGGAGCCATCAGGGCCCTTGCTTAAAAATCTGTGTCAGTGTGGGGTACTGAGCAAGACAGCAGTGTGCACTGGGGTGGACCCCTCTCCTGGCTTGCCTGGTGCACACCGGACCCCGACCTGTGCCAGCCACGGGTACGCACAGAGCAGCCGAGGTGCTGCTCCACCATGGAAAGCGCAGCCTGAAGCAGTGGCTTGGCCACCCGCCCAGCCCCGAGAGAGGACCCTCTGGAGACGTGCACGCCAACACCACCATCCCTCCATCCTGAGACCCCGTGGCACAACTAAGCTTTTGCCTACACATGGTAACTCTCTCTCCCCAAAACCTGTGCCCAAATCTGTGTGCCAGCCTGCACTGTGTCCTCGGGTGTTGTCCACGAGAGTCCTTGCCCTAAGCCAGAACCATGCCAGGAACACCCAATGGCTCAGCAGCCAGCATGGCTGAACCATAATGTCAGAGGATCAAGTGGTTCAATGGTAGTCTGCAACCAGTCTCCAAAGAAAACCTAGGGGACAAGAAGGTGGCAAGAAAGTGCCCCGGAAATATCTGGGTATATAAGAGATGCTTCTGGAAGGCATATCCAAAATGTTCTTGGACAAGCTCCCCTTGGCTGGCACTTCCCAGGCATCTGCTTGGTCTTCCAGGACATAACCGGGGATACAGCGAGGATGATGCACAAGCAACAAACCCTGTGTCGAGACACGGATGAAGAATATGCCGCTCGAGTCCACAGAGGTCCAGGCATGGGACTTTGCTTCCCCGGCTGGTCTGCTTGGTCAGGCCTAACTCTGCGCACAGCACTGCCTGCAACTAGCACAGCAGGCAAGGAGTGCAAACTGGCAGAGGTGACACGGGCCAGTTGCCTGCGCTTTAGGATTTCCTGATGTTGAAGGGCTTGATTTAGGGCTCAGCTGTAAATGAACTAATGCTGGTTATTTGCATTTAGTTAGCTCTAGACCTGTTAACAGAACCTATGCTTGACCTCAGCTACTCTTCCGTCTCTGGATAGTCTCTTTACCAGTAAAATTTCATAGAAGAATGAAAGTTTGGAGGACATTACAGTTGGAAAGTGAAGAAAAAATATCACAGAAAAGCAGAGACCATTCTGCCAGGAGGTCTTGACAGCCCAGGAGGAGATTAGGTGCTCCAGAGCTTTCAGTAACCAACTTCCAAAACTTTGATCAAATCCCAATATATTTTCCAAGGGATAAAGAAGAAAAAAGTTTCTAACTGAGGACAAAACTTCTGCTTCTAGGCAACCTTTGCATCAAATCTCTGAAGATATACAGCTCTTGGAGAGAAATTTTTAACATTGACAAAATGAATACAGAATCCCAGTATGGCTGAGGTTGGAAGGGACCTCTGGAGGTCGTCCTGTCCAACCCCCCTGCTCAAGCAGGGCCACCTAGAGCCAGATGCCCTGGACTGTGTCTGGATGTTTTTTGATTATCTCTGAGGAGGCAGACTGCACAACCTCCCTGGGCATGTACAACATCATATTTGCATATATGTTCCACGAAAAGTAAGCCTTAGGTGGACATAAGGCAGCTGCAAATTCTGACAACATTCTGTGCCTCTGAAAACAGGGTTTACAATGGGAACACACGCAACCTAAAATAAAACCAACTCTGACTACAGTAAAGTTGCCTTCTTTAATGGTTTAAATACAGGAGGTACAATCATGCATTGAGCTCAGAGTCCCATGGGTTTCACAAATATAAACTTCCCTATTCTTACTTTATTTATTCCAAGTTGTACCATCTGTACCTACTTTGGAGGTTATTTCGAATCATCACCAGAGTGCTGCATATGTGTACTTTATCCGCGTACAGGGCAGTGTGAGATATTTTATCTTTTTCTTCTCCTCCTCCCCTTTACCTACTACTTTTCTTGCCCCTGGGTAAGGACTGTGCATGTACTGGACATTAATTAGCACACTCACTTACCTTGGTGGATCTCAGGTCACAAACAAACCATGGACCACCTGCTTTGAACTCTAAACACAGGTCATTTGGTTTTACCCAGACACTTGTGGTGTAAGACAGCAAATCATTCAGGGCTCCAAAGCTCATGCCCTCTAAAGATTAACTTGTGCGCTGGCAGAGAACTGCAAATTTTGAGGTGCTCCCTCTCCAGCTGCCCAAAGCATGTATTAGATGAGAGATGCCCAGTGGATCCCAGTCCCATCCCTAGCCCCAAAGGCAGCAAAACTGCAAAGTCCCTGCTAATTTGAAGCAGGGCAGATTCTTTACTGACCCCAAATCCAGGACTCTGCATTACACAGGGATATGAGCAAGTCACCTCAGAGGATTTTTGTCACGTCAGTGCACTTACCGTGGCGACTGCATGGTCAGCTGCAATCAGTCTTGGAGGCATCAGAGTGAGTTGAAAAAATTCCTCAGAAAACATCTTACCATTTGTTTACTAGGAGAAAAAACCTTTCTGACCAATGCAGACAACCACTCAAAGCCAAGATACATGAAATCTGATTAAAGTTACTGTCTTAATGCTGAGCCCCGTGCTGATGCATGTGCTCTGGGTAGCACAGTAGCGCTGTTCTGCTCAGGGGCCCAGGGAGAAGACGGTGAACAGGGGATCTCAAACTCACAGATTTCTACATGAGAAAAGACCATTGTATCCATCCAGTTTGATCCCCTGCACACATGCATGCAGCGACACACACATGAGCTGGATTAAAGCATATCTTGTAGAAAGATAACTAATCTCATTTTAAAGGCTTCAAGCAGTGCTAAATCCACCAGCTCTCCAGATAAACTATTCCAACATCTAATTACCCTCCCTGCTAGGAAACTACATCTCCTCTCAAGTTTAAATTGCTCTAACTTCAGCCTCCACACACTGCATCTCCTCAAGCTTTGTCAACCAGACTGAAAGGCCTTGCACAGCACTCACTTCTAGGCGCTGGTTTTCCAAGCAGCAGTAATCAGTAATCAAGTCACATCTCAATCTGCTCTTGTGAGCCCAACAGGACTGAGATGACTGTTGAAAGCAGGATACAGGGTTACGTGAGCATCTGGTTTGACATCAGCATAAGCTTTTCTGTGGTTTGTCTTTGAATTCTTCTTACAGCTCTGATAACCTTCTCTAAGTAGGAGCTCAAACAAAGCACCCTAGAAATGCATGCCTGAGAAGTGCCTGTGTACAGAGGCAGAAACTGTTACCATGCTTGGGCATGCTACGGGTGTACAGTGGTGGTGAAGAAATGACAGTGTACAGTGGAGAGCCATAGCAGGAAACAGGCAGAGTTGCACATCCTTGGTCAAAAAAGACAGTAATTGCAATCATTCACTAGCAGCTTATCTGGTCTGCAGACTAATTCTGACTCTACAGGAACAGCAGTTTGGGTTCAGAAGGGCTTATCACTTCACACTTGGCACCATGTGAACACAGCAATGTTAGCATTCTGCATTCCTTATGCTGTGTGCGATGCTGAGGACCCCAGCCAGCTCCTGGCATTCACTCCAGCTGCACCCCATCTCATGAGTCCTCAGTTCCAGAAAGCTGTGAAGCACAGTACCGACAACACCCTGACTGCAGGATGCAACTCGGGTGCAGAGCAGGACTGAACAGAAACAAGGATGTGGACACCCAAGTTCACCCTCGGTGGCACAGCGTGCAGTACCAGATTATGAAGGATTTGTTATCACCAGCATTACCAGCACTCCCTTGTTATCTCAGAGAGTGGAGAGGTACCCATACCCTGCTATACTAGACTGCTGCCAACAGTTGGCTGGGAAGAATGCATGTGGAAACTGTCCATCCTGGCCAAGGATACCAACCCTGAGGACAAAGTAAAGGCATATCAATGCCCTGGGAAACTTGGGCAGGAAAGCTCTAAGTTCAACAGCTCCCCTGGGCAGGGCAAGACACCTCCTGCGGCAGGAGAAGCAGTAAGCAGCGTGGCATGCACTCCATGAGAAACCAGAGAGCCTCCCAACCACATCTCCTCTCACCACTCTCTGCGGCAGCTGCACCTCTTGAATGTGGACACAGAAGAATAATAATTACAAAACAAGCCCCTCACATTACTATTTCTCCAAGAAAAAGTGAGGAGGAAAAAGGGGACCACGAAAAAGGAAAGAAACAGAAGAGAACTTGCCAGGGATCAAGAGACATCCCTCGCTGAAATTTCCTTTGGTTTAGGGAGCAACAGCTTCCCCCATGCACAGCAACTCTGATATCAGACTCGACTGTTTCCTCTCAGGGAGCTCATGCCACTAGTTCAAGCCCTTCTACTCTTTCTTCTGTCCTGGACACTAACCCGCAGAAAATCCCAACAGGAGCTTACCTGAGACCCGCACAGAAATGCCAACACCCACCGAAGACACTCCTGAAGAGTGGTGAAAGCAAGAAACTCCAGAACAGCTTTTGTTTCCAGCTCAGCAAAGCAAGGCACTGCTGATGCGCTGGAGGGAAGGATGGCTGTCAGCTCTGTGGCACCCACACCAACTCTTACCTGTGCCTCCCGTCAGCTGCGTGCTGCTCCTCTCCTTCGCAAGCCCGTTGGCTTTGGGGCTAGCGCTGGGTGCTGCTGCTGTTGTTGCCCTGGGTAGCCGCTTGCCCGGTACCTTCACTGTAGTTCTCAGCAGATCGATCTCCTTCCCGTGGACGTTCTGCATGTAATCCTACAGCAGAGGGAGAATGGTTCAAGATCAGCCCTGCCCTGGCCCACCACTCTCAGCTCCCCTCTCATCCACATAATCAAAACTAAACCCTGGATCCATTCATCCACATGGTAGCTGGTTAATGGTCAGCCAGCAACCTGGAGGTGACTTAGAAGCTCATCACACGCTGGTTTCTCTTGCAGTATACTTAAGTCTCAAGTCAGGTGGGCTAGAGGTGAAAGACCCTACAACTTCCCCAGCGTCCACAGCTAGCCATTTTCTGACAACACGGATGCAAAGCCTTGACTCCAACCTGCCTTCTTCCCATGACTAGCTGGTGCCTTAGAACTGGCTCCGGAGAAGTCCCAGGTCTCACTTTCAGTGCCCAGAACTAGTCAGCTCTGATATGAATAACGTCGGGATGTTGCCATGGGCAGTCAGATGCCCTGACAAGTCCATTTGTGAAAGCCTGGCTGGGGATCAGAGATTAGATGGAGCAAAAGAGCACATAGGCGGCAGGCAGTTCTTCTCCCCTGTCATCCGTTGTCTTTTTAATCACAGCACTCAGCTATAACAGCTAGTAATATAATATAGTACAGTGTAAGTAATGGGATACCTGGAAATTCCCTCTTGGGTCACAGGTAGGATAATCCAAGCCCAAAACAAAGCAACTCAGGGTAACTCCCTTGTACATTCACCTGCATAGCTTTACATTATTCAAAACTTGGTGCTTCCATCATTTCTTCTGGTAGACTATATACAACCAAAAATTCCATGTGCAGACTCTTAATATCATTCTGCCCTGTGTCCTAACAGTATCTCATCTTTCAGCCAAAATAAGGCTGCAGACCTCCAGCCCCTCCGAAGAGCTGTGTCCTTTTCTGTATCTTCCACCACTTCCCTGCTCCACTGGGCACTGCAGCTCTCCCCTAACCCTCTCCAATGCGGCTGGCTCTTCCTTGGGCTCATGCCCCCAGAAGGGGAAGACCTGGCCAATGTGAGCTCCACAGAGACGCACAGAGGGGAACTGCCCTGCCCTGCTCTTGGCCAGACCTCAAGGGAGCAGGGACTGAAAGCTGAGCTAGAGGATCTGGAAGGAATCACGACATGCATGCATCCTCCCTGTCTCTCTGTGCTGGGGATGTGCACTGCAATTGGGAGAGGAGTGGCAGCAACCGTCCAGGGTGAGACTGCGGCTGCTGCAGGGAGGCTTGGGCTTGCTCCAGTTCACAAGGAGGTCACCAAAAAGATTAGCTCAGAGCTGGTCCCTGTCTGCTTCCAAATCCAAGAAGATAAAGACACGAACAACATCAGTTTAAGAGCAACCATTCTCCCAATCCTTGGCTCCAAGAAGCAGATGACTGGGGGCTGTATAGGCAATGCTCTGTGGTCTCAGGTGACTACCTGAGGGTTACAACCTCTCAGCAGCACCTCAACACCTTGGTTTGAACTCTTCCCTTTCCACAGACCCCTGTGCAGGCATCCAGTCCTCACAGCAAACCCGAGAGATGGGGCAGCATGACAGCACACCCTTCTGTGGTTCCAACTTCTGGGTGACTTGACCTCAAATGACACGCACACACCTTTTGGTGCCCCGGGCAATTCCCAGATAACTAGCCCAACCAAACATTACTCCAAGCTGTTCCTGGCTGGGTGGGAGCCTGGTGGCACCCCTGGGCAGGGAATCTCAGAGGGGCTGGAGGATTTTCCCTAACTCAGCACAATTGCTG
This sequence comes from Leptodon cayanensis, assembly GCA_027564655.1. Taxonomy (NCBI): domain Eukaryota; kingdom Metazoa; phylum Chordata; class Aves; order Accipitriformes; family Accipitridae; genus Leptodon; species Leptodon cayanensis. The sequence goes on along the minus strand of JANXJC010000077.1, from coordinate 45,636,012 downwards.
CGGTAGCCGGCTGCCTGCCGGAGAGAGCGGTCACCAGCGCACTGCTTTTATTACATGCTATAAAACAGCAATTTCTTCCCAAGCCTCCTCGCTAATTACCCAGCCAGTTCTCTCATTTCATTTTATTACTGGAATTAACAACGAGTTCAAAGCGTGGAAAGCTATTAAGATGTGTGATTAAGCCACATTCAATTAGTTTCTACAAACAATTTAATTGATGTTGCAGATAGAATTAACAGAAGGTGATTGTGTGAATGGCTCCACTGGCTGCAAAATGGGAGATGCTTTCTCTCTAGCTCTGCGCAGCACAGCACAGCCTGGCCAGTGAAGCTGGGCTGAACCACATACGCCTTCCTCACGAGCAGAAGCATTTACTCTCCAAGGCTTTGGGAAAGTGATAGGAAACCTCACCGGTCTCTTCATAGAACTGGTTCTTTTCCTGTCACTGAACACACTCATAGAAAGGTAAGAAAATTACAGATGCAACAAGGAAAGCTGTGCTGAATCCAGGGATCAGGCCCCCAGGCACTCCTGCCTTCAGCAAGGGCTGCTGCCCACTGCTTCAACTCCAGGCATCCTGCTCGCAAAGTCTCTGAAACCGCTGACTGCTCCAGAGAGGAGGCAGAGGTGGCACCTGAGAGCAGGAACTCACAACTCCCTAGGACCCAAGCATAGGTCCAGGCTGGTAGTCAAGGCAGATATGCTTCCATCAAGGAGTCAGAGAACACTTGATTTCAGGGCTGGACACAGCTCACTAGAGCACTCTCTGTCAACCTGTAACTGCAAACCCACAGTTTAAGCCTGACTCCCAGTGAGGAAACTTCAAAGTGGGGCTGGAGGTGCCAAGATACAGACCCAGAAACAAGTTGAGTGATAAACACCTAAAAGCAGCTGAATGGCCCTGCTGGAAAGCTTTTGGTTGGTAAAATCAGAAGTATGACCCAGCCAGAGCCACGCAGTAATCATCCAGTGGGCCACAGGCAGATCTGGGGAAGGTATGTCTACTGGAGGAAAAAGAAGAAAGGCAGGGCTGCTGATCCCTGGGGTACCTACACCCATCCCAAGAGGGACAGGGAGGGAACATAACAGAGATGCAAGAGAAAAGAAGTCTAGGCACAAATTGCCCCGAATCATGGCAGGGAAAAGCCACTGGGAACACAAAAGCAGCACAAAAATGCCCTGGGGCTTGAACATCCAGACCGGGGCTGGGAAAGACCCTCTTCCCGCAGTGCTCAGCCATGTCCTCAGGGACCCCTCTGCTGCACCCTGAATTCTGCCATCCCTGACATATGGCAGCACGGGCTCACCCTGAGCAAGGCAGGGGAGTAGCTAGGACTTCACATATCAAGGAAGGAACTTCAGGACACTGAGTGCCTCTTTGACTGAGGATCTGCATACTTGTTCTTGCCAGCAGCTTACCTCACCACATGCCTGCTGGCCTGAGAGCTGCTGCCGCAAATGGAAGTGACAAAGAAGCATGTGCCCCTTCTCAGGAACACAGGTTTCATTAGTGGCCCAGACTGTTCAACCCTAACACGCTCTGCTTGTGTCATCCTGTGAAAGGACATGGGAATTTGCTTCATGCCACGGGAGACAAACCCGGTGACAAAGACACTGCAGCACCTACCGATTCACTCTAGAAGATGGGGAGGAGAGGACATAACGGGACATCCTCTTCTGGACCACCTCTTCCTCCAGGCTTCCTTCCTGCATCTGTCCCCTCCAAGCAGGTCATAAACCAGATATCCAGAGGGAAGGCAAGGCAAGGCAGAGGGGCCTTTGCTAATCAGAACAGCACACTGCTCAGCAAAGCCTTTGTCAGCATTGCAGTAGAAAATGTAACACAATGGTAGTATCATGGCTCTTTTCCCCAGTTCTCAGGGAGGCAATGCCCTGGACGGAGCACGCAGACCCCCCACACCCTTGCAGAAGCCAGAGCTGGGCAGCAAGCAGCTCTGCGTTCTGTGGGCCACACGTAATTAGTCCTCGCTCTAGGTAAACACTTAGGACAATACAACACCTATCTTGGGTGCAAGGTTCAAAGCTTTCAGTGAAACCTAGGGGAGGAGAGGCCCATCTTGTACCTTTCTTAGCAACGGGCTGTGGATCACCAGTAGCACCAGGTGGAAGCAAAGCAGATTTTTGCTTGGGGCAACGTAGTAATGAAATGAAACACTGAAGAAGTGCAGTAAGGAAAGCAAGTGACATCAATCTAGATCACCCCCTGAGGAAGAAATGGTGTAAAAAGAAGAGAAACCTAGTGTGTAGCAGCAGCATCTGAGAGCGGTTAAACAACATCCCAGAAATTACTCTGCCTCTACAGCTGATTGTAATAATGGCCTATGATGTCTCTGACGGAAATGTGATAAACCCACACACGTGTGTGAGCACACACGCAGAGCAGGCAGCAGCAGCAGCCATTCCCTCCCAGTTTGGTTCTGTAAGGACCAAAAAATGGGGTTACAAAGTTAGGGAACTGCAGAACCACAGTGTGGTACAGGGATCAAAGACTAAAAGGAAAAAAAACCCTGTTCTCAAAGCTCCCACAAATTAAGGAAAGGAAATGCAATGACTGGCTTTCCAGTGTAAGGATAGGAGGGTTAAAAGGCTCGATGGCTCAGGAGCTGGACGACTGAGCACTGCAAGCCATGAGTTAGAGATGCAGGGTTAGAAATGAGGAGAAAGACTCTGAGGCTCAGGGCGCTCCAACACCCCTGTGTCTGAGGAGATCGGGGACAAATCGAGGGCCCAGGAGCATTCAGGAAGCGCAGGAGCTGCAACACCTTGCTCTTCTGCTCCAGCACCCCCTAAACCACCCTGCACCCAAGCTCCAGCCTGTGCCCCCCAGCCGCTGTCCGGCTGTTCTGCTGCAGCACGTCCTTGCTGCAGAGGGTGCTGTGGCCTCAGTGTCACAGGTGTGTCTGTCCGTGGCTCACTGTCTCAGCAGCAAACTGTGCTCAAGAGGGAATGGGGAAGAAGTCATTAGCCCCACAGTGGGGAGGCGACAGAGATGGATGGGGAGGCAGCTGTGCGCCTGAGCCAAGCAGTGAAGGGGATCAGAGATGCATCGAGTGACAGCCCAGCTCGGCAGGCTCTGCACAGGCACCTCATCTCCATTACCCAATACCTAGCAGCCAGGAAAATTATTCCACACCCAAATGGCACCATCAGCCGTGGCTGCAAGGAGTTCTCCGCCTGCTCCTCACCCCAGATGCAGGGAGGCAGCAACCCCTGCTTTAAGGGACTGAGCAAGGGAAACAGCGAAAAGAAAGATGCATTTACTTAGCATAATTCTGTGCGGAGCATGTTCCTATCAGCTTTTCCCACCCAGCCTGGCACTGCAGAGACAGCCTTCGTGAGAGGGAAGAGGTTTCCTCCAGACCCTGGTGAAAAACAGCTCTGCGGAATACGCCTGCCCTATGGAGGGCTAGTGCTGAACCTCCTGCGCAGGGCCCTGCTGCAGGAGGAGCCTGGGGCTTTCATCTACTGCCAAACACTCCCCAAGCAACTCTCTCTGAGGGTGGCACCTGCAAGAGGACCTGCAGCAGAAGCCATAGCATGAAGGAGGACACTGGTCTGTCCCACCCCGCTCCTCTACGCAACCCAGCGCAGTACTTACATGCAGGCTGGGGTGGTAGGTGAGGACTCCGTTGTCACACAGCGTCACGTACTTCTTCTTCCACTCCTTGTTGAGAGACTTGCCACTGCGTTTGAGGAGAATGCCCTAAAAGAGAAGTGTCAAGAGTGTCAGACCTTGTTTGGCCCAGGCACCTACCACTCAGCTCCAGCACTGCCCCTTGTAGGAGACTGGTCTTTGAAGAGAGACGAAGATCTGGTAGGAAAAGGGCTGCACCCCCTTCCTCAACACCCCCAGCATGTCTCCACAGACAGCGCCCCCCCCGCCCCCTTCTCAGAGATGAGGGTCTCCACATGCCAGTACTGATGCCCAGATCTTCTGAGGGACCTATCACGTATTCTGCTGCCCCAAATCACTCCCTCTGGGCAATAATTCTTTTGCTGAAGGAGAGTGTCAACACAAGGCAGAAGCCAACCTCACCACCAACCGACATTGCTTGCTTGCTCTGTTACCACAGTGCTCCCAGACTTTCTTCCATCACCAAAAGCACAGCCAGAGGGATGGTCAAGGCAAGGACAATTTGGGACAGGCAAGGACCAAACAATGGAAAAACACTCCAAGATACAGGTCTCACAAGGGATGCATGTTCTCTTGCCTGCTTGTAATTCTTAGACACGTCAAACAAATGGAGCTAGGGACACATTTCAGGAGGTAAAGCAAGTCCTGGGCAGTTGAGGGATCAGTTCATCCTCTTTCCCCATCAGGACTTTAGATGAGACCCATCCTGTGGTCTTCAGGCACAGCACACTTATAGGGCCTGAAAACAATTGTGCTCTGCCATGGTTTAACCCCAGCCAGCAACTCAGCCCCACACAGCCGCTTGCTCACTCCCCCCCTGTGGGGTGGGACAGAGAATCAGAAGAGTAAAAGTGAGAAAACCCGTGGGTTGAGGTAAAAGCAGTTTAATAGGTAAAGCAAAAGCCACGCGCACAAGCAAAGCAAAACAAGGAATTCATTCACGGCTTCCCATCGGCAGGCAGGTGTTCAGCCATCTCCAGGACAGCAGGGCTCCATCACCTGTAATGGTGACTTGGGAAGACAAATGCCATCACTCCCAACGTCCCCCCCCCTTCCTTCTTCCCCCACCTTTATATGCTGAGTGTGACGTCCTATGGTCTGGAATATCCCTTGGGTCAGTTGGGGTCAGCTGTCCCGGCTCTGTCCCCCCACAACTCCTTGTGCCCCCCCAGTCTCCTCGCTGGTGGGGTGGGGTGAGAAGCAGAAAAGGCCTTGACTCTGTGCAAGCACTGCTCAGCAATAACCAGAATACCCCTGTATTATCAACACTAATTTCAGCACAAATCCAAAACACAGCCCCATACTAACTACTATGAGGACAATTACCTCTAGCCCAGCCAAAACCAGCACAGCTTACATGCTGTGAAGCTCTCTCTTCCCACCAGCCCAACCCAGAACTAACTTCCATTGATCTGAACCAGCGCTCACAGCTTGGACCCTCCTAACCCTCTCCCCATCCAGTTCAGCCACCCCAGGAAATCTGCTTCTAGCAGCAATTCACCATGCACCAGGTAAGACCAGAGGTGGAGAGGGAGAAGGAAGATGGGGCAAGAAGCCAGGCACAAGGGCTCTGGAGCAGGGACTCGGGAGAGAACATCAAGTATTCTGCTGGCAGGGAGAAAAGGACAGCACAGGGGGACAAAAGTACGAATGAATAACAGAGTCTGGGAAAAAGCTGGATTCACCAACTGTCAGGCCGGGGCCCTCCGAAAGCACTGTCTGGACAGACATCCAGACTGGCTGTTCCTAACGTGGCAAAAATCTGGGCCCCAGGCCAGCACCTCCTCAAAAACCTGGACAGAAAGTCTCTGTCCTGCCAGCCTCAGCATATTTGGGGGCCCCGTCCCACTGCCTAGAGACTGAGGCTGCTGTGCCTGCATGATGGAAAAACACAACAAAAAGTTGTAGGGTTTGGCACATGCTGGGCTAACAACGCTGCCAGACGTGACCATGAAATCGGCAATAAATGATGCAGAAAAGGCAGAAGTGCTTCATGACCGCTTATGTTCAGTACTTGGGAAACAAACAGCGTGAAGAGGAAACGCCTCCTACTCGTGCAAGGGAGAGAAAGTTAAAACACAGCAGCAAAAGCTAAGCTGTGTTGGTGGCGGGATCTGATCCCTTGCCTTCAAGAGCTCCGAGAGAATTAGCTGAAGAGCTCACTCAGCAGCGGTTAAAAGGTGCTGATTTTAACATGTCTTGGAACATGGCAGCAGTCCGAAAGCTCATGCTTTGCCAAGATCTGCAAGGGTAAAAGCAATGACCCTTGTAATTACGGCCACGTAGCCCGACGCTTACACTGGGCAAAACTGTGGAAAAGCCACTGCAAGAAGTGATCAGCAAAGAATGAGAGGACAGCAGTGTAACTAATGCCAATCAATGCAGAAATAGGTCATCAAAGAAGTTTGATCCTACTTTTGGTAAGATGTCAATATCTGATGACAACGGTAACTGTGTTGGCACAGCATTTTTAGTTTCCTGTCAGGATTTTAACTGAGCAGTACACACCATTAAAAACCAAATGTACAAAATCCATAAAGCCATTAATGTACGGAGTAAAAACTGGTCAAGTGAAAGGTCTCAAAACATAATCATAAATGAGAACAAGTGTAATCATAAATGGCAAATCCATGTCCAACAGAAGTACCTGTATAGAGGTCCAGCCAATCTGCATTTGATTCACACTGTTTAATCAATGTCTTCCCCAAATGAGCTCGAAGAAAACACAAAAGCAGAAAACTTGAAGGTAACATAGAAACAGCACAGCATAAATCACTGCAGTGACTGGTCGTTAGCGCAAATTGCCTCATATCGCTTGGCAAACCGGGCTCCTGAGAACAGCGTGGATTTTAGCACAGCTCGTGCGAGGTCCTGCTCCGGGGGACAGACTACCAGACCACCCTGCAGGGTGGGCTCACTGGGCTGGAGAGCACCATTGCCGAGCGGTTCCTGAGCTCCCGGTGTTCAATTAGGAAGATAACTCAACCTGGCAGTGGACTGTCAGGTCAGACAGGGCAGACAGTATTACCTCCAGGTGTGATATTATCATAGCAAAGCAGGGCTGGAAGAGCATTCGGAGGTCACCTTGCCAGATCCCTCCCCAGGGCAGGCTCAGGTGTACCCACGTCACTCCAACCTCTTCGTAAAAACCACCAGTGACGGAGACTGTGCTCCTCCCCACCAGAGATCGGATCCTGACGTTTCCTACACCTCCACGACGAAAAGGCAGCACAGCGCTTGTTCTGTCACGGTGACCACTCAGAGTGGTCCTGGGCCCTCTGCAGCCTTTAACGTTATCTGAGGATTGCGATTACATCTGATGCCCTATTCTTTCCTCCGGACTCACAGGCCCACACCTCGCTCCTGTGTTGCAGAATGTGCTTCTGAAAGCATTAACCCACCCGCCCCGGAGAGTCTCTGGCTGTCCCAGAGCTCAAAGAGCAGTGTCCTGACTGGGACACAGCAGCCCATTCAGTGCCTTACCGTGCCAGAGGCAAGACTGCTTCTCGGGTCTTGTAAGACATCCTCTCACATACAGCAGCAGTACCTGCCTTTTCTCAACACCAGGCCACGGCTGGCTCTGCTCTGGTTCTGACCTACATGAAATCGTCTTCTCTAGCACCACTGCTGGGCCATGCATTTCCCACATGGTGTATGAAAATGATTATTCCTCCTCACATATAAAGACAGTTTAATATTACACCAGCTAATCTAGATAAACGGTGGATTCTCTGTATTTGAGAGTGTTTGTTTGATATCTTTTCAAACAAATCTGCCCCAGACCAGGCTGAAGTTACAAATTTAGCCCAAAGTCACTGGGTGAAATTCTCTGGCTTCTGGGCATAATGATCCCTTCTGGCCTTAAACCTGGCTCAGTTCTACAGTCTGACCTGCCAATACATACTGCCGAACAACAACTCCGGCTGCCTCTCCTCTCCTTGATGCGTCTTCAGCTTGATACACCTTGGTGCTACAAAATACCTACTTCAACACTTTCAGGCTGCTGCATCTTCTATCAAGCCCCAAAAATGTGTTGTCTGCAGAGAAGAGTTCAGCTGCAGTTAGTTCAGCTACAAATCTGGAACTTCGCAAATTGAAACACAAGCAAAACCAGACCTGGAAACAGAGAATCGAGCACTGGCAGCCCATTTTTTCAAGCCAGAAGGCACAAGAGTCCAAAATTGGGAGCAACTACACAGTCTAAGTAAACATCTAATAAAATGGGGAGGAGGGGAAGGGACCCTTAAGGCCAAACATTTGCAAGAAACAGCTGAATCGAGGGATAGAGCTCAGTTAGACTTGTTGTTCGCTGCTGTATCGGAGATTAAGAGGCAGGGGACAGAAGCCGAGAGGATTCCAGGTTTTAACAGTGTTGCGGTGCTGACTGCATCAAGGTTACAGCTCTGTAGCCCAAGTTCTTTTTTGATGGCGGAATGTGAAGATTTGGCCCAGCAGCATCCAGAGAACCCTGGTTTTCCTGGCGGAAAGCCCCCACAGCAGCTCAGAGAGAAGTGAGAACGGCAAGGAGGACAAAGCCAGGAGAAATGCGGGAGAACAGACCAGAGGCAGGCGCATCCCCACAGCTGAACTCATCCCCACCACACACGTCCTCGGCGTGCTCCTGCGCACGCACCCCAATGCGCCTCCTGGCCGGGCTCCTCGGGTCTGCTGAGACCCCCGCACTGGCATGCGTTGGTTCCACACCTCAAGCTCCCTCTGCTTCTCATGGAAAGATTTACAAGAAATAACTCTTCCACAAGTTTATTCCCGAGTGTGGAAGTCATGCACGAAGGGAAGAAGCTGCCAGAGACGAAAGGCGAGAGAGCCCAACCCTCTTCCTCTCCCCACTTTTCCTTTCTTTCCCGGCATTTTGTCGGCCAGCGCGAGTGTCTCTGTGTTGTGTTTGGATTGTGGTGGTGCACAGTAAAAGCAGCAGCAGCAATATGCAGCGTAATGAAGCAGGGAGCAGCGATGGCCCCCAAAGGACTCGTTTACTCCACAAATCTCCCTTCCACTCACTTTTTGCTAAGAATTTTAACACCAAACTTAATTGTAAAGTCGCGTATTGATTGGAAAATGCAAATGGCAATTTAAATGTAATCTAAGCTCCCAGCATGATCCCAGCTCCCAAGGAGGAGGAGTCACCCGCCTTGGGCCCTACTGGAGTGCATGGCCCAAACTGAGCCGGGCCAGGGACCTGGGGACCCCTGGGCTGCCTGTGCATTCAGTTCAGCCTTCCCAGAAAGAATCTGGTACATGTGCAATTAGGAGTTCATTCCTAGTAACGAACAGCTGGGGAAGCTTAGTCTCCCGGCCTAATTAACCCATTTCTTGGAGACAAGCGTCCAGCTATGAAGAGGCTCTTCCGACCTTGCAAGACCAACTGAACCTACGTATCACCAAAAGAACATTGCAGCAAAGGGATCCCGAGTCCACAGTGCAGAGCAGCCCCAGCAGAGGCACTGGCTCTGGAGCCTGGTGGGAGAGGAGGTGCTCTCCTAGGCACAGAGGGGCCCCAACATCCACGGTCTCACCTGTCCCATTGGGGATTTCCATCTCTTCTAGGTGTGTGTGGGATGTAAGGGAGACAGAGCAGGTCACCCAGAGGCGTTGTTCTCAGCTGTGCTGGAGAAGGTAGTGACATGTGACAGCCAGCCACCACACCTCCGTGGCAGCATATGTCCCTTCTCAGCCAAGCAAAGTGTCCACCCAACATTTCTCCTTTCTGCAACACACAACCAGTCTCCCACTTCGTGGTCAGCCTTCCCAGACATCAGGCTTAGCTCTGTGCAGAAACCCAAATCACCGAGCGTCAGACAAAGCTGCCAGCAATCCCCAGTGCTAGTCCTCTTCCCACAGAGTCCAGGAAGAGATCATGCACCGGTCACAGCCACAGGTCTCGCTGAAGGAATCTGCAGGGCAACTGCCCCTACTGCTGCTCCACATCACCCACTGACTTCAACTACCTTTAGGTAATTTAAGCATCCACCAGTCTTGTTCTTCCAAGCAGAGGAATCAAACTGCTCCCAAGGTTATCTACCCGTGGCCGCGGCACCCCAAACACAGCATTTGCTGCCATCGGCCCAGCAGTTGCACAGGCTGAGAGAAGCAAAGCAGTCTGAAACTGGCCAAGCACCCAGGCAGAAGATCCTGCATGTTTGCCACTCTACAGCCTTCAAAATGACCGACCTCACTGCTCTTTTTATGGCTGGGCAGGACCACCAGACCACGTAAGAGTAAAACTAGCTAAAGGCCCTGCTCTTTCACTACCCTTCAAAGAGATGGCAAGCAACGAGATCTCCATGATCTTCCAGAAAGGGCAGGTCCCTATCACAGAGCAGAGCAATCATCACCTACACCGAACCTCTGTGATATGGAGCTACAGCTCCTGAGAGCCTTTGCTCCTTTTCACATTGGTGGTACCATGTCATCGCTCCTCCTGGAGGGATGACCTGGCGAAAGGCCACAGCAGGGATGGTGCAGAACTGCAGCACTCTGGATCTACCGCACTGCATGTTTACATCAACCCCATCCCCCATAATCTGCATGGGGATATTGGCTTGTTTTCTTCTTTAGGAACAAAGCTCTGTGCCTTCCTAAGATGCTGTAGCACAACTGTTTAATTCAAGCAGTGGGAGGGCAGCAATTTCAGAGTGCCACAGCATCTCAAGAGACAGGTCACAGTAGTGCTCTGTGGCCCGAGCATTGCCCCAGGGCCAGCAGCTCCAGTATGGTGTAACACAGTCAGTCAGAGCCCAGGAGGGAGAGCCATTTGCATAAACTGGCGCCTACCTTTCCGACCAGACACTGCTTCCCCCAGTGTCAGTACATGTTCCTGTAAAAAGACTGCCAGGATCTCCTCTGTGAAATCACCTCCTGCAGTTTTGGCTACAGGAGGTGCCAGTCCTGAGCCCAGGCACAGACCCAGATCTCACAAGGTAACGTTTTGCTCCAGGCGCTGCTGGTGAGCTGCTGCCGTGCAAACTGGTCACTTCACTTAAGTCCTGAACCAGGCAAGTAGTTTGGCACCTATTTGTTCTTGCAAAGCACAGGAATGGTGTTCGAGCTTTGTTTTGCAGACCTAGGCCTTTGTCTATCTCAGTTCTCCACCTGCTCAACTCAGTAACAGCACTGCTCTGCCTACAGCAAGGAACGACTTAATAATTACACTAAAACACTGCCATTTCCAGCAGACCAGACAAGTCCAGGCCCAGTTAGCAACACAGAAAGACACAGGAGCAGGTAAAGAAAGCATCTTGCCGTGCTGAGTGAAAGGAAATCCTGGAAAAACCAACCCAAAGTTCCAGAAACCAAAGGCCATGGAAATGCTCCCACAACCAGACCTCCTGCAGTCAGCAGCACGGTTTTGGGGAGCCAAGTCAGGTCTAGCTCAAGGCTCCAGTTGCTCTGCTCTCAGCCTCCCCTTCCTCACCGCGGAACAACTGCCCACTGCTTCCCCTGCCTGCCATGCTGGGCTGACTCAAAATCAGAGAGCACAGGCGCTGCCACCGCAAACCAACTACCCACCGTGCTGACTGGCAGCCAGAAGGCAGCACACACGGCATGGAGGCAGGGCTTGGACTGTGCACCTCACAGCCCTCTAGGTCAGTATTCGGTGGTGCTGGAGCGGGCATGCCCGTTGTCTCCAGCACACAGCCCCTACCAGAGGGCATGCAGAGGCAGCCAGCTCTGCGTGGAAATGAGAGGAGCAGTGTGGACAGAGGGGCAAGCACCGCAGCAGCAGAAGCGGTGGAAGAAACAGTTAAAGGAGCCTTGATCCCTTCTCCAACCCGGAGATTAAAAAAAAGGACCTGTGCCACAGAGAGAAGGGGCATGACCTGGCACGCAGCTGATATGCTCCTTCCTGCTGGGGCTGTGCAAGCCTTTAGCACTCTCGAAGCAGAGCCCCCATGCGTGAGACCCCACAGCCCCTGCCCTGGCACCCAGCACTGCTTCCTCTGCCAGTGCTCCCCTCCAGCCCCAGACCCAACCTTCAGCATGCTGCCCTCCCAAATGCAGCCCTCCTTCCAGCACTGCTCCACTGCACTCCCCTGTCAGTGGCACTGACAACAGCCCTTCGCAAACCTTTCACAGTATTACTACGTGGACTGGAAAGGGCAGGAAGCTTTGGGAGCTCCAGCAGCAAGCAGCATTTCTCTCTTTTGACCCACCATCCCATTCCTCAGTCAGACTGGCCTCACTGAGTCCTTCCTGGGGATTTCTTTACCCAGTGAATACTCGGCACGAAAAGGTACCAGGGAGACAGTAGCTGGTCGGGACGCAGACTCTGCCCTTCCGCCCCACTGCCCAATGCTCCTGCGATGCAGAGATGTAACCGGCCTCACGTGCACAGCAGCTCAGCCCTGGCAGTGTGTAGGCAGACTGGGCAGAGAGAGGCCAGCTGGGGCCGTGGGAAGAAAAATGGATTCACGACAGGGGCCACAGGGTGCAAGGCAGAAGCACAGCCAGGTGCTGCAAAGCAGCGTACGGATGAGCCTTGCCAGTAGTGCAAGGGAATCCTGCTGGAAACACCATCCAGCCAATCCATACCACTTGGCTCATTCAGACATTGCCCGTCACTGGTTTTCCAGCTGATGGACAGGGGGGCAGGCAATGGTCAGGGTCGGTTCCAGGCAGCTCGAGCTTCCCTGGAAGCCAGGAGGCAGGAGTGGAACGCACTGCTGCCGGAGCAAGCGGCTGCCATCCTCTGATTCACGGCGGCTCAGGGCGCAGGCACTGTGCTTGCTGCTTTTTGCCATTGCCCTGATGAGGAGAGCCTCCCTGTCCTGCTGGAGGACAGCTGGGCTGGTGTGGAGCAGCGGCAGGAGCAGAGCAAGAGCGGAGAGGAGAGGGAGAGGACAGGAGAGGAGAGGAGAAGAGAGGGGAGAGGATAGGAGAGGAGAGGAGAGGGGAGGAAGAGGAGCACTGCAGCGGGGGGCTGCGGCTGGGGGGCCCGGGAGCGGGCGCGGGGCACGGTTGCCCTCTGCTGGAACGGCTCCGCCAGCTGGCCGGAGCAGCTCCTGCTTCGCGCCCAGCACCCACACACGGTGCGGGGTCCACACCAGCACCCCCAGCACAGCGCTCCTCAGGTCCAGGCAGGTGTGCAGCCCCACAAGGCACCTGGTCGGGTGGGCCGAGGGGCGCCCAGCTCCTCCGTGCTCTCCCGTGACTCGTGCCGAGCGAAGGCACCCCAGTCCACACTGTAAAGCCTTGCGGCACCTCCCCAGGGAGCCTGCTCTTGCATGGGGGTGAAGGGAGGAGGATCGAACCTGCTTCATGGGAATGGCCCGCCCGCTGCCGATACTGTCCGCTTTACACTCTGGCACCTTCTTCTCCCGCTCCGGATCCGCGCCCTTTCGAGACTGGAAGAGAAGAGACACAGGTCCGTTAGAGACAGGGGCACAGGAGACAGAAACGCATGGCCCCACCATCCCCAGCGGGCTGCCAGACCAGACCAGACCAGACCAGACCAGACCACTCTCCCCCAGGCCAGGTCTCCCAGCGCATGGAGCAGCCAGCATCTCGCCCGTCCCCTCTAGGGACACTCCAGCCCCAGCCTCCCCACCACCTGCCCCTGGCAAGCTGTCCTCTCCCCCCACAACTGCAAGCAGAGCTGTCCTCCTAGCAGAACGGGGCTACCTCTGACCCCCCCTCCCGCGGGGGCACACAGGACATGGCGACAGACAGAAATGGCATGGGATGCAGGTGGAGCATGGATGGAAGCAGGAGAGGCTAAGGCAGTGAAGGAACTCACACCTCTACTAATCCAACAGATTTATTCTGTTAACACACTTGCACCATACAAAGTAGCACAGGTCACCGGGCAGAGATACCAGCCCCTTACAAAAGAGCATGGACAATAAATATCTATCACACGTCTAGAGAGTTGAGAGCAAAACCCGCCAGCCCCCGAGGGCGGCTGCGGTGAGAGCAAACTCCAATAAATACAATATGAAATATACAGTCTGTTGAGCAGAACTCATTCAAAGTGCTTAGGACAGAGGAAAATATCAAGTCATACACGGCATGGAGCACAATCAATACATTCAGAATCACAACAATGGCAGAAGGGCAGCGGCAGCGTCTCTCTGGAGCGTCCTACACACCCCCTCAGTCCGGGAGCGCCCCATGTGCTTTGGATCAGAACGGGACACGAGCCCCACGCGCCTGGGACACCGATTCACTTGCTTTTGGGCCCAGAACAAAACAAAGAGATTGAAAGAGAAGAAAACTAAAGAGACATAGATGGCTGCTCTGCTGCGAGGAGGAAGAGGAGGAGGAGCAGGAGTCCATGCAGGCTGCAGGAGGTGCAGTAGGGAGGAAGGAGCTGAGTGCTAGCGGCAGGCGCTAACAGCAGCTCCCGCAGGCAGCAGCAAAGCGTCTTTTGGCCCATCCAGCTCCACTCGCTGCTGTCGCCCGGTCCCGGCGGGTCTGCAGGTCTTCCCATCCTATGAGGGTCGTCCGCCTGGCATCCCCGAGCATGGAAAGTGCCTAGACAGCATCCAGCAGGCCCAGAAATGTCCCAGCTTAAAGTGCAGGCGCAGGCCGTCTCAGCGCTTCCTAGACTTTACATTGGGGGGATTTAAAAGGCTCCTGCGTGTCTCCGAGGGGGGGACCCATGCTGGCTGGAGGGCGGGCGAGCCTCTAATCTTAGATCAATCCCAGTGCCCATCCCTTATCCGGCCCTGGAGAGGCAATGAAAAGTGAGAGAATTTGTACAGAGGTGCCGTGTGTAACCACCTGGATCTTCTAATTTGGAAGGAGTTGGAAAGGCCTTTTTGTTGATGAAAAGTTGGAAACAGTGGCACATATCTGCAAATATCGAAAGAATAAAGAGTTTGGCAAGTTATACTCAGAACACGGACACGAGTCTGTCAGCGATGGGCGCCAGCGGACAGGCAGACAGACAGGCCACGGAGCGGGGCGCCGGCGGCAGCAGCAGTCGGGGTTTGGGCTCCAGCTAGTGGGGATGGGGTGGGCGCCTCTCGGGCAGAGTCTGTCTCCACCTGGTGGTCTCCGGCACGCAGACCCCCGCCTCTGCGGCGGCAGGGTGCGATCCGGCGTGGGGAGCAGGAGGGGAGCAGGAGGGGAGCGAGAGCAGGAGAGGAGGAGGAGGAGGAGGAGGAGGAGGAGGAGGAAGAGGAGGGGAAGGACTGGACGCAAAGGAGCCAGGCACAGCTCGGGACTGGGGCTGCAGCTGCTCCTGGCGCTGAGCGGAGCATGGTCCTGCCCAGCGCCAGACCTCGGAGAGGCCCGTACCCACCTGGGGGACCCCCTGAGGACGGGGGCTGCTGGCTACTCCTACGCTGCCTGCCTGGGAAAAGCTAGCGGCAGAAAAACAGCCTTCCCTTCCCTTCCCTTCCCTTCCCTTCCCTACTCTTCCTGGCCCTGTCCCACTGAGGGAGGAGGTGTCGGGAGCTGCTGCTGCTGCCACGACCAAATGGGGTGAAGACTTCAACGTGAGCCATGTATGTGCACCAGCACAAGAGCAAGCAAGTGAGCGTGAGCCCCAGCACCACGGCGAGTGAGCGCGAGCCCAGATGAGCACAGGTGAGCCCCACAGCAAGAGTAAGCAAGCCTGAGCCCAGAATGAGCGAGCAAGTGAGAGTCCTAGACGGATGATGATGTCCACAGCAAATATGCGTAAGCCCCACAGCAAGCCGCCCTCCTCCTCCCCCCATAAGCGCGTGCCCACACCAAGTGAGCTGAGCATGGGGCTCCAGGAGGAGTGAGAGAGCATGAACATGAGCTGACGGCGAGTCCTGAACCCGTCAGAGCGCAGGCGAGCAGAAGGATGGGTGGCAGTGCATGAGCGCCCGCGTGCACTGGTGCACAGCAGCAAGCATGAGCAAGAGAAACGGCGGGGAGGGGGGAGAAGCATCCATCAGCACTGAAGTACAACAGTAAGCATGACCATTGACAACAGGAGACCTACAGGGCATCCTCAGGGAGGCGTGAGCACACAGAGGAGGGGAGGGCTAGTAAGGAAACAACCATGCGTCAGGAGCAGTGGATCTGCTGCAAGGGGCTGTGTGTGCTGGGAGGAGGAGGATGGCGGAGGACAGCCTACCTGCCAGGCAGCACAGGGAGCGGGGGTGAGCACGTGCGCTGGGGAGGGTCTGGGAACACGTGCACACAGAGAACCGGGAGGTGTACGAGATGCAGACGGTGGGGAGCGCATGGAGCATTCATGACATCAGAGCAGATGCTTCCAGGATGTCAGAAGCTGGGGGAGATGGGTATGGTCCCAGCACAAGGAGTCAGGGGAATCTGGGGTGCCAATAGTGCAGTGGGAGGGATGGGGCATGGGACGTTGTGAATTCATGTGGTCTGGGTCCAGAGCAATGGAGGCTGTTCACACAGGGTAACACGGTGCAACACGTACAAGGACTTTGTGGTGGCCAGTTCCACAGACAGCAGACACGGGTGTACTGAGCAATGGTGGCTGGAAAGCACATTTAGATGGGGAGGAGAGAGGCCTGAGCCCAGCACATTTACAGGGGCACCAGGGGGAGAGGAGCACATTTACATGGGGAACACAGGCTATCTATGCTAGACATGGGGACTAGGAGTACGTGTGCGCTAACAGCAAGGGAAACTCATGGGCTGTGCCAACAGCGAGGGTAAGTGTGTGGGCAGGACTGTGTGCACGCTGCGTGGACAGGTGTGTGCATGGTGTGAGAGCGTGCTGAGAGGCAGGCTGCAATTCAACCAGCAGAGATAATAGCTGCAAACGTACCCTGTATCACCTGGGGCCCATGGCTTTGCTGGCTCCCTAATGCCTCCCCTCCCTCCGTGCCCCACAGCAGTTCCCAGGCGCACTGCTCAAGTCACACGGATGTGGGGTTTGGGTACTGGAGCGAGTGGGGCCCAGTGCCACGTGCTGAGCTCTGCACAGCACCACCTGGTACAGCACAGCTGGCACCAAACAGGAGGCCCAGTCGCCAGGGGCTTCGTGCCACACTCGGGGGACACAGCCCCAAGGAGAGGAACAGCAGAGGTCACTGGTGCTGTGCACGCACAAAGTGCAGCTCTCCCCAGTAAAGATCAGGGAGCTCTGCTCACGCACACACACTATACACACACACGAGCGTACCCCATGCACACTCCTATGTGTGCAAGGAATGGCTTGCTCTCAGGCGCTCCCCCATGCGCACACACCCCCACCAGAAGCAGCTCTCGGCACCACAGTCCCTGCGCACACAGAAGGCTCCCTCCCTCCCTGCTGCACACACACACTCCTGCGGGGGTACCCCCCCCGCACCCACTCCGTGTCCCCTACCACCCATCCCTCCCTGGCCAGCACAGCAAGGTTCACCTAGAGACTAGTGCACGAAAGTCTGTGGGGCGAGACTGCTGCGGACCCACTCCCTTCCCCTCTCCTTGCCTGACCCTCAGAAAACTCATCCCAAAAGCTCCTCCAACCCCAGTGTCGCTTACCGTGAATATGTTGGAGCGCCGCTTCGACTGCTTGCGGATGGGGGTGGGTGTGTTGGAGGCAGCAATGGTCTCAATCCGCAGCTCCCGCTGGCTGATGCTAGGTGTGGAGGGCACAGAGGAGGAGTAGTCACTGAAGGCTCCTCCACCATTGGTGGCCTAGGGCAGAACGAGATGGGACAGTCAGACAGAGACAAGCAGCTGCCTGGGGCACGACTGCGGAAACACCTTCCACCTAGGAAGCCTTGTGCACCGGGGGCAAGGAGGTGCAGCATAGGGCTGGGATGGGGGAGACATCCTATGCCATGCACTGCTCCTGCCCAAAGGGGGATCTTGGGAAAGCCATCTCCCTTCTTTCTGTTCTAGTTTCTTCCACTGGTAAAATACTAAAATTCTGACACCAACAGTGAAGAGCAGCAAATGGACAGAGAGACCTGGCGGCTGGCTGTCGGCCGGCAGCCAGGGAAGCCCTTCCACACAGCCTGGAGCAAAGGCACAGAGGCAGCAATGAACCACACAGCTCCGAATAACAGCAGATGGCTCTCTTCTCAGAGGGGCACGGCTGGGGATACTTCAGCACGCTCCCTCTCCAAAACACAGGACCGGTGTAGTTATCCCTCGGACAGTCTGCTGGTGGGAACCCTCCTCTCCGCAGAGGCCATCGGACATGAAGCTGCAAGGCAGCCCACAGCCTGCCTGGCTCCAAGTCCCACTTGGTCCCTTCCCTGTCTCACAATGACAGCTACGATACCAACAGGGATCTGTGTCCCTAGGACTCAAGCCTTCGCCTTTCCGGTGTCCTGAAGCACAGGCTGCCACAAGTCAAGCTCACGCTCTATGTAAAACGCACCTCTGCTGCTGGTTTTGAGGTTTATCCAAGCAGACCCCAAGGGTGGCACACACCTCCTGAGCCTATGGACCACCGTGGCCTTGGCTGCAGTGGCCTGTGTCTGGGAACATGTGGGACAACACACTGCGTCTTTGTTAACAACTTGCTCCACTTCAGGGAGAGGGGAAGATCTAACCATGCAGTTTGCGCAACCATCTCAGCAACGCCTTTCTTTCAGACAAGTAGGTGCTCACTCGCATTCTGCTCACGCAACCTCTGCGGGCAACAACCTGGAAATGAGCTTACAAGAGGTCCCAAGGAGCAACACCTGCACAAAAGCATTTCAGATCTGCAGCCCAGGACGTCTTACTACGACAAGGCATGTGCCAGCCTGAGCTCTCTTTGGCAGTTCTGCTGATCTTTGAACAGTATTCCAAAAACACACTGAAGAAGCTGCTCCTAGAAGGCTAGGAGAGCTCCGGCACCCCTTGTAGGGAGCAGCCCACCTCCTCCCAGTTCATATGCTCACAGAGAAGCAGCATCCGACAGCCTCGGGGCTTCCTCCACTCCCACCTACTGCTTAGAGCAGAAAGTGCAACCACATGCGGGATGAGGATCTGCCAGAGGTGCTCAGTGAGAAAACACCCGCGTGTGCACACCGTGCTCCAAGAACCTGAGCCTTATTCTGAGACAAGCAGTTAAGAAACGTTAGAAGCATGAAAGAGGCTGTGCAGGCAGAGCAGCGACTGCGACCCACAGCCCAGTCTCCTAGAAAGGGTGCACTTTCACTCAAGCTATGGGTTGTCTCATCTTTGATGAGAGAAATGGGAGAAGACACACAAAAGAGAACTTCTCTTAAGAGAGGAAAGAGCCACCAAGAATCAGCCCAACTTCTTGCTCTCTGAGGCACAGCAAGGGACTTCCGACTGAGGGCAGCCAAGTGTGCCGCAGAGAAATCCTGCTTTGGAAGGACTCTGAGATGGACCTCCTTCACGGCCACGTTCAGGGAGCTGACAGCTGCTTCTGGGAAGTTACAATGCCCCTACTTGCCAGGGCTACCCCGGGCTCTGGAGCAGCTCCACAACAGCCTGCCTGCAGCACGGTGCTGCCTGAAGCCAGAGCAAAACACCCTTCCACAGCAGGGAGGTGAAGCCTGTGGGCTGACAAAACGTCCTTGAAGGCCACTGTCTCCAGGAGGGTCTGGGAGACCCTAACACCATGCTGGACACAGGGTAGCACCAAGCGACAGATCCTCTGCAGCCTGCCCAGCCCTGCTGACTGCTCGGCGGGGAGAGGGAGCCTTGTACCAAAAGGGACTCACTGGTTGAGCTCCCACCTGCCGCCAGCCTGGCAGCATGTGTGGTTCAGACCAAGGAGCCGGAGGCCATGCGGCTGCTCTGTGGCTTTCAGGAAAGCCTTGCTGCGAGCAGGCGGCCTCCCTGTCAGTACAGGACTCGGAGTGTCCCAACCCTGTCCAGAGACAGGAAAGCTTCTGGTGCCCTGAAACACAGAACGAGTGGGAACCCGGTCTGCTTGTACTTCTCCGCGCGCAAAAAAGGCCAGGCACTCCATCCAGAGAGGTGAACGTCACCAAGGAGCTTCTCCGCAGGCCATCCAGCTGACGAACCCTGCACTGAACGAGGGAGTTCTGCTGCCACGTCCCGGGGAAGCGGGGACCACCAGGGACATGGAGAAGCAAAGTAACGTGCCACCCTGCCAGTGACTTCTGAACCACGAACAGAGACCTCCTGCAAACCATGGATTCAACACTGCATGAAGAAGTGTTCTGCAAATGCTGTGATGAAGGAACAGATACAGAAAGCTAGGGTTACCAAGTTGAAGAGAATTTGCTGAGACAGCTCAAGTTTAGGATCAGGCATAACAATGCATGTACAATCAGTATTTAACTGATGCATAATGTGTGAACCATGCCAAAAAGAAGAAAAAGATTCAAAGTGTGAGGGAAGAGATGGCCGATGCTGCAACACAGAGAACCTGCTACCCAGGAAGGTAAGCCAGGCAAGGCTGCCAGGAGTCCAGAAACCACTCTGAGGTAGTCTCCTGGCTAAGCTCTGCATATTTCAGTAACCTTGTCAGCACATTTATGAAGCTATGACTGTGGGAAGGATTCAGTTCAGAAGAGGCTGAACTGAAGTTCAGAAGAAGGAGTGTGAGCTCCTGCCATAGCAGCTGGGACAAACCCTGTGGATGTTAGGTGATGGATACTAAAGCTCCTAGGAAGAAATCTTGCTAAATTGTATTTTACACGCTCCCTGTAACCTTGTTCCTAGTTTTTGCCTGGCCGGAATAATTTTCCTTAGCCCGTAAGTTTGCCTAGTGTTGGAGACAAGTCAAGGTTACTGTTGTTCTTGAGTGACAAAGTACACAGGCACTTGAGCCTGCTGGTGTCCCACAGACCCCCAAACCTCAGGAAAGCTACTGGGGCTGGAGGATGTCTCGCACCAACCTACAAAGGTAAGTGTGAGGACTGGTACCATCCCGTGAGTTTGGGGGCAGAGGAGAAATTCCCCCAAAGGCAGACAGCAGTGCAGCCTCTGGCTACACAGGCAATCCTGAGCCACCACACTGCTCAACTGAAGCAGACCGCTCCAAGACTTCACTAGGGATCCAGGGACCCAGAACGAACCGCAGGGATGTGGGAAAACCCTGACAAGATGACAGGTCTGGGCAAACGCCTTATTTTTACTCCTGGCAGCTACTTTGCCGATCCACTTGAACAACCACCTGTGGTCGCTATCGAAATCTAAGAACACAGCAGAAGCTGAAAACGTAGTAAAACGCATGTGGGACAAATTCTTCCCATTAGTGTGCAATGGGTGAATATCGTGAACTTCAAAGAATATCGATAGTGCCATAGGGCGCCTCAGCAGGGAAGAACTCAGCTGAAGTTAAGATGTAGTAACTCTTGGCATAAAAAGGCACGAGGTGGAACAAGGAGTGAAATTTGGGAAGGGCTCTGAACGGAAGAGTGCAAATGAACAGCAGCCACCGACTCAGTGTCTGCACAGAACGGGGAAGAAGCCAGAGGAGTGTACAGACCATGAAATGGAGAGCGCCGCAGGCTGAGCAGGCTACGGGACACGGGCTTCCACAAGGAAATGCAAACACCCGTTGCTTCAGCTGCCAAGACACACACGCTGACTGAACTCTCCTGAAACGTGCTGCGACAGGCAGGGAAGCACTCGCTACTGAGCACAGGTGAGCTGCAGTTTGTGTTTCATTTCACTTGCAAACTTTAATTTTCCACCTCTTTCATCTGCTCTCTTACTAAAGTCTTGGTAAATGCAATTCCTGGTGTCACTGAAGAGCCTGAGCAGGACCGCAGGCCAAGGCCATCAGAGTGAAGCTGTGACACTGGGCCGCCCTGTGCCAGGAGGACAGCTGAGCAGAGCCAGGACACCCGGGCACCCAGGCAGCGTGGTGGGGGCTGGCAGCGGCTCCCGAGGCCCGGGGGACTACGCAGTTCACTCCACCAGCCTGCAAGGCTTGGCGTGGGGTGCCTGTGTTACCTCCTGCCAGCTGCTGGGAATGAGCTCCCCGGCAGAAAGACAAACTTCCGTCCCACAGCAAACAGGCAACGGTGACTCATCCCACAGCCTGGCGTACTCTTAAACGCATCTCAGAGTCCCTGAAGAAAGATGGAGAAAGGGGTAGCAACAGTAAGGAAATCAGGCGGAATAACTCTGCAAGTACTGCAAGCATTCACTGGCCTGAGAAAGTCCCACCCATACCCTGCAGGCAAGGGCCAGGTGGCTGCCAGAAAAGGGAGCAGGGTAGAAGTCAAGGCCAAGCCGAGGAATGGGGCTCCCAAACCCATCTAACCTGCTTGCCCAGTGATGGGTGCGGGCAGGACACAGGAGAGGAGAGCCCAAACCAGCAGGCAAGCAAGAGCTTTCCTTGGGGGAAAGCTGGGGTCCCGGGGGATCTGAGGTGTCTGTTCAAACGGGTGCAGATCCACATCCCACGAGCCACTAGGAAGGCCAGAGGGACAGACCTGGCATCCCCAAGGGAGCGTGCAGGACTCCTGGGGCTGGCCCTGGCTCCTGCCATGCAAGGACCAGGGAGATGCTGAACATGGTACTCAGGGTCACAGATCTGATGAGCACGTCTGGCACACTCGTGAGTGCTGGTGGAAAACCCTGATCACAGCTGACCTGTTACTACAGCTCCCTTCCTCTCCACCTTGATGGAAGTAGTGTCTTCTGAGGCACCAGGCACCGCAGCGGAATAAAAGCAAAAAACCCCAAACCCTCCCAAAGACAAAAATGAAACTAGGGCCTTTGGCTGTTCAAGAACTGTTTCACAAAGAGGATCATCCACTGTGCAAGGACACCAAAACACCTCACACAGCACCACTGTCCCAGAGCCCTGCCAATTTGGGAACCTGGCTCAATCACAACGGTTTGGCAATCAGCCACCACCTCACACCAGGAGAAGAAAGTCCTCTGGACAGATGGGTGACAAAATCACCAGGGTCCTCTAGGGTCTCTCCTCTCCCAGTAATTGCAATGGACTGGCCAGATGGTCAGGAGACCAGACAAGCAGTGGCCATTTCCAAAAAAGTTAGTTTGGCTCAACTAGTAGCATCAAACTACTTCCAGAAAAGATTTGCCCAGGACTAGGACGAGAAGCAGGGCTGGCTCCCAGCTCCTGCCTGCCATAAGCAACCCTTTGCAGGGACCACTTGTTCCCGTTTCCAGAAGACAAGTGCTGCCTTCACTGACAGATCTAGAAGACAGAGTTGTCCCTGCCTGCATGGGCCAGGAGACCAGACACCGAGCAGAACATTCTTCTCCTCTCAGATGGCACGATCACCTCTCCAGGCACAAAGCTATGAAGGGAGGCAGACCTGAACTGTAGCTACCGGCAGAAGGGAAGAGGGACGATCCAGGGGGAAGGGAATGCTGTTGCTAACAGCCATCAGAAAGGGAGCCTGCTAAAGGGAACAAAACACTGCCTGAGATGCCATAACTGCCTGGAAGGGACAGAGCAATGCTGCCACCACACACAGCCAGCAGCTGCAGGCAGCACCTCTGGACACCCAAAACCAGGCCCTGCGAGGACAGAGCAGTGTACAGGCTCCCAAGGGCTCCTCCTGGCCAAGCACTCAAGATGCAAATGCCAGTCCCACTGTTCCCACAAGCAGTACTGAGAAGAAAAAGAGATCCTTCTGTCTCAGTGTGTGCGTCTTGCCTGCATACACCAATACCTAGCTGCGGTACAAGGCAAACAGAAGCTCCTAATTGTATTCTTTGTCTGGCTTCTTTCCACCTCATCTCCACGTTAAATCCTGTGTTCCCAAACCCTTCCTTGAGATCCTCTTCCCTGTGCCAGTTCCTACTTTGTTACTTGCCAAGGCAAGTAGGAAACCTTGGCGAGAGGCCCATACCCTCAGGTAGAAAAAGACAGAACACAACACTAATCTGCAAACACCTTGTCACTCTCTCGTTCGCCCTTCCTGACAGTGTACAGTCTGTCCATCTCCTCCCAGAGCTGTGTAATGGTTTCTATTCGGCTTTCCCACCGAATGCTCAAACCTTACAGTTTGCAGCTTCTGTTCCCCCCACCCCCTCTATAAACACAAGG
>JANXJC010000077.1:45578670-45612384 GCA_027564655.1 Leptodon cayanensis | reverse complement strand
ATGGAATACTGGGAACATGACCACTTCCTTGGTTGTACCCTGGTTGCCAAGGAAGTCCTAGGACTAAAACCACTACAAGCTGCCCCACTGGTTATCTCAGTGCCAGGAGCACAGGACACCCCCCAGGAACGAGGCCACCATCACCAAGCCCCCGAGAGGCTCCGGCACTTCTGCAGCCCAGACCTGGAGAGCAGTGCCCAGCAGGACTCCAGAGCTGTCTGCACCCAGCTCTCTCCTGTGTCAAGGACAGCTGCTCCAGCTCATGCTGGAGATCATACCCTTTGGTACGTCACCACCATCACAGCGCACTCCCGAGCGGCGATTCTGGGCTCTTTTGCATCCCTGCTGCAGTAACTGCCTGGTCACTGTGCTCACTATTGGATGTGTGTCCTCCTGCATGGGCAGCAAGCCCCTATGCACCAGATGGGTTGCTCTGCCCAGGTCCACGTTAGAAATATCAGCAATCAGTAAGCTTGTGTTTCTCAAAGCCAGTTGGATTTTCTCCGAGGACAGCAGAAAGCAGTTCCAGAATGTCATTCCTGAGCCCAAGCAAGAACAGGGAAATACTTCACAGCATTTTACGATCACTCACCAGTTCCATTACTTCATACTCTATTTTTAGGAGAAGTGTTTTTTGTAATGGAAGAGAGATGTGCAAACATCACTGCAAAGATTACTGCAGCAGGTCACTGGGAACTGAAGGGGTTTGCGGCTGAGCCACAGAAGACCCAGGGAACAGAAATTAACTTTGATCCTCATTGCGGCATCCAGGTTTGCTGAGAGCAGGAGGGACACAGCGCTAGACAGGCACAGAGCATGTACGGGGGAGGAAGGATAGAGGGAGGAAGCTCCAGAAGGACATGGCCTATCATTACTGCTGACTCTGCTACAACCCAGGCAATCGATAAATATTTCTTGCTTAGAAAGGCCCCACAGTTAGCTGCAATTTTCTGTTAGCTGCATGCTGCATTATTTCCCTTTAACAGCTCTGGTTTCCCACTAGAACTACCTAGATCCCTCCAGCAAAGCCCCAGGAGCACAGCAAGGTACTGAGAGTAAAGGTCCTGCCTCAGAGCCAAGGAGCCAGCATTCACCTCTACACAGATGTCGTCTGCAAACCGGGCTGAAAGGTACTCTGCACGAAGGAAAGGAAAGTAGGGAGGTTTCTGAGCAAAAACCTCTAACAAAGCTCGTGACACGCAGTTAGAAACCTCTTCTGATGGCCAAACTTTGCTTCTGCATGGTCAGTCTTAAATCCACCCCTTTTGTTCTAGCACCTTCTTTTCTTAAGAAGTTTTTCCCTTTCACAGCTGTGTATTTTAGAGGTTAGGTTTTGTCCATTTTGGCCTTTGCTTTCCTCAGCTAAACAAGCCAAGTGCTTAACTTCCTCTTGCGTGGGGGTCTCTTTTGTCTTCCACTTGATTTTTGCTGTTCCTACACCAGTTTCAATGCATACTTACATGAGCGACTGGAATCAGAATGAGGAGTCTGGTATTCCCACACCGCTCACGCAGGGAATACGTTTTTAGCTTCACTACAAACACGTTGCCTGGCACAGCAAGTGCCATTAGTACCTATTTGTTAGAACCCTTTTCTCATACTTAGGACATTGAAGAAAATACTAAACAAGTGTTCCGCTCCTCCCTGAGGAATGCTGCCCTTGGCCATCTTTCACCCTGCTCCCCCTTTCAATGCAGACTGCCTCTCCCTCCTAACCAGTCTCTGACTGTTTACAATTTGTCTGCTAATAAAATCCTCAAATTACCAGGTACACTCAAATCTGCATTTTCCCTGGACTTTGCTCTCCACCTTTGACGCCTCCTAGTAAACTTCTCAAAAAGCACCCGTATCCAGACATACTGCAGGGGATGGTATGGCTGCGTATCTTTTGCAAGCAGCTGTCTGTGCTCGCTCTGCCTGTATCCCAAGCCCGTTGGACACAAGCAAGATCTGATCAGAAAGCTATGTAGCTTCATCGGGCAGCTCTGGCTGTCAGCAGGGCTTAGCCTATTCTCTTGCACACAGAGGCTTCATCTGAACTTGCTGGTGTCCAGGTGACCTAGAGCACCAGGAAGCTCGCATAGGTCTCTGCAAAAATCTGTACACACCTACTCACAGTCCAGCTTTAGAAGCCTATACAGTCAGGTATAAACTTCACGTAGGTATTTAAAAATTCTTTATGTAAGGGTCCAACTAGTGGCTGCAGACACTACTCAAGTTTGTACAGGAACAATCTCCCCTGTGGTGGTGTACCAGAAGTCCTCACGGGGCTTAAGAGGCTCAGATACACCCTAAGGTTCAAAGCCAATCCCCTTACGAAAAAAAAGTGTCAGTCTAGTGGAATTTGTTTTGCTAAATTTGCTTTGCATTTTCTTCAGTTTCACATGCTCCTCTGAGTCCTTAGCTACTCTTTTCCTCAAAAACCATTTCAAGTGCTGCTCGCTGCTGAGGCAGCCAAGGGGCCCACAGCTGCTCCGGCTATGCCGTATCCCATCTTCCATAAACCCAGCTGCTATACTTGCTGTTTCTCAGTCTGACAGCACCATGCTAGGCAGACAGATTTCCTGAAGTCCTGCCTACAGATCCTGTGATTTCATATGCCACTTGCTTCAGAGCTGGAACCTGTTGGCTTGATTGCCCCTGAGGAGCAGCAGAGCCCAGTATCTCAGCTTCCTCATCAGAGAGCCAGCTAAGCATTTATGTGGGTGCCGGAAATTGCAGCAGAGCCCTAATGCAATTAGGCAGCTGCCCAAAGGATCTCCTCCACCAGCCACTCCCCACGGCAGCCTGCTTTGGTTTCTGACCTGTCCCTCCTGCATCAGTTCTGGTCCTCCAGAGTCACAAAACAAACACCTCTGGCTTCACCATCCTCCTGGCATGGAGACCTTGGTAGTCCCTGCCAAGCTAACGCTGTGCCAGAAGAACAGCACAGAGCCCTTCCTCTGGCAGAGGGAGGAGAACCTCCTCCTCTGCGCTACTCCTTCAATTCACCACTGAACTTGCCCCTCCACAAATACATCCCCTAAGAAGCCCACCTGTATATGCAAGGAACACCACCAGCTTCCCGCTTCCTGGGGGAGCGGGACCGTGGGCAGCTGTGCCCAGCCAGGCTTGCCTGCCTGGCCAGGGCAGTCAGACTGAGGCCCCTTTCACAGATCTTCTTCTGCTCTGCCCGAGAGCTTCCCTGCAGACTGCTCACGGCTCTGCTGCCAGCGTCTGCAGAAGCACACCACAATCTTTGGAAACCATGAGCCAGACCCAATGGTTTAGATACAAAGTTTGACCTCAGGGCAAGCATCACGCTATTCTGGGCTACAGACAGCACCAAGGTGACAACCATCTGCTTTTTCCAAAAGCTACGCCAGGGCTGTAGTGTGAGTCTAAGGCTAGGCTAAACATGCTGTGTATTGAGTGAACTAAGGGGGTGTGGAGAAGCATGTGGGGTCCCTGGCTTTCCCCGTTCCCGTTTCCCACCTGGTTGATATGAACCGAAGGAATGGAAGCCGCAGAGACAGACGAATGGCTGGGTGAATTGGGCAGGGACTTGCAGGGGCCGATGGAAAGCTGCTGTTTCTTCCGTAGAGCCACCACCTTCTGAGCCACTGGAAGAAGGGAGAAAGGGACAGGGTCAGAGTCCAGAAAGCAACTTTCTCCACCCGCAGATTTCTGGAGGGCTTCAGTGAGACCCAAACCCTTCCTCTGACTGATGCCAACATCTGGGGCTCAGACTGTGCCACCCCGTATTAACAGGGAGGATTTCTGCAGAACATCCAAACTCACAATCCCCATTGCCTGCTGCTGCTACACAACCCAGCTGCATGGGACAGCGTTTGTCCGTGGCTGTTCCAGCAGGCAGCAGGGCAGGCTCCCCATGCTGGTCATGCTGAGTTCCCAAAGGCCACCTGCTCTCTTGAGCAGTGACTTCATGTGGACACCAAGGAGCCACCCAGAGCCCTGGGCTGCTGCAGAAAAATCCCCAGGCAGCCAGAGTCACTTCTCGGTCACCCCCTAACAGCAGCTGTAGGAGCCAGTTACCAAACTGAATAGCCTGGGCAATGCCACCTCCATCTGTCTGGGCCCTCGCGACCCTAACGGTCTCCAGATGTTCAAAAAGCTAACATGAGGAACAGCTCTCCCAGTTCCTGTGACCACACTGCCTGATGCCAGCAGCACAAAATTGCATTTCAACCTTCACCATCTCCTACCTTTTCTGGACATAAACAGCCTGACCAAAGAGCATGACAGCAAACAAGCTGGGCTGTTGGGGAATTCAGGAGAACATACTGCCTGCCATTCCTTGTTTTGTCTTGCACACTGGCCAGGTACACCCACCATCACAGAAGAAGGAACCTTTCAGATGAACACAACTAAAGTCATCGGCGACATCACACATCCAACCCAGCATGCCTCATATCATGCACCCTTGCAATAAAGGAGCTGCCACATTTTCCAGAAAGACAGAAGATCTTGCATCACATGTGGTGTGACTGAACCCATTTGGAAAAGTCAGATGCCGACAGCAACTGCCAAATCCTGCCACCTCACAGCTGCAGCGCCATGTCCTGTACAAAGACAGATGAAGGCCTATTGGGCCACCGCTGCTACCTGCTCATCTGATAAAGCTGGGAGCCTGCCCAGACTCCCAAACTAAACATTAGTCTCATAAATAGCAGGAACCCCTCCTACACCCACCAAACAGACCACATTAACCTGCTGTTTCCTCCTGCTCTCCTCCCCTCCATCCTCTCCTTTGGCCAGCTTCATCCACTGTTCGCTGTGTGAACCATCTCTCCTTCAAACACTGGCCAGGCACATTGCGAGCTCAGGCACCCCAGGGGCCAGAAAAGATTCAGAAAAACTCCTCAGCGATTGCTGTTCTGGGCAAAGAGCCTGACAGAGGCTCTGCCTGTTCACTCACCCTGTACCATTAGTGGTAACAACGGAATTAATCATGAGGCCAGCAAGACCACACTGGTGGTGATAAAATCTCACAAACCCTTAACTGAGGCATCTTCAGGCGGCCTTCACGTTTCTGCTTGCCGGGCAGAGATTCTTCCACTTCTTGAACATCAGCCAGACTCCTTCAAGGATAATTTCTGTCACCCCTTAAGCCAGTCTCTGGGATCATTTGCTTATCACAATTTCTTTGGTTGGTACATACAACTCTGTGTTGTACAACCAATGAGCCCTGCCCTGTCCACAGAACTTCTGTCCAGATACATTGCTTGGCATTTGTTTGCCAAATGTCACATGCAGTGCTGCTGTGAGTATTACCACTTGAGCATCACACAGTATTTTAAAGCATACCACAGCACCTTGTCCTAGACGTTGTGGAGAAATCCCTCTGCAGACAGGGCCAGGAATGGTCAGCTCCGGTTCGAGTATCTGGACAGAGAGGAGGTGCACGTGAAGGTCCCTGGTGATGCACCAAGGACTCTACAGAAAACACCTCGGGGTGCAGTGGCACCTTATGGAGTCACAGGGCCTCGCACACGCCGCTGCGCATAAACTCTTGGTCTCTCCGTTGAAATTTTCCTGCCAAACCCTTCCTCAGAAGCATCACTCACTGTCCCGGAAGACATGGCAATGCTGTCCATCACCCCAGTGGCCAGGAACAAACTCACACCCGAGCAGGAGGGACACCCACTGCTCAGCTGTCCCACTCAGGGTGCAGAAACCCAAACAAACCCCCAGGCAGAAGGGCCAGAACCACCCGTGGGCTTTCAAGCTGAAGTCCAAGTCTGCAGCCCTACGGCTGAGGGGGAACAATGGAGAGCAGCAATGCCACCAGCATGTCAGCAGCAGGTTCTGGTGGGCCATGAGAGAAGGCCACCTCGCACCGCTGGCTGTTCTCTCCAATGCTCAGGGCCAGCGGGAGGAGAGGAGCGCTCACCCAGGCCCTGCTGCAGAGCTGAAGCCAGAGAAGCCACCCACAGCACCGGGCAGCATGGCTGCTGTCCCTCCTGCACCCTTCCAGGATGAGGCCTGGGTCATACTTCCTCCCTGGGAACAACGCTGAGATAATCACTGCCAAGTGGCTCTCAACAATTTGCTCTCTAACCTTTGCCTGGTATAGAAATATTCTTTAAAATGAAGCCCAAGAGCTGAGGCATCCCCACACCAATGGCTTCTTGCTATTGTCCTGGCATCCTCTAAACTCTAGGAGATTTCTGCATACAGGAGCTCTGTGAAGGTAATGTTGAGAAGAAAGCCCTTTAACCGTACCTCTCCAGAGCCAAGAAGTCAGAAGGCACATTCAGTACCAGCCTCCCACCACACTGGGAGCTCTGCTCTGAGTGAGGAGACCACCCCGAGCCACCCCTCAGGGTGGGCTCACCCTTGGTGAAGTTCTGAGACTGCAGTTGGTGTCTGCGGGGCACTGGACACTGCAGCACACAGCCCAGCCTGTGTCACTCGTCCCGCTTGTGCCAGGGTCATCCCCTTGCGGTATCTGAAGCCACAGGCAGACTGTCCCATCTTTTCATGGAAGCAGTAACTGTGACAACATCTGGTGCTGGAAGCAACTTGGAAAGGATGAGAGAAGTGCAGTTCCCACACAGCGAACAGCGTTTCCAGGGTGACTTCTGCAAGGCCACGCGTGAGAAACGAGCAAGGAGAAAGTTACCCCTTTCCTGCATGCCATGCACCCTTTTCACAGTGGCTTTCAGAAGCCTGACTGCCCAGACAAAGCCTTAACCACTCCAAGAGATTCAACACAATTACAGTGGCACACACTGTAGTGTATGTGGTCTAGATGCCTGCACAACAGAACCACAAACTTAGCTTCAGACCAAACACGCAGGAACTGCTCTAGGTGTGGAGGAAGGGTCTCTGCTGCACCTGCCTGAGCAGGAAGGAGGGCACCACAATAGCTGGAGCCACCCAATTCTTGTAGAATGTCTGAACAGTCGGTGAATGTGAAGATCCGAGGTTCTCCTCCTCAAACCTTCCCCCACGCTCACTAGCACCACATGCAGACCGTGGGGCATTTGCAGAGACAGCAGCTTGGGAATGAAGAGTGCTAGCCTCAGCCTTCAACTGAATACCAAGAGGTAGGATCGTTGCTCCCTCAAGCTGTCATGCTAGACCAGCACGACATTAACTTGCTGTCAGTGATTGACTGTTGTTAGACAAGACAGTGGTACAGAACGACTCTTTGGGAACAGAGGTGCAGCATACACTCTGCACAGCATGGACAAGCAAACAGACCTGTGCAATGGAAGCAAGGACAACAGCTTAGTGAAGTCTTCCTATTTCTGCTCTGGAAAATCAACATCTTCCCCTGCCTGCATGGGGCAGGTCTACTACAATCTGGGCTGATCAACTTGTGTTGGAGAAATCATACAAAGATGAGGTCTGGCTGGTAACTGGATCACCATGCGGGGCAAGGTCCTCACACAATCCACGACTGCCAGCGCTCGACCAGATCCCAAAACAGATGCATCAGGACCCACCAGTGCTCATTAGGAAAAGCCACTTACCCACTCATCATACCTCATCCTGTCAAGTCACCTGAAACTGGATCCTGGAAGTCCCTGAACAGTTCTCAGATGCCAGTGACATCTGGGGCCTATGTGTAGGGCTCAGCTCTCCTCAGCTCCTTGCCAGCACCTCCTGCCCCATTCCTTCCCTCCCACAGCTGTGCTCAGGAGTGTCTGTGTGGTCCTGCAGTAGAGCAGGCAGGTGAGAGCACCGAGTACCTGGGATTTACTCCAGATCTCCTGTAAGATGGTGGGTCCCTCTGCTCCATTTGCAACTCCCAATTCTCACACTGCCTTCTCCAGAGCTCTGAGCAGCACACTTGGCAAGGGCACCAACGCTGGCAAAACTGCACTGGCAGGTGTGCGGCGCTGCACACAGAGGCAGCCTACTGCAGGAAATACAGCGTGGCACACGGAACAGCAGGACAGATCCTGCACGCACAGACTCAGAGGCCAGAAGGATCTCTCAATTTTCCAGGCTGACCTTTGTATACTGCCAGTCATTAAACCTCACCCAGCCTATACTGCACCAGTCATCTGGGTATGCAGCGAGTCTCTTCCATGAAGGGACTTGTTCTGGATTTGGAAAAAGTACAAGAGATGCAGAATACCGCACTTCCCTATGCATTTTTTTTCAACAACTAATGAAAAAGAGGGCTATTAATAGAAAAAGTAAGGATTCCTTAAAATTTGAATTTGACTGGCTTTGGCTTCTAGCATTAACTCTCTGCTAGCCTGGAGAGTCTTAGTATCTGTGATTTTCTCCCTGTGTAGATAGGTATGTAGATACTCTTACATTGTAATCAAGTCACCTCTCAATCTTCTTTTTGATTTATTGAATAGATAAGCTCTTTCAGTGTCTCACTATCAGGTACTTTTTCCAGGCTTTGATTAATTTTTGTAGCTTTTTTTTTTTTAATCTTCTCAGTTTCTCTGTGTCCTTTTGAAGTGCTGACACCCGAGTTTGACAACACTCCAGTTCCTCCTGCTGCCCTGCGCAAAGGCAAGAATCCATCCAGACTTCCACTCAGTGCTCCCCTGCTTACTCACCCAGGGACAGCATCAGCCCTCCAGGCAGGGCAGCCCATGCTCCTTGTTCCATACAGCATCACCATTTGCCCAGATTGACATCAGTTTCGTTTGAATAGTCTCCAATTACCACACTTCTTGGGGTCTTCTGGACTTCCTCAGCCTCACTGCTCCTCATGTGGACAAACCTCCCCCCTGGCCTTCTTCCTGACCGCACATACAGGCCGTGAATAGACCCAGACAAAAGATGAAGTGCAGCACTTTGCAGGTGCTCAGTCCTGAGCCTTCAAGCAGCAGCTCAAGGTCTCCCACCAAGCTTGCTAAGCAGTGCTGGTGCTAGAAGCTGAGTCCTGGTCTCACGTAAGAGCTTTCACGTCACACATAGCGCTGCTTAAAGTTGTGTTGCCTATGCTCCGAGTCAACAAAGAGAAAAATAACCCCTGAGCACAATTCGTTCCATCTTGAGATAAAAAAGCAGGAGAAGCAGCCTAACAACCAGCAGCACCTAATCCTGCAGTGCCTTCCCCAGCCCCTTCCCAAACCCACGGGCGGCTACTCCTCACTGTACTGTGCTGCCTTTCAGAGAAGGGACACAACAGAACTAATCTGAAGGAATAAGCTGAACAAGTTTGGTGACACACAGCGCCAAAGCTTTCCAGAAGCCAGGACCAGCTGTGCACACAGCCCCCCTGCTGCTGCTCTCTCCAGACTTGCTCTGCAAACCACTGAGTTGGTTCAGCAGATTCTCTCCTTCCAGGTCTGCTGGGGTATTCACTATCCTCAACTATTCCTAGCTGTTCCTTCCCACCATTCCTCGCAAGGAGGAGGAAGAAGGGGAGACTCACAAGCAACCTGCCCAACAGAATCGCCCCAGTTTCCCCAGGAATACTAAACCAATGCAGAGGCTGCTGAGTGCCGAGCGGTTCCCTGCCAGGGGCCAGGTGGGACAGTTTGCAAGGTCGCTCTCTGGGCTGACTTCTTAGACTGTCGCAGAGATGGACCAGCAGGAGGGGAGGGGAACATCTCTACATGCTTCTGTGTTAAGAAAAGCAGCACTGTGACTATGATCCTCAGCGCCAAAACAGGAGATTACTGGAAGGTCACAGACTTATGCAGGGGAAGGAGGACCACCAGCTCCAGCTCAGAGGATGGAGGCACCTGAAGCTGATGGCAGGCTCAGACCTGTGTCTTGCTGTCAGCCTATCTTGCTGTGCTGCAATGAACCGAGCCAGATTTTTGCCTTCAGGTAGTCCTGCTACACTATGATTTCCAAGCTTTCTCCCATGCGCCTGTTCCACTTGCAAACACTAACAGCACAAGTCTCCTCCTTCCCAAAAGCAACTCTGTCCTGTCCCGACACTCAGCTCTGCACAGACCCTTCCTCATGCATTGAATACAGATCCCCAGCTGCACTCCAGAAGACAAGGTAGAGAAAGGCAACAGGGGAATATGGAGTCCCATTACAGGGCAGTGTCCCGGCTTATTTAAGCAGACCGCGAACTCCTAGGACATGGTGTAGGTTCCCTCTTCCACCTACAACATCCCTGTCACACAGATCCCTCTCCAAGTCTAAGCAGAAATGCTCTCCCACACAGCATTCCCATGAGGAACAGCTGCCTCATCTGGCTGTTCAGCTGCTGCTCCCCTAACTCTAACACCCAAAGATTCTGCTGTGCTTCATCCTCTCCTCCATGAAAGACAATAAAAAACCTCGCTGCAGCCTCACAAGTCCTCTGCAGGCTCATAGAGACTGCTGTGCTGCACAAGCCCACTATGGGGATGAAACTGTCCCCTGCAGCCTCTCTGCTCTCTGGAACAAGTGGCTACCCAGAGGGCAGCCCCTGTAAGAAAGGCAGAAGAAAGGTGCTGCCCAGCCCAGCTCTGCGGTCCCTCACGCACATCCACATGCAGTTCACTTGCGTGCCACACAGACAGGAATCCTTCCACACACACAGCACATCCTACTTCTGGGACCAGGTCTACGTGTGTAAAGCAATGGCACTGCAGATGAATGTGTGCCTAACTCCCTTGGCCTCATGACACGACAGCATGCCATTCTGAGAGCCAGGGGTCTAGAGTAAGCCCCCTCTGTGGGACAGCACTGCTGCCCTGGCTTGCCCGGACACCCTCCACCGGCTGCAGTTACCATCCTGGAAGACTCTCTCCACGTTCAGTCCATAGGTGGCACAGGTCTCATAGTACGTGCAGCGCTTCAAATCATTGGAAAGTTTCCGTGCCCGAGAATCATCAATGACCCGGGGGTTCGTGGCACTGATGGCATCTGGAAACCAAAGGGAGAGGAGGTTAAAAAGCAAGCACCCGTGTCTCATCTATCAACAGGTCCCAGGGCACGCTCCTGGCCTCCCTCGCTCCCTCCCTTCACACGCTGAGATCCCCACCTTCATAGTACACCCCCTCTCCCATAAATGCCTTGGATAA
This sequence comes from Leptodon cayanensis, assembly GCA_027564655.1. NCBI lineage: Eukaryota > Metazoa > Chordata > Aves > Accipitriformes > Accipitridae > Leptodon > Leptodon cayanensis. Next base: position 45,601,435 of record JANXJC010000077.1, on the reverse strand, counting down.
CAAAGTCCCACGTTTGTAGAAAAATGGATTTGTTATGAACCTTATTCAACTCTCCTAACCATCCAGTCGCTGATGTTTCTGAAGAGAGAGGGCAGAAACCAGTAGGAGGTGTGGCTGGCAAGGCAAGGCAAGGCAGCCTCAGTTGCAGAGTAAAATGGATTTTCTAGTCTCAATCATTTTACATCTCACAGCCATACCCTACATATTAAAGAATCAAAAGGGAGAAATCATCCTCAGTTTAACTTGGAAAGATGGCTCTGCTAGGGTGTACTCACAGTTGAGGCCTTGGTGGACAACACTAAAAAATAGGCTTAGTTTGTATCCCAGATGGCTGCTAAGCGCTTCCATGTTTTGGAAAAACTACCTTTCCAAGAGGAATCTGATTCCTTGAAGACATGCCAGGGACAGGCAGGGGCTGTAAATGAACCCTCTCAGGAGTCGAAGGAGTACTGGAACTTGCACTGTAAAGTCCTCCTTGAACTCTCCAGTGGGTTGCTTAGTGTGACCATACCAAGGCTGTTACCTCACCTGGCTCTAAGTATGGGACAACAACGATCACTGACCCCTCTGCCATATCACTCTTCCCCACTCCTGAGCCTCCACAGCACGTGCCTGCAACCCCAGTCCAGTCCTGAACCAAGATCACTCAGTCCTAAAATTAATTCCACAACCTTTAAATATCCAAAGTTTAACAACTTTGTTCTACAATCTGGAGTCCAGACCAGACACCCCTCCCGCTGTCACCGCATCTTCCCAGCCTCAGAGTCTCTTCTTCACCAGGAACGGGTTGCGCTGCTCAGGAACTGGGTCCTGCCAAGACATTTTTTCCTCGCATCCTCCATCGCCTACTCCCGCTCTCTGCTGTCACCCTTACACCCAGACAACTTTTGCAGCCCCAGGCTCCCTCCTGCCTGCGTTTTACCATCTACGGGCAGGAAGGACGCTCTTGTCGGAAGAGCGGAGCTCAGACACCTGAAGCAATGCCCTCGTTGCTGCCCCTCCTCACCTCCTGGGAACCCACAGCAAAGCTTTTGGAGGCCAGGCTGCCTCTGACGCATGCTGTGCCAGGCAGGAATCCCGCTCAAGGACTGCCCTCTCTCCGGGCAGCCCCTCTCCATCGGCAGCTCCTTGCCCAGGCACGCCTGGGGTGCCCAGCAGGGCCTCCAGGCACTGTGTCTCCTGTCTCCTCTGCTGCTCACATCCCCTGGCAGCCTCAGCTGCAGTTTCATCACAGTTCCCTTATGGCCTCCATCCCAGTCCCAGCTGGCTCCAGGCCCCAACCCTGCAGGGGAGAGGAGGGGAACGGCAGTTCTGACTTGCTCCTGCTCTTCCCCACATCCATGCATGCTGGCAGCACCTCAGGGGAGACGGTGCTCCACAGCTCAGGCCTCTTGTCGAGGTGCTGAAAGCAAGTTGCCATCCCCCCAAAACCTTGCCTGCTGCAGCTCAGCCCCAGAGGAGGAAGGGCAATGCACCAGCAGAAAACCCTCCCATACCCAAGCCCCTGCCTGCACCCAGCTGCTGCAGGCAGAACCGAGGAAGGCAGGCCATCCCAGCAGGTGTGGGCATTTCAAAGACAGAAGTGGCTCCATGAAGTAAGGCAGCTCTCTGCAGGAAAGCTGAGATGGCACGAGAAGGAATTACTCAGTTCCTCCAGGGCCCTACACTAGGGGCCTCAGCAGCACTCAGTCCCACATACAGCTTGCAGACTGGGATCCCCCGACACACTCACAGGGCTAGCACCCTGCGCTCTCTTGCCGGTGTGGACACGTCACCAGTGCTCCTGACCGAGGCAGGGAGGATGCGGGGAGGAAGCCCGGCCGCCCTGCTCTCACCCTGTGTGCCCACCAGCACCATTGGCACCTCCGCTGTGTTCCGGTAGCTGCAGAGCCGCAGGTAGTAGTTGTAGACTGTCTGGAAGCTGATCTCATCCTCCAGGCTGAAGACAAACACCACAGCATCGACCCAGGCAGCAAACTGAGGGAGACACACCAGCCATTACAGCCCAGACAAGCGTCCTGGAGCCCTGTGCCTGGAGCCGCCAGCAAGGGCAGCCACACGGCAGGCTCGTGGGGTGCCGAGGCCAGGCTCAGCCGAGCACGTGCCCCAGGCCCTGTGGCACAAGCTCCGTGGCACCGCAGAGAGGCCCTGGGGTCAACAGTCACCACAGGGGTAGCCCCTCCTCAGGCCTCACAGTCCTCATGTTTTCCCATGACCGGGCTCCCAAAAGGCAGCCAGGTAGGTCCCTCGCCAGGAGCCCTCCAATCCCTCTGGCAGGACAGGGTGGGAAGGGGCCGCAGGAGGTATGCATCTCCTACCTGGAGTTCAGGGGGACCCCCTTCGTCTCGAATCAGCAGCAAGTAACTCTGACCATCCACTACGATCTCCTTCTTAAATCGACCACCTTGGGAAAAGAGCAAAGCAGCAGGTCAAGTGTGGGAGGGAGCAAGTAGGGGAAATCCCTAATGAAGGTTGAGGGGGGTCACCTTTAGAGCCAGGGAGAGGAGCGAGGACCCAGACCACCCCCCAGGCACCCTGGGAACCAGACCTTACCCTCCGGAGACTCCTCCTGCACGTAGGTGCCAGTCAGGTAGCGGTGCACGAGGGCCGACTTGCCGCTGGAGAGGTTCCCCACGATGCCCTAAAACAGAGGCACATGTCACCCACCGCCTGAGTGCCCAGCACGCCTCCCTCGACACGAGGCCATCCCTGCGAGTCGAGGCCACCAGTAACCAGGCATATGCCGGTGATGGGCAGAGATGGTCATGAGAGGGCACAGGGTACTCGCTGAGAAGCCTGGAGGCATTAACTGGTCTCAGTCAGGCAGAGAGCAGCAGGTACTGGGTTGCAGCCACCCAGATGGAGGGTGGTGAGGACCCTTGCCCTCCCCTAAACAGGCACAGCCCCATCAGCACCACGTTAGCTCTTCCCACAGTCCTCCTGCTCGTCAGGGGGACACTTGCCCTCCCAAGCCACAGTCAACTCAGAAGAAAAAAACCTTTTCTCCCAGCCCACGCATCCCAAATTTTGGGGCGTTGCAGCTCTTGAGAGCACCTGCCACATGGAGAACGAGAGTGGAGACTGGCCACGCATTTGGTACAGCTGCTGCTTCCGATACCAGCAGCAAGGCACAGCGCTTGCTCTGAGCTGCAGCAGTGATGCTGCTGTAGCAGAGTGCATGCTTCCCAGTGGAGCTGGCTGTGCTGCCTACACAGAAGGACACATAGCACCCATTTTTAACCAAGATGAAAAATAAAGATACCTAGCACTATTTTTTAACTGGGCTGAAACTCACGAGGCTAGGGGTCTGTCAGTCTGGATCACCCTACAAATTTGCTACAAAATGAATGTAGCTATCCCAGGATGGGTCAGCCCTAACGTCAGCATTTTCCCAATGGCTTAAAACACCTCTGGTGCCTAAGGGCTTGCAAGTGGCCTTGCCTGCTGATGGGAGAGCAGTCCTGGGGTAGAGGGGCATCTTCTGCCATCCTTGCAAAAAATCTAGTTCTGGCTGGTCAGCTTATATCCCACAGCTACTTCCCACATCCACAGGGACAATGCAGCTTGTGGAGCAGGCTCTTGGCGTTACTGAGCATCCCACCTCATGCTCCTCTAGCCTCAGTTGCAGCATTCCTCTGACGGAGCTGAAGTAGAAACGCCAGGGTGATGCGGAGGTGCCCTTCGCCTGCAGCATGCTCTTCTACCTCCTCCCGATGCCCCAGGCCTGTGGAGAGGTGCTCTCAGCCAGGAGCCAGAAGAGCCGTTTCTAACTCACTTTTCGCACAGGCCTGTGCACCTCAACACCCTGGCTGGTGAAGAAGGCAGGCAAGCTCCTACCAGCCCATCACCATGCAGAGCCCAGGAAGCCGTCCTGGCTGGGCTGGGGCCACAGCTCACTGTATCTGGGCAACGCGAGCTCCCGCTCCTTTTCCACATGGCTTCCCAAAAAGCATCTAACCTACCTTTGGTTTTGGATAGTCTGACCTTACCATGAAGCTTCTGGTATGCAACCGACTCTTGCTTTAGGGCACCCTACACCTCCTCCTGTGCCTAAACCACACTCCCAGTGCTCCCATGAAGACATCCTGGGGGTGGGTGTCCAACACACCAACACGGCCATTCGGAGCACCTGCCCGTACTGCCCCACACAACCCAGAGCCTGGGGGTTTCTGCACTACTGAAGGTTCACTCTGCCCCACTGAATACATGACTGAAACAGACTTATCATTGTAGTTGCCCAGCATATCAGCCTTTGTACACATCCTCCTTCTCTGTCTCCAAGATTAGTTAGCATGGATTGTGGGGACCTGCTGTTTCACTGGGATTTAAGAGGTCTGGTACATCTACCAGACAGAAGCCACCAGAGACACCCCCACGCAGACCTCCCAACGGGGCTGCTGTGTTTCTGGAAAATCCAACATCCCCTGCGTGTCCACAGCTGCTTCACAGCAAATGCACAGTGACACTGAAGTGTCTGGCAGCGCACCGCTGACCTTGCGCCCTTCCTGAGCACACCACAAGACCAGACCACAAGATTCACTGAGCACATGCGGAGTGCCCGCATTTGCTGGAAATATCAGAGTCTCCGCAGAGGTGCTGCCCAGACATGGTGGGTGTGTTTCTGCACAGGAAGTCCCAGGCAGAATACAGTATCTTTATGATGAAAATTTCAAGCAGGCACACAGCACTGAAAAGGTAATAGCATTCACGAAAACAACACATACACTTACCTATATGAGAGACAAAATCAAAACCCCAAGTCCTGTCACTTGTCTCTAAGCATCGCCTGGGTATCAGAAACTGGCACAAGGCACTGTGGTGTCAGAGCTCTCCACTTGTCTGCTGTCACGGGAGAACCCTCCTCCCGGGCTCCAGCGAGCCCAACTCCTGGAAAGGTGGACGTGGCACTGCCGGCCGACTCAGGGAAGAGCCTGTGCAGCTGAGCAAGGACCAGCTCCTTCCCGAGCAGGTGCCACGTGCCGTACCCTCACCCGGTCCACAGCTCACCTCAGCCCGGACCCTCCGAGCACCAGGCACGAAACCTGCTGTGTGCTCAGCCCAGACCCAGCCCGGCAAGGGACACGTCGCCCCAAGAGACCTGAGTCCCGCGCACTGGGGCTGGGGGCTGCTCTCCCCACCTGGCCCGCTGCCTTTGGCTGTGCCCACTCCTGCGCTCCCAGGGCTGGGGAAGGCGTCCCCAGCACAGCCCGCCCGCGCCAGGGGACAGGACCGAGCCGTGCTGTCGGGGCAGGGCCTCCAGAGCCCAACAACACGCTCGGGTAACACCTCCTCATGATGTCCAAGCGCGGGCCACGACGATTTCAGCTCCAGCCACTGGCTCTTCCCTGCTTGCCAAGACCCACTCCCCATCTCGGTACTCGGGGACCACAGGCAGGTCTCGCAGATGCAACCTGTGGCGACAGCCAGGCGGCAGGCTGCGGCACAGGGCGGACATACCGCGCTGCCAGAAGCGGACTAACTGCAGTAGCAGAGCGCTCCGTTCCACGCTGCCTGCAGGGACCGTCCCTGCCACTCCCCACGCCTGCCCCTGGACCCACCGTGCGTTACACCCCTGGCTGTGCCACCCACATGGTCTGTGCGACTGCGGAGCAAAAGGAATCAAGAACCGGTGGTCCGGCCCGGCACTCGTTTGCAGTGCTATTTTCAAAGCTGCTCGGTTGCCGGAGCAGGTGTGCGGTACAGCCGCACGCACAGCCCCACCAGCACCAAAAGAAGCGGGGGGTGAGGAGAGAGGAGTGGCTGGGAACATTAGAGCTGCCTCTGCCACCAAACAGAAGTTTATGGCCAACCATTTCCAGGCAAAGGGATGAGCTTGGGGAGTGAGTCACCACCAGGCAGGTTCTCCAGCTTTCAGCCAGATGCTCAAAAGCTCCTGCTGCAGTGGGTCCTGCCCCAGGCTACCCGCGGGCTCCTGGCGAGAGGCGAAGACGCACCAGCCCTGCAGCGGCGGGTGCTCAGCCGGCGGCAGACCGCGCTGCAGGAGCGCAGGAAACCTGTCCGGTCTGCCAGCACCTCTCGCCCACGCCGCACGGAGCCAGCGAGCAGCGGGACCGGGGCACCAGGAGCCCGGGACTAGGAAGTGCGGATCAACGCGCTCCCATGGGCATGCCCAGGCTGAACGCATCGCTGCTAGGTCTGTCACCCGCAACGGTAATTACAGATCATACACAGCACGTTTAGACAGAAGAGAACACGTACCGGACTGCAAACCTCACAGGTAACACACACGTGCTTCTGGAGCCAAGCGATCTGCGGAGGTGTAAGGGCTACACGAACGCCGTAGCCCGAGTTATGAACGAAGGCAACACCCCTTCCTCCGGCCGAGCCCACCCTGCCGCTGCCGCACTTCGATGGCAGCGTGAGCAGTCTGGGATGTAGAGAGCAGAGACCACGGCGCAGAGCGGGAAGCTCGGGGCTCAGCTCTGTGCGGAGGCTAGCCACAGCTCCAGTCCCTGGGGAAACCTTTGCAAAAGAGAGCGGCTCCCCGAGGCCGCCTGGGAGCTGGGACTCCATGCAACATCAGAGATTAAACATTCCAACAACATTTTTGCTCTCTAAAACTTGGATGAAGGCTGCATTTACACTTTGTTTCCTTATAATCAAAATCTTGACCTGTGTCTTGCTGAACTACGCTTCTGCTTTGTCTTATCCTCATTTGGTGTTATAAACAAGCTCAAACAGAACTGACAGTCTTGAGGAACGCAACCCCTTAGAGGCAGCAAACCGAAGTAAAATGTGGTGTATAGGCACCATGGAAACCTCTGTATCAAGACATGTTGGGAGAACAAGGGAATGCAGCCTGCCTCTGTGCTGGCCAGTGAGGGGCTGATACTGCCCAGTACTGGGTCTGGGGGACGAGTCCCTGCCAACAGGCATCATTTGTGCCCTTCCCACAGGGAAGGCAAGGTTTGCAGGAACTGCTGCCATCTCTCAGACACAGACTCCTCTCAGCCTGCAGCAGAGAGAGAGGAAGCTTCAGGATAAAATTGAGGTGGGAAAAACTGCTGAGCATAAGTTAGATACATCAAGCTATTAAAAAAAAAAATTAGAGAAAGTCCACTGACCACTTGTGGTGCAAATGGGAACGTAAGCAGGGAAGAAAGCAGTACGATCCTTACCTCCTGCAGGAGAGGTAAGGGAAACAGTTCATTCCCACAGGAGGAAGGATGTGGGTTGCAGTCAACACTCTGTGCCACAAAACAGAAAACCCCAATGGGTCCATGGTCTTCCATTCTCACAGAATTACGAATCTTGGTTCATAGGCTCAGTGTAGGTCTCCCTTGGGGACAGGGACTGGCAGATCGGACAGAGTGGGTGCTTCGTGCAAGCCTCTCCCATCATAAACAGTGTGTTCTGCCACTTATCAAAAGACCCTGTGCTTACCCTGCACTAGGATGTCTTTTGGTTTCAGACACATTTTTCACAGGGGCATGTGGTGCACTCGGTGAAGCATCACGCAGGCAGCACCGAGGACCGGGTGCCTTTGCTGCGGGAGCTGCTTCTGCAGCACTGCTGAGATCGCTGCCGAGCCTCGTGCCAGCCGTGCGGGCAAGACCCTGCTCCTGCCGGAGCACCTCCCTGCATCCAGCGTGCCTCTGAGGACGGGGCTGGGGAGGCTGAGGCAGGAGCTGAGGGGAGAGTTGCTTGGAAACTGGAAGGGAGCAAAGCCTGGGAACATTTCTTGCCAAGTCTCAGCCATTTATTTAGTGATTCCCGTACGGACGCTGGGATGGGTGGTGTGTGGGGACCCCTTCCATACCACTGTAACCTGGTGGTAACTCGGGACGCTCGCTCAAAGACCAACCTGTCTGCAGAGACCTGGGGAGAAATGCTGGGCCCTGCCACGGACGGGGATGGCCACACTGCTGGGGTGGGCGAGACGGGAGCTGAGGAAGAAAGGCATCGTAGCACTGGTGCACCCACAGGGCAGCCAGGGCCGGAGCAGCGTGGTGTGGAACGGACCCCTTAGACACCCGCCTGAAAGCTCAGGACCTCCCTGGCTTTCCTCGTCCCCGCTGGCTGACCGCCATCCCAGACCCAGGCAGGAGCAGCTCTGCCGCTACACAAAGTCCTTCCCTTTGCAGCCACAGAAGGAAGAAATCCCGGATGACCAGCCCACTGCCCAGAGGTCTGCCCACCCAAGCACAGGGTCCCCTGTCAAAGTCATCTGCTGCAGCCTAACCCCAGAGACAGGATGGAAATGGCTTCAGGCCAGCAAGGCCGGGACTGAACGAGGACTCTGAAAGGCCTCCAGGCTTTTAGGAAGAGCTGCATCAGCCAGATGAAACCCCAGAGGTGATGGAAAACATGGGAAAAGGATTGTGCTAATTGAAGAAGAACTAAAAGCTCTAGGTTTGTTTAGCTTGCAGCACTGTTTTGTAGCCTGCACAATGTTAAAATGTCAGAAGGCAATACACAGAATAGCTACAAGAATATTTTTGAAGAGACACACATTTTACAAGCCAAACTAACAAATGAATATTCAAAGTTTGTTTTAATTTTTACTTAGCTGCAGATAAGAAAAATTGTGGCAGCATGGTGCTGGTATGTTTTGCAAAAAGGCTTCTTGTTTCTCGGATTAAGATGGAAAAAAATTAATCTTGAAAGGGCTGAAGGGAGACATGCCAACAGTCTTCAAAGGGAGTTAAGGGCTGCCACGGAGAGCATGAGAAGAGCGGAGTGTGGAACAGATTGCTGAGGTCCCTGAGAACTGCCAGACAGACACTCAGAAGTGCCTGTGGCATCCTGCCCGCCCCAACGTCCCTTCCAGAGCTACTCCAGTGCTCGCAGCACGCTTGCCGAGGGTGCCTTTCTGTGAACGCCTGAACCAGCCCACGAGCTCATTGCCACCGGCAAGGCCACGCTTCCTCCCTCGCCGCAGGCACGGCTTCTGCCCCTCGTGCTCGCCAGCCAGCTCAGCTCGAGCAGAACACCCTCTGTGTCCTCCGGCACCGCTGACCTGGGCCAGCTCACAGATGGCCCCAGCAAGCCGGCACACAGCCATCAGCGATGGCAGACCATGGGAAACTTCTCCCATCTCAGAGGTGCCGTATGCCGAGATCAGGCCCCCTCCCTCGTGACCTTGTCCCACATGAATGGGCTGTGTCAGGGGCGAGAGACAGGCAGAGGCAGCCCCCCTACCAGAGACCATATCCCACAAGTAGGCGATGAAGCCTGGTAATGGCGTGCCCTGGGGAACCCACCCCGTGGTGACAAACCGGAGGAGCTTCATTCCCTCTGTTTGGCAGAACAAAGCACCAGAGGTGACAGTTTCATCCCACCAGCATCCCTCCATGGCAGGGACACCACAGGGCAGTTGCGGCTGGGAGGTGGCCAGTAGAGGCCAGGGAAACACCAGCGCAGAGCTGAAGTCAGCAAGGCTCGAACGGGGAGGTGACAGCTCCCACGCGGGTAACTCCCACACTTGGACAGCTGCTCTGAGGGCGATGACCACGGATGCACGGATCAGGATCTGCCCCTGCTTCTGCTACGCCACAAGGTCTAGCCTGTGCAGCAGTACCCGGGCAGGAACTGGAGCTCTGCTATGTCCAGCAGGAAGGCCGAGGTGCTCAAATATCACCTTTTGACCTTCACAGCCAAGTGCTCTCCCAGACCAACGCCCTCTCCCTTACAAGTGTGAGCCACCAAGAAGTTCTCGCCTTCCCATAGCACAGCAGCAACTGCAGCTCCTCTCTCCCCTCCGCGAGGCTGAAGCCTCTATGCATTTCCACTCGGCCACTTTCAAACACGTGTTTTTCTTGGGGATTTGGAGAAGCATCAGAGAACCAGGGGTATCCGAGGCACAAGTCGCAAGTACTCACCACCTTCAGCTCAGGCACCGAGCGACTCAGGGTCCATTCCTGGCTGTTCACAAACGAATCTGCAGAACAGAGAGAAGAAATTATCAGGTCACCGTGGTCTCCCTCGAGATCCCAACAAGGATCCTGCCACACTCTCCCTGCTCCCTCCAGGCAGGAGATTTATGGCTCTTCCCTCCTTTCCACCCCATCCAGAGACACGAAGCTGCATGAGGTCCTGACACTGCCCGTGCCCAGGAGGCTCTGCAGCCGGAGCTGCGGACGGGAAGGAGCAGCCGAGCCGAGGGCAGCCAGGCAGAGCAGAGCCCACACACGCCGCTGGCTGTAGACCCTCTCTCCTGCCCTGCGGGAGCACAAAAAGCATCCCCTTCCTTGAGGCACGTGGGACGAGGGAAGCACCAGAGACTAGACCTCTTTTCGGGAGGCACATGCTGTAAAGGACCCCAGAACCGAGGGCACATACCAGCGAAAGCAGTGCCCTGAGCACTGCAGTCAGGCTACAACACCAGCGTGTTGTAGGCAGTGCAGATAAAGAGCTGAAGGCATGCTATAATCTATGTTCATGATTGGAAGTGAACACAATTAATTATGTTATGTTATGTAATTTGCAGAACATTGTAATAGGCTTGAGAAGGTTGTCACAATCAGGCACAGCTTTGAGTGGTGCAGGAAACACCCTCTCTCCTGCCACAGAAATCACAAACAATTCATTTACGTCCAAACAATCTCCAGAAGCTGGTCAAACAACAGACTTCCCAAATAAAGCCAGACTCACCAGAGGAGGAGCAAGAGCCTGGAGTACACCTTGAAGATCTGAAGTAGCTAGCAGCCACTCCTAACAAAACCGGAGTCCTTCATTTGCCTTGGACAAGGAAGTACACCCTCCACCCAAAGCCAGATGGCTACGGGGTAGGGGGCCGAAACAAAAGAGCAGCACTTGCTGTATGTTAATAGTGTAAAAACAATAAAGGGTTTTTGGAGACCAGAAACCTGTGGGAGCACTGCTTCAAGAACCTGTAATAAACTTGCCGAATTCGCTGCCACAGACTATTAGAGAAATGGAAATCTCAGATGGGTTCAAAAAGGGAAGAGGCAAATCCACGAGACCCAACCGTGGGCAGCAATTAAAGACGACAGCCTGGGCGCTGCCGCTGCTCAGATGTCACCCAAGGCCGCAGCGGGACGCCAGGCCAAAGGGGAGGATGGCTCTAGACCTGCCCTGCTGCCCCGTCCCCGCAGCGGCCGCCGGCGCGGGAGCTGCGAGCCGCCCTTCGCCGTCCCAGCGGCTCCTCCCTGCCCACCGCTGCTCCCAGCAGCCCCGACCCCACCGCTGCGCTCGTGGTCCAAGTCCCAGCTCTCAGCGCCTGCACCGGCACTGCCCAAACCAGCCGGGCCAGCTGGCGGCTGCCGGTCTCTGCCGAGTGGGTGTTTCATCCGGGGCCGTGCCAAGCACCGCAGGCTGAAACCAGGGCAGTGCAGGAGACGCCGCCAGACCCAGTCAGGATCAGAGGGCAACGCCAGGCTCTTCAGCCCTGCCAGAAGGCAGTCAATGACTACCTTCAATCCAGTTTATGTTCCTGCCCTTGTGACTCCCGAGGGAAGGCTGGACACACAACGGCTGCAACCCTCTCTCTACCCCAGGCTGCTGCCTTGTCTCATCTCTCCCTACCTCACCCGGGCAACCGGTGGGAGATGCGCAGCCCAAAGCTGCCTGGGCAAGAGTCTGCGCCGGCTGCTCGCGGCTGGAGGGCTTGCAGGGGCCCTGCGCTTCGTGCCTGCACGCCCGCATGCTGGTCCACTGCTGCTCAGAGTGCATGGGGGAAACAAAGATGATCCGCCACTGTGCCTTTACCATGGCACTTGTGCAGCCACCGCGCACCGGCACCTGCAGGCCACAGCGCATTTTTCCATCGTGTCAAGAAAAGGTTAAGAATACGGTGCTCATACCTAGAGTTTACCATTCACATACTAATTTATTAACACTTCTTTTTCAGAACCTACAGACAAATAAACACAAGTCTGGTGCAGTAACACAAGGTTATTTATAACCATCATGAAGGTTCTTAAGAGGAATTGTTTCTTCTTGGTCTCTGTCTTTCACCTATTCTTTCTTTTTTTAGGTAGAGGTAAAATCTTTATTAAAACAAAGAGTAAGTTAGGAGGAAAATGGCAATTTCTTGAGCCTTTTCAAAAAGGTAGCAGGACACCTGTACCTCCAACTGCACTACTTGGTCTAAAAAAAGCTGTCACCTCCACCTATAACTTCTGCTCTGCTTAGTCCCTTTGTCAGCTAACTGTGATGGGTAAAGCACCATCGGTACTTTCTCCGTTACTGGCATTCCCTCCCTCCAGATTAGAAGAGGCAGCACACTTGCACTGTTTCGCTATATATACGTTGTTCTTGAACCACAAAAAAATGGCAACGACCGAGCAGGTTTTTTGAGGGGTTCTGAGTGGAGCACAAATCCAATGCACTCACCGACTTGGCCTTAAGAAAGAGAGGCAGAGAGAGGCCTGGAGAGGGCAGACTATACTCTTCTTTTTTCCTGTTCTGATGCTCTGGATAGAGAAACCGTCCAGATTTTTGCTAGTTGCCTCCTCTGCTAATTATTCTAGCAGATTTTTGTTTTTTAACCAAGGTTCGGGAGTTCATTAGTAACTGTTTGATTTTTGACTTGCTGTGAAGGCCTCTGAGTAAATCTTAACAAAAATAACTGCGACACAATGCCAATTTAACTACACTCAGCCATACAACACATTAAATTATTAACTATCATTAGCGTGCTTAACCCAAATCACCAACAAACAGCCTGTGCACCTCTGCCTGTCAATCAGCTCCCAACGTGTGCCAAGTCTGAATTTTAGTCCAGGCCACCAGCTGGCCCCGGTGATCGACACAGCACGTCCCAGCCTGCCCACGGCATCGTCGGCCCACGGGTCCTGGAGCCGCCCAGCACACCGGCTGCACCCGCGCCATCTCCGCTCAGCAGCGCGCGCCAGGGCGCTGGCACCTCTCCGCACGGTGCAGCCGGAGCTCCTGCCGCTGCAAATCCCCGTGCCCAAGTGACGGGCCCGCTGGTGCATAGGAGAGGAACGGCAACACCGGCAGCGACGCTCTCGCTGTCCCCGCTCACGCCTGTCCCGCGCCCGGCACCCATCGGCTCACCCGCACCGGACCTCTCCAAGCTGTGCTGCGCCCCAGCTTGCAGCAGCCATCACCGCCCAGGAGCTTGCACGCCGCAGTCTGGCTTCAACGCCGCGCTAAGCAGGGTGAGGCCGTTCCTGTCCGGTGCAGCTCACCGCCCCCGGACCGTGACCGCTCTTCGGCTGCAGGCGGGGGACGGGGCTGTCCCTCCTCCGAGGCAGGCAGCAGGGCTTGCCGAGCGCAAGACAGGGCTCGCAGCAGGCACTGCCTGGCGCCGGCAGGTGGGCAGTCACCTGCAGCTCGCACCGCTACTGCTGGGAAAACCATTCGCGACTGCAGCTGGACAGAGAGGCTGCTCCGCACCAGATCTCTGCTCTGCCACCAGCGGGAGCAGGGTGTCCCCCAGCCCCTGCCGAGGGGCTCCTTCCCCTCCCCGGGGGCGGTGGGGGCTGCTTTGCCCCAGCAGCAGCTTCTGCTGAGGGCAGGAGGGAGAGGTAGGAGGCCACCCAAAAGACAACAGCCATGTGGATTCGAACCAAGGGTCTGCCCAGCCTGGCACGCCACCTCCAGCATCAGTTGGGCACGTGGGAACCCAGGAAGGGTAGGAACATAGTGGGAGTACATAATACTGACCCCACATGTGTTTGCAGCTGCTGACTGCTTCAGCTCAGGGATCTCCTGTGGTTCGACTATTTAGTAAACCTCAAAAAACTCTCCTTTGAGTAACTGAGTTCTGTCTCCTTTTAAAACCATATAAAATTTCAGTTCCACATCATTCTTTAGCAAGGAGTTTCAGCAGCATAAATACCCATTCCTTGAAAACCCGCTTTCTTCTTTTTTAGGCTTGACTTCATTGGGGATGCCCCCAGCTCCTGCACCAGAGGCGGTGAGCTAACTTCCCTAGCCAACCTGATCAGCACCACCCCATCTTTCACTGCAACTCCTCCTCTCCACACTGTGGAGTCCCAGTTCTTGGATCACTCCTCCTGCAGAAGCTGTTCTGCACCTTCCACCCTCTCTGCAGTCCTCCTCCAGTACCTCCTGTTTAGCAGAAGAGGACACGTCCAGCGCACACATCACTGTGTAAAGCATCTCACCCGCAACAGGAGGAAGGCAGACGGCTGTAGTGGAAGGTCCCATGTGGCTCCAGTGACTGACCCTGCCCAGACCGCCCAGCCGCTTCACTGCAGGACAGCCAGCTGTAACAATAAGGCGCTCTACCTGCAGCGTTTTGGGGTCGAGATACTCCCAGTGTAAGAGTTCATAGAGGTAAGGATGAACCCACTCCTATTCCAGTACCCAGGATGTTGGAAGAGACCCAGATGTTGGAAGGGCCAGTTCCCTCTGTGGCCCCCTCCAGAGCCAAAGTCACAGGTGTCAGGATCAGAAGACCCTCATGTCCACCTCCCATCCCAGGCTGTACCCGTACACAGAAACCCTTCCACTAACAAACTCCTACGTGAACAGAAGCACCTCTTGTTCGGGAGGACATCCCACCCTGACTTTGATCTGCCCGTATGGAGCACCACTCCTCCCGCCGACCCACTCATCCTCTGTCCCTCCCCATTAGCTGCGTGGGTAGAGCTGCCGGAGGTGTTTTCTACTGCCCAGATGCAGGATGAAGCAAGGCAGTGCCTGGGCAAAGCAGAGGAGTGAGGTGAGGAGGCTGCGCGTGTCCGCACACCGGGGTGGGCACGTGCCCTCTGCCTGCACCTTGCAGCGTGCCTGGGAAGCTTCCCAACTTCTGCAAGAGCGCAGAAGAACCGTCACAGTGTCCTGCAGCACGCCCTCCAACGCCAATTCCCAAAACACCCAGCTTGCTCCACGAGCCAGTCTTGCGCAGAAGAATGGCGGCTACTGAGGAAGAGCACTTGGACCAAGCTCCCCTGGCCACCTGACTGCCGGCACCAACTGGCCAGGCTCCAGTTCTGGCTTCCGACGAGCTTCCTGCAGAGAGTTTGGGGGCTTTCTTTAACTGTGCCTGAAAGCTGAAACTCCTCAAAACCAAGAGGCGTTAGTGTCAGCTTCCCCAAGTTACTCAGCTAATAAAGCAGCATTTCCACACATACACTTCTAGCACTCCCTGCAGACCATGGGGAGAAGCTTGGCTCTGGTTGTCAGAAGGAGGAAAAATGAGTGTCTTCAGCTGCATCAACGAGCAGCCTGTAGCATGCATCTCCTCCTGCCCCAAGTGCCCCGAAGAGCAGCCTCCAGAAGATGTGGCAGTTCCTGCAGCACCAAGAGTTGCCGTTACTGAACGCGAAGCCCTGACTTACACCATTCCTGCCTACCGCCTAGACAAGGTACTCAAGACCATCAAGACCACCAGCTAGTCCAGGAAGGCCTGAGCATCTGGAGCGCAACCCACTTTCATGTGTCAGGCCGTGGTCCATGCCACAACCAAGTCTTTCAAATCTGTCACTGCAACTGGCCCTCGGTCCTTTTTACACCCCCACTGCTCTGCTCCCTGGGCCCACCGATCACCCTTCTCTCACCACGCAAGAGGACGCACACAACCTGTGCACGCCATGCTGACATCGGCTGACCCACGCACAGTCCTGCTGTGCCCATTCGCAAGCCCAAAGACGCCTCGTCGGTCAGCTCTCGCATCACCTGAAGGTCCTGTGTGCCGCACCCGTCTGCACCCACAGGGATGACTCCATCACTTGGTTTTCAGATAATTCCCCCAGCACAGAGCCCCCCTCTACCCCCGCCATTTTCTTGCACTTGCTTTCCTCCTCTACCAGCAGCTTCTCGCAGAAGCGAGCGCAGCAGCCGTGTGCGGGCGGCACAGATGACACCCACGGAGCTGTCAGAAAGGCACTTCAAGAGCAGTTTCTCAACCACCCAGAACAGCCATAGGCCAAGTACCTGACTGTCAAAATATGCTGACACAACTCGCTGATGTCAGCTTTGTCCATCCCAAGTGTTGATCGTTTGCTACTAAAATGCAGCATATGGCAATTTCCTGCACTTCATCAGTATAAATTCTGTTAGCACAATACTATACACTCTGTGTATCTGTGCTGCTGTTACACACCCAAATGAGCGTAAGGAGGAAGGTCCAAGTCCATAGCTCCAGGAGGCTGATTTCCGTGTGGGAGTCCCCCCTCCAACGACACTGTTCCCCTCCGGGGCTGCCAGACCCTCCCCATCCATAGTGCTTCTGGCACCCAGCCGGCTGCCCGAGCAGTGGGGGTGATGCCAGCTGCTCGGGCACCGTTCCCCACTGAGAGAGGCGGGAGACCCCCATCTTCTCCCAGGGAGAAACAGTGACCACGTGGAAGGACACAGCAAGCCACCAGTGACCCGACCTGATCTAACGCACTAACCGAAATCCAGGCAGGCAGGTCAGCATTAGCACCTTCCACGCAGTGCCAGAGCCTTGGTAGGAGCTTGTTTAGCAGAGATTGCCTCCAGCTGGGGTAACACCTTAATGAACTGTCATCTCCCTCATCACTAGGGTTCATGCAGGCATCAGGGAGTAGCGATTTACTTGATTAGCTTCACTGCTGGACTAGCTGTATCCTTTGGTATTTCGCATTAAAACACACTCCGTCACTCTTCCTCCCTCTTCTCTTTGTATTTAATAATACAGAGGAGACCAGACCATCAATGCTGCAGTTGAATAACCTCCCCAGGCACATCTGACCTCAAAAGCAGAAGCAGTGGACTCACAGCACCACTTGCACACCAAGAGCCTTAGCACAGCCACACGGTGGCCTTGGCTCCAAGACACAAGACACAGCCACACAAGAGAGGCAATCAGCCTGACCTGTCCTGGAAAAAGAAGATTCAGGCCAATTTCGTTACTGCCCAGAAGCTTCTGCTCATGGAGATTTCCAGGCAGAGGCAGCTCTACTGCAGAAGGTGGAAACCCATATGGAAGTTTGGAAGTTACGGTGGACAGAGTCCCTAGCATGAAGAAGAGCAGATACAAACATAAAGCACTCTACGTAGTTGATGTCCCTCGGTCGGTCAGTCATCCTGGACACCTTCAGTGACCTACAGACCAGACCACAGCTGCGGGACGGGCAGCGTCACATACTAAGGAGGCAAGACCAGAATGCTCCATCTCGGAGGCTGGATGCAACAGCCCCCTCTGCCTTCACAGACAGCTCAGTGGGAATTCAGCCACAGCAGTACGGACTCGCTGCTGCTTGCATCCACTTGCTGCTGCAAAGCTGGGAGGAGGAAGGGGCTGGCTGGGCAAAACTGACTCCTCATCCAGGCTGCTCCCTTCACAGGATGAAGCGTAGCAGGTTCATCTACCTTGTGCTTCAGAAGCACTAGTGCCAGACACATTTGGTCTCCACACACAGCAACTAATAATTAACTGACTCATTATCCAAGCCACTGTGGAACTAACTTGGACACTGAAACCCTGGACACTAAACCCAGCCTTGAAACCAGGTCAGAGGCTGAGCAAACACAGCAGTGCCCACACAAACCATGTTCCAAAGCACCCATCTGCCCGCACACGCAGATAAAAGGGCAGCAGACTGCGACGTGCCTGGGCAGAACCACCTTTTCCAGGCCAGGCTTGATAAAGACTCAACCCTGGCAATGCTGGCAGGAACAGAGATTTCTCCAGGTCAAGGACCAACACAGGCAAGGCCAGCGTTCCCGTCAGAGAGCTTAGCCAATGCAGATGCCCTGTGCAGGACATGATCTTAGCAAGGATTATCTCACCAGAGCTTTAAATACTCTGCAGCAGTGAAAGGAGAGTATCTTGCGTATCTCTGGGAGAAAAGGGCACGATTACGAACTGCTACTCTTGCTCCTTAGCTATAGCGCACGCAGCAGCAGCTGGTGCCATCACACCACGTATGCTGTGCAGTGCACAGACTTCAGAAGAGCCATACATTTTCAGCCTCTTGGCACCTACTACTTCCCAGTCCACGTCTGAATATACGCAGACCAAAGAACCATACCAAATTCTCTCTGCGCTGACAGCTGCAAAGAGTCTGCTGAAAGGGACAACCCAGCAGAGCTAGTGACATGGAGAGACAGATAACCCACTGCTTCCCCAACACAAGTGCTCTCTGGGGACCTACCTCACCAGTAAAAACCTGTTCCAAACTTGTCTGACCTCAGCTCTAGCTGTTTAACCCCACAAGCAAAGGTGAGTTAAGATTAAAAAAGGCAACTGTTTCTTGAAGTTCCCTCTTCCTATGGATGCCTGTAGACTGTAATCAGAACACCTCCACACCTACTGCACACATCTCCTCCGATCTCATCCTGAGAATTAGGCCTCAGACTGGTGTCCCAACAACTCCTTCCTTGATATCTTCCAGACTTCTTAAGTTTTTCTGAAGCATGGAGACACTAGACTGGATTCAGCATCCAAGGCATGGTCTCTAAGCCCACTGTGACATCTCTGCTTCTCACCAACACTCCCCGCTAAGCTGAGGCAGGTACCAACAAGAGATGATACATATCATTATCTACTCAATTCACTATGCAAACTTCACCTTATTAATGTAAAAGTATCCCCTCTTCTCCCAGTAGCCTTCTCTCACACATGCCCTACACATTAGTCCTCTGCTTGGCCAAACACCAAACAGGAGAGTAAAGGGAGCTACCTTAAACCTTAAAGCACTTTCAAAAGCAGGGCATCTTTCTGGGAGAGGGGAATATGGTTGTGAGAAACGTTTCCTGAGCTGTTGGAGATGCTGTACCCATGACATGATCCCTCCATGCCCAGGGAAAACTCCAACCCCAAACTAGTCCAGTTTTTCCAAGCCTGTGCCTATCACAAGGCTTCTCCACAACTGCACCAGTCAATACCTCGATACCTAGAACCACTCCTCTGAACCGCTGTCCACAATTATTTGTGATCAGTCCAAGCTGGTCGGACTCTGTATTGACTTTGTTCTCTAGCTCCAAGGGCTCTTGCCCTCCCTTGGTGCATTAACAGAAAATCACACCCCCCGTCAGCCTTCATCCTGCTACACAAAGACCAGCTCTTTAAGTCTTTTTCGGGTAACAAACTCTGCATTGCCCTGATCACCCCTCCCTGTGCTTGGTTCCAGCTGAACCCCTGCATCAGCAGGGAGCAAACGTTACCCACGTAGTCCAAAGGAGGTCTCAGCAGGGCTGGAGGAGCTGCACTGAGACCATCCTCCTTACTCTCTGCTGGGCCGGGCTTTTTGGCCCTTGGGTATGTCTACACGGCAGAGTGCAGCGCTGGATGGATATCTCAGCTTGCTATAAACAAAATACTCCAAGTACTAGAAACCAGGTAGCAGTGTTGGCTTGGATCTCTGCCTGGATTCACACATCCAGCTTTTCCAAAGAGCTGATAACCACAACTGCAGCTGCACCCCCTTGGGAGGGCGTGTTGGGACTGTTCAGCAGCTTTCCTAGGGCTAAGGTGGGCAGCACTAGCATAAAGCATTGAAGTTTTTGGAATGTCGAACGGGTGTTATAAACACTATTGGCCTGCAAGTCTGAAATAGGAACGGGGCAGAGACCTCCTGAGCTGCCGCATCCAGCAAGTCCATGTTGAAGCAGTACTAAGGTTGTGCACATCCAGCCTACGGTGTCCTGGCTTAGAGGCTCAGAGCTCCCATGGGAGTGAGCCAGAGCCCACAGACCAAAAACGCTGAGTGGAGAGACAACGGGGAGCCAGGACAAGCAACAGCGACTTTGGTCGGCAGACATCACCGCTGCTGCTTCTTCGCATCTCGTTGACCCCGCGAGGACACAGCTCGACCGGGTACAGAGGCCTGTACTGCTTGTACCGGGTACCAGGCAAATAATGGTGTTCCAAGCAAAAACCAAGCCAAAGTGTGAACTTTGCAGCTCCAGCAAACAGGGCTTGCTCTGCTGCAACAAGCCACAGTCCCAGAGGCAGTCCGGAAAGGTCATCCCTGAGCTTGTGCCTCCAGTACGAGCCATGGCAGCAAATGCTAACCACCCTGACGCACAGTGGTCTCGCATTAGCTGGCTGGTCACTGCTAGAGAGGGCTCCAAGCCCTCTCTGGCGCTCCCCAGCGAAGCCTCAGAAGGCTCTCCAGCAGATGGACCCAAAGGGACCACCCATCTGTCCCAGCAGAGCAGCCAGGTGAGGGGCGAGGACACCAACACAAGCGCTCAACCTCAGCTGCTCCCCTGGGAATGCGGCCGCCGGGGCCGGCTGCTGCTGGCACAGCTCCCGCTGGAAGCCGCCGGCAAGCAGGAACAGGCCCCCCGCTGCACGGGCAGGGCCCGGCCCTCCCTGCCTGGATACACCCACATTCCCCAGCCGTGAGCACAGCCTCCCCTCGCCTGGGAACCTCCTGCCACCCAGCCAGCACCCGGCCCCGGGCACCCCTGCCAGCAGCAGGGCCCCCCGGGAGGAGCACACCGCAGGGGAGCGCAGCAGCAGTATCCCACCCCCTCACCCCGTGGCAGGCAAAGGCAGCCTCGGCCACCGCCCGGTGCCTTCAGAGCCTCCAGGACCGTTCCCGGGAAGGCACAGCGAGCCCCAGAGGCAATGAGAACCGGCAGGAACGAGCCCCCTGAACTTCCAGCGCAGCACCTGGGCAGCAGCAGAGCTCAGGCTGCCAGCAGCGCTGCTCCTGTGCTGGTCCCTGGAGCCCAGCCCTCCTGGAAAGCATCCTGGGCACAAAGCTCTGGGCAGCTGTTGCCTTGGGAGCGTGCAGATTCCTCCGGGAGCCCGCCAGCGTGCCAGGCCCAGTCCATCCCTCTGGCACATGAGCCAAGCCGGACAACTGCCTCCACGATGCCCGGACTCCAGAGCAGAGCGACGGAAACCCGGAGAGGCTCACAGGTGCCAGAAAGCGGCTGCCCTGCCTCCCCGAGAGCAGCAGGTCCCGGCCCAGCCCAGCCCCCAGTTCCATGCGTGCAGGCCAGCGTTCAACGCCTTAAAAAGCCTGTGGATGCTGTTCTCACCTCCCAGCCCCTGCCAGGTGGCAGGGCTCACTCGCACGTTCGCTTCTGCAGGGCCGGGCACGCCGCACAGCCGGGGAGCGTGATGGGGCACAGGGGCACAGGCAGCGCGGCCCCCGCACACCTGGGCAGCCCCGACACACGGGAGAACAGCCCCCACGGCAGCGAGGCCAAACACCAGATAGTGCAGCACCCAATGGCTGCCTCAGCTGCCAGTCCCCATCGCGTGCCCAATCGCCGCGGGGGTCCTGGCTGCCCTCCCCAGCCGGTCCCGTCCTCTGTCCCGTCACTCAGGATGCCACCACCGCTCTCCGCAGGCTGCCCCGCACCCAGTGACCACTGCTGTGCTCCCGAACACACGGCCTCCACTTGGCCCCAGAGAAGACCCCAGCAGAGCATCACCCAGACAGAGCCTGGCACCAGAGAGCTGCTTATGGGAGGGAGGTGCAGGCACGTTTCTGTGCTCCCCAACCCCCTCGTGCTGCTCTGCGCCTCTGCTCTGGTGATCTCCCAAACAGTTCGGCACTTGCCCAGGAGCCCACTAACAGGACCCCTCTCCCCCTCCTACAGAGTTTCGGTTCCCTCCGCTCCCCTGATGCCACTGCACGAGGCTCAGCTCTCCCTGCCCTTGCCGGGTCACCACCAGCGCAAAAAGGACGCGGGGCACACGCGCTCAGCTCCCAGAGGCCTGGCCAGCAAGGGAACCTGGACCCCCCCAGCAGTACCTCCCAGCCAGCCATGCTGCAGCTCCTTTAGCACTGACGACGACAGCAGCGCCCACAGTCACCGGGTGCTGGTATGAGAAAACGGCCCCGCGAATGCTCAGGCTTCCTCGCTACAGCTGAGCTTTCCTGAGCACAGACCCCACAGAGCACCGACTGGGCCGCAATCAGATGCCGGTGCCCAGCCCAGGACCTCGACTGGGACAGGCCGCGGCCACCCGTCCCTGCAGACCCTGTGCGCGCAGGGAGGCTCTCGCCAGGCCAGCACCGCTCCTGCACTCACTTACCCAGCGCTCGCAGCGGACCGCTGCCCAGGAAGACGGGCTCGGCACCGCCGTGGGGGTCCTTGGGGCAGGCGCTGCCGGTGCCGCCGCGCTCTCGCCTTCGGAAGCGGCTCGTGAGAAGTCTCCAGAGTCCCCCCGCCTGCCCGGGGTCGGCGTGCAGCCTGCCCCCGACCCTGGCCAGCTCCGGGTAGAGCAGGTCCCGCTTGCTGGGGCAGGTGTGCAGGGAGCTGGCGTCCCCCTCGCTCTTGGTGCGGAGACGCGCGGGGCGCAGGAGCCCCCCCGACTCCGAGCGCCGCAGCTCGTGGCCCCGGCGCAGGCGGAAGCTGAAGCTTTTGCGCAGGGAGCTGAAGTTCTTCCTGGGGCCGGGGCTGCTCCGGCCGCTGCCCCCGAAGAGGTTCCAGCGGCGGCTGCCCCACAGCGAGCCCCCCCGCAGGAAGCCGGGGCCCTCGGCGGGGTGCGGCTGCCGGGCCGAGGGCAGGAAAGTCACGCTGCTGGGGCGCGGGCGCTGCGCCCCGTCGGCCGCGGCGAGCAGGGACGCCGCGCCCTCGCCTTCGCCCTCGCCCTCGCCCGCCGGGCCCTGCTTGCGGGGCGAGCGCAGCCTGAAGAAGTCCAGCAGGCTGCCGCGGGCCCTGGCGGGGGGCGGCGGGGGCAGCAGGGCCGCGGCCGCCAGCCCGTTGCCCGCCGCGCAGAAGCTCTTGGGCCGCCGCCGCTGCTGCTGGGCGGCCTTGAGGGCGGCCTGGACGGCGGGGACGCCCTGCAGGTCCAGGGACTCGCAGACGCTGACGGCGCGGCGGGGGCTCGGCCGCGGGGGGCCCCGGCCCGCCTCGCTCCAGCGCCAGCCCTCCGCCATCGTCAGCTGCGGGGCTGCCCCATGGCCCC
>JANXJC010000077.1:45550983-45572646 GCA_027564655.1 Leptodon cayanensis | reverse complement strand
CCCCCCCGGGCACTTCTGCAAGCAGGGAAGTTAATACCAGCGTTCTGACTAAATCCCAGCCTCCGCTTAGCCGCAGTTAGTCTGGTACCTCCGCTCCAAGCCACGGGGCAGACTGGCCGTGATGCCAGCGCAGGCACCAGGCTGTTCCCAGGCTGTATTTACGCAGTCCTTCCGTGCTCCTCACTGGCCTTGCAGGAGACGCTCGAGCAATGGCTGCAGGTACGAGCAGACTCAAGGTGATTAGACTAGACGTTGTGAAATCTCCTCGGTATTTTGAAATCAGAAGACAGAAGCCCATGTGAAAAATCTGGGAAGAGGACTAAAGGAGACCTCTTCAGGTCCTCAAGCCCAGCCCTTGCCCTGGCTTTAAAATCCCTCCCATAACCATCATTTACAACACTGAAAATCCTCTAGCTTATTTCAAATGCAACGCAGGAAAGAAGTGAAAAGAACAATACCAAAGGGGTGAAACTAAGAGACGGACAGTGTAGAAGTAAGACTGAGAGGACAGGTAAATAAATCTGGAGGTCGGATTTACACAGCCTCCTGGCCAGGAGATGGAAGAGGCTGAAAAATCCCCCCGCCTTGACAGAATGGCAGAGATCCTGCAGCAGCCTACGAAGGACAGCCACAGACCCAGCTCCTCGGCGGATCAGAAGGGCGGAAGAGACCTCCAGACCTTCCCAGCTGAAGGCCAGCCCTCACAGAAAGGCTAGGGAGTTTGCTCAGAGGATTAAAGCCAAGAAGTCTCCCAAGGAGGGAGCTGCACAGGGGAGCAGCCCCTCTTGGCGCTTCCCCATCAAGCAGCTGGCTCGGGGCAGCGCTCCCTGGCCTCGCTGCGCCATCAGGACACCCAGGGAAAGCGCTGCCTGCAGCGGGAAGGAAACAAAACCCTTCCCAGGTACAGAAAACCTCAAAAATGAAACAGTCCTGCCCCACAACTGGGGGAAACCAGCTGTGCTGAACACTGACGCTGAAGAAAGTCTGTGCAATGTCTGTGCGGACCCTGCCACTGCCCTCGAAACACCCTGCCACCCTTGCCCTGCGCCTGTGAGGCCAGGCAGCGCTCGTCCCCCCCCAGGATGGACGGGGGCCGAGGCTCGAAGGCCACACAGCCATGATGCAGTGCAGCACAGTGCAGCAATGCACAAGTATGGCCTCTGTGCCCCACTTCTCATTCTAGCTGAGCTGCCTTTTACATGTGACCACACCATTGTCATGTTCACACACCCAGCGGATAAGGGACATTCCTACACCCATATGAAATGCCCCCACCCTGGCAGAGGATGGAGCCTGGATCCCCCAAGCCAGGTCTGCACCGACCAGACAGACTACCCGTCCTCAGGCCCTTCTCATTCTGTTGCATTCAGCATTGCTCAGACACCACCAACAAAGTGCACAGGAATTACAGGAACAGCAGACACCAGCAAGAAGGTAAGACTGGAAAGGCATTCAGCTCTACAAAAAGGAGAGAAGGCCAGAACCCCAAACAGGATGTTCCCAACAGAGCTTCCCAAAGCTATGAGAGACCGGTCCTCCCTGGAAAACATACAAAACAAATACACTGTAAGAAGCCATCACAAGGTCCTGTCCTTCTTCCCTGTTCCCTCCAGGCACTTGCTCAAGAACAACAGAGGAGGTAAAGGAAGTATTTTCAAAAAACAAGCTAAAAAGCCACAGAGACTGGTAACAAGGTGAGATGCTCACATGGAACTAAGCACCCCAACAAATGCCTTCAAATACCATTTTACCTAGTGCTTCTACCTCATCAACCTCCCAAGGAACAGCTCAGTGACTAATAACATCAGCACACAAAGGCAGAGATTGTTTTGCCACAAACAACAAGAGAGTCAGTGGTGAGAGCAGCATTACTAAATTCTTCTGTAGCACACCTGGTGCAGGGTAATTAGAGCACTCTAGCCAGCAACAAAGTTCTCTAGAAAAGCCAAACCAGCTTCCTCCCTGCAAAACAGAACACAGACCCTACGTTTTAGCTTAAACTCTCATTAGCAATTGTTTTAGAAAAGGAAATATAACTCTTAGGATGTTAAAAAACATAGATGTCAACTGATATATGAAACTAACATTTACAACAAAATGGTATTGGTGAGAATATGCATTTCATTAAACCCACTCACATCTTCAGGTGGTGCAACAAGGACCTCAGAGCAAGCCAGAGCCAGCCTCGAGCCCACAACGCAGCGGCATCCTGCAGCAGGTGCCGAGCCAGAACCCCTGCTGCAGGCTGGATGAGGGTTAGATGTCTCCTCCTGGCTCCCGCTACTGCCTAGGTACAAGGGTCCCAGGCTTTGACATGGGGAGCCCAGTGAGGGAATTCCTGCACAGGTCTCGGCAGGCAGGACAGCATCTCCTCCCACCGCCCTCCCCACGGACACACGGCTCACTCACAGGGGCATGGGGCAGCTCCCTTTGACGACCCGTCCACGCTTACAGTCGAGTTCAGTTTTATTTTCATTACCTGATTGCCCATTACCCAACTTAACTTCAGGTGGCCTTCCAAACACCCACCAAGCCACGTGGTCGTCAGCCTCAGCCAAGAGAAAACTATAAGGCATTTGCAGAACGTGAACTTCAACAAAACATTTCATACCACGAAAAGGGAAAAAAAAAGTTAACATGAGAAAGGTGGATATTAGTTAACAACTGTGAAGTTTTCATCTACAGGTTAAATAGACCAAGCGCTTTCAGGACATGGGCCCACCACCACTGAAATTCCAGTACCTCTGCTTGCTTGTATCTGAGAAAATAGCTGAACTCTTCACTGCAGTGTACAGGCTGTGACCCAAAACTGCCTCCATGTCCAGGACAAGGGAGGTGGCGAAGGCAACACCAGTGATGCGGAGCAGGTCAGGGGGAATCCCAGGAACCCCAGACCAGCCAGCTAACATCCATAATGGAAAAATCAGTGAAAACAATGATGAAGAACAGAGCAAACAGAAAAGTAAATAGATGTAATGTCCTGGAAAAGAATCAGTATGGATTTTGCCAGCGGCAGTTGCACTTTGCAGAAAGATAGCACCTCCTTTTGAAAGTGAACAAAACCAATTGAACTCAGGAGATGCAGCTGGTCCAGCTGCACTGTGGACATCCAGCAACAGCCTGGCCAGGTCCCTCTACCAAACGCTCTCAAGTTTCTCTGGAAGGAGAAGGGGAGCCCTTGGGTGGATAAACATCTGGTCAAAAGGGGAAGAGGACCGCCGGAAGGCCGCTGTCTCAGTGAAGGAGGTCACCAAGGCAGTGCTGAGAAGCTGGTGCTGGGAGCTGTGCTCCTCCGGACACCCATGCCTGGTCTGGGCCGGGGGCAAGCGGCGGGGAGATGGCTTCGGCAGGGAGCACTATGCTGCTGAGGGCATCAGTCCTGGGCACCCGCAGGGCACAGCTGTCCAGCCTCCTGGGATGAGCAGCTGGGCCGAGGAGCAGCGCTGGGATTCAAGGACGGCCATGCCCATCGAGACGAGGACCCTGACTTCACAAGCAAAACGTGGGTGCTGAGCCAGCTATTCCTGCCCAGGCACGGAGCCCCCGGCTGCGATGGGCAGCTCGGCCACAGTCAGACATGTGTAATGGCACGGAGGAGGAAGAACAGGGAATGAGACAGAGAGCACCATTACAGCACTGTATAGAATCCATGCTTTACACCCACGCTGAATGCCGTGTTCTGGTCCCCAACACAGTATGGACACGAAGAGCTTCAATGCAAATGAAAAGAGAAGGATCTGTCAGCCTAAGGAGGCAGCCAAGGGGGGTGAGACTCCCAGTCTACAACTGGATCGATCTCCAGAGCACTGCACAGGTGAGTAAGAAACAGTATCGTCCAAGAGAAGAGCTGGGGAAAGTCAGATTAAACAGGTGAGTTTCAAAACACAGTGAGGCACTTCTTGACATGCTGTGCCATCAGGCTGCAGACTCCCTGACGCAGGAGGTTGTGGATACCCAAAGCTGACCCAGCTCACAAGCAACTAAATGAAATCACAGAAGAAAATCTAACCAGCATTATTAAATCTGCAGACACCAGCACTGGCACAGGAATCCCTCAGCCATACACCACTGGATGCTGGGTCAACCAGGGAAACACTACTATACGCTCCTCTTGGTTTCATCCGATTCCCGAGGCATTTGCTTTCAGCCATCTTCCAAGAAGATACTGGGCTAAACTGAACTTTCTTCTGAATCAGCACAACCTTCCTCAAACAGACCCTCTGACCACCCTCGTAACCCATTTCTGCTCCTGTTTCCATCAAAGTCCTCTTCCTCACAGCAGGCATCATCC
Organism: Leptodon cayanensis; assembly: GCA_027564655.1. Classification (NCBI taxonomy): domain Eukaryota; kingdom Metazoa; phylum Chordata; class Aves; order Accipitriformes; family Accipitridae; genus Leptodon; species Leptodon cayanensis. Next base: position 45,568,355 of record JANXJC010000077.1, on the reverse strand, counting down.
AAAGCCTCCTGGAAGAAATCTCAGTCATGCCTTACACAAGGACACTGCTGTTTTCACGTCACATATTCTCCCTACGTAGTGCAGGGCTGCACTTGCCATTTTGATGGATACGCCACTCTAAGTCTCTTGCTCCAAGAAATGCCACAGCCTAAACCAACCCAGGCTATGACTTCAGAGTGAAGAGTGCAGGACGACTTCAAGGGAAAATAATACCAAGTAAGCCAAACTCCCATTGCAGTTTATTAGCCTGGAGCTCTAAGTGCACTTTCTCCGCAATCCTGGGAGTCTCAGACCCAGCAGCTACCAGGTAATGAGTTCCCCAGATCCCTCCGGCCCTGGGGATCACCCTGCCCTCAGGCAGCATAAGTCGGATCTGGGCTTTCCAGGAGAGACAGACCAGAGAGGGGCCCAGCAGGAACGCGCCCAGGAAGATGGAGACCACCGGCTGACCAGGGCCATGGACTGTCCAGAGCAGAGGGGAGGAGAAGGCTGGAAAGCCCATCGATCCTCACCCGAGCGCGGCCGAGGAGGCTGCAGGAGAGTGGTGCGCGTCGGACAAGGACGACGCGCTCCAGCACCGCACCAGCACAGACCTGTCCCCACAGCCCGGCCAGCCGAGGAGCTCCCCACCTGCTGCTGCTCGGCCAGGGCCCCCTCCAGCAGATGGGGTCCCCAGTCACCCTCGGACCACCCCACCCACAAGCATCTCCCAGTGTCACCCCCAGCTGTCACCCAGGATGGGGAAGTTGGGGAGACCCAAAATCCAGAAGCCGAGCGGTGGTTTCTGGGCAGGGCCCTCCCCTGCACCTGAGTGAGGCTGGGCTGCCGAAATCCTGTGATCCCCAGGGAAGGGCTGGGGAAGCCCCAGCTCCGCGGCAGCTGGGCTCTCCCATGGATGCACGCCGGGCACCCCGTGCCAGCGGAGCCCGGGGAGACTCAGACCCCAATGGCAGCGCCCTGCAAGCCTTGTAACAGCGAGACCATGGCAGCTTCTCGAAGGACATCAGAGGGCACCCAGCACCCTGCTGCTGTTTGTGGCCAGCAGTGAGAGGAGGCGATAAAACACGGGACTAAACGCTTATTTAGCTATGCTTTATTTTTTAATCCCACTTTTACTGTAATCATGATCAGAGTTTTTAATTAAAGTGTTTATAATGTCAGTTTGTGAGCAGACACTGACAGCACTCAAGAGCTAACAACTGTTTTGCAGATCAACTCCTGGGGTCTCAGGAATGACCAGTAACGACTCAAACTGTTCCAGATCCTGCGCCGTTGCTCCAAGAATGGGAAGAATAACCCTGCTTTCTGGCCAAATTCTAGCTTGTTAATTAAGCCTTCTTCTGCAGGGGCAACTAGCCCAGCCTTTCACGCACTTTCCTCATTGCCTAACGGTTTCCAGCCCCGAAGCAGCTCTCTTCCCAGCCAACTAAACAAACACAGCAAAAACACCACCAGTGTGCCCAAAGCAAGAAAGCATCCAGCATGAGTCTCACCCCAAAGCCACAAGCCATGCTTCAGAGACCCACTGAGCGCCAGGACACTGCCAAGGGCCTTCACGCCTTTCTTTCCGTGGGGCATCAGCGGGGACGGAGGGGATGTGCAGATGGGGCAGAGGCTGCTGAGGACCAGCATGGCACAGCTCTGTAACAAACGGCAAGCAGCTCAGGAGGACGAGCAGCCTCCCAGGCTGGTGCTTTGCTCTCTGCTCTGGCCTGGCAGCCAAGAAGCTCCCACGACAGCTGGGAAAGCTGCAAACACGAATGCCTCAAGACCAGCTTTGAGCAGATGTGCTCACCCCTTGACACCCTGCAGCACTGCAGACCAAGGGGTGCGAGACCCGGCTCACCGGCAGCAACCATCAGGAGCCGAGGCAAGACGGGGCAAGCCTCACGTACAGACAGCTTCCCCTTGACCCTGCCCTGGCTGCCGACCTCCTGCAGGGCCCTGAAAACTGGCCCTGCGGTCAAAGAGAGGGAGAGAGAAGCTGCCCCATGCCTTGGTGGGAAGGATCTCCTGCGGGGACCCTGGCAGTGCCCACCATGAGGGGCAGGGAGAGAGGTGGGCTCAGCATGTCCAGGCAGAGCTGCCCCCAGCCAACGCCAGCCCCACGAGGAACCCGACTTACCCACGCAGAACGGTGCCACCAGCTGCTGGGACCCCCACCCACCGACGGGGCTGGCGAGGGTGGAAATCACCAGAGACTGAGAAGGGAGCTGGGACACCAGGAATATCATTCAACCCTCACGGGCCTGCTCACCAGCCGATCTACAAACCCACCCTTGTCCTAAGGGACTGCTGTGTCACCCAAACAAAACGTGTCCAGCACTACAGGGGATGATCTAACCACCCAAAAGCAGACAGCTGGGAGGCGAGGAAAGGGGTGCAGCCCTCCCCGCCAGCTCCAGAGCCCCTTCCCACCCCGGCACGGCACAGCACCGACCTGCCGATAACCACTGCAGGGCTGGCCAGAGGGGACCCTGCAGATGTTGTCGCAGATGGGCTGAGCGGGGCCATCCACAGTTTTATTCTGAGCTCATGATAATCCTTAATCACCCGCAGGCTGTAACGCAGCAGCAAGAGGGGAGCTCTGTATCCTTATGCTGACGGAGTGCTCGGGAGCCGGACACTATTGCCAGCGGACGAGCAAGGGGCTACCACAGGCAGCCCTCTGGAGAGGGGAGAAGGGGTTATTCGGGTGGTCAAGCCCCAGTTCCCAGGAGTCAAAAGTGGTGAAGAGAAACACCCTGAAAAAACTCCTTCCTCAAAGACCAGAAGGGGTTACCAAAGGCCCTCCAGTTCTTAGAGGTGAGCTCCCTTCACACCAGCTCATTTATGGTACAGCTTAGGCAGGTGTGTTGGAAGATAATTCAGATTCAAGGGGAAGCACTGGTGAGCCAGCAGTGCCAGCCCTCCCATTGCCCACACGACATTACCTCAGGGCTGCGTGCGCACGATTTCATCTTGAGTAAGGCAATGCTTTGTGGAAAATATACAAGCACTTAATTAAAGGCTGCATCAAAACTCATATGCAAAAGAGCCCAAATGAGGACATAAAGGCAAATGTAGATTTTCACAAGGTTAGCTTTCGGAACCAAAATAATGTTTGTTTTGTTTTAGTGCAGTTTTCCTGTGAGCCATTTCTTACGACTTCTCTTTTTATGTAAAAAAAACAGAGTTTTATCTAACTCTGCCAACCCATTTCGCATAATCCAGAGAGCTTGAACTACAAAACTGTGGTACCGTGGTACAGCTGCTGCCAGCTGAGCTGCAGATTTGGATGCTGTCATCAGATAGGGATTGCGACCCAGGAAAAATGGCCGTACTGCCAGAGCCCCCAGGCTAGCGTGCTCTTGCTTAATTCCCACGTACACACCGCAGCCCCAGCAGCCCCAGTGTGCAAGGCTGTCCTGGAGGAATTCCACCCAAGCACCTTTACTCCACCGCCTGCACCTCTGCTCTGCAGCAGCAGTGCTCCTGCACGACACAGGCTGTCCGGTGTGTGCTCCCGGGGCAGGAGAGGCCCTGCAGCACGGGGGGCCGGGCTGGGTGCTCGGCCGGCAGGACGCTGAGGGAAGGCAGACCCCTCGAGCAGCCTCCCCACGCGGTCTGTCTCCATCCACGCACGCCATTACACACACCAGCACCTGGGTGAGAACAGCTCTGTCAAACACAGGCATTTCGGGTTTCTCCCCAAGGCCTCTGCACAAAGACCAAACCATCAACCAGATGGGGAAAAAAAAAAGAAAAAGAAAGCAAAAAAAACCCAAGCCCCACACAGCAGAAGGTACTGGCCTCCCACCTGCATTCTCATGTTCTCACAGTCCCCCAGAGGCTCCTGCAGCAACCACAGATGCCTCAGCCTGCGGATGGCTCATCCTCCCGAAAGGCAACGGGTGCCGCATCCCACCCGACGGTCCCCCGGGAGGGAGCAGCCTCTGTGCCGCTCTGCCCCATCCCACAGCCCTCCGCAGCGCTGACCCCCGCCGCTCTCGGCATCTCCCCGCCAACGCAAAGTCCCAGCGGAGCCTGACGAGTCCCCGCTGCCTGACCGCAGAGACGTGCAGAGGAAGACTTCAACCACACCGGCACTGATATGAACTTCCCGTGCGGTCAGGGCGGGAGGTGACAGCTTCGGTCGCCGCTCACCACCCCGAAACCAGCTGCTCTTTAGCAGGGAGGACAAGGCAGACGTCTTCAGAGCCGAGCTGCCGGGGGGAGCCGGGATCACCAGCTGTACCGAACCATTCTTTGGGCCAGCAAGAAGACCTTTGTGAGAAGAGCTGTCACCAGCCTGTCCCCCAGCACACAGACGCCTGTGAGGAGGTTTCCCCCATTTGCTGCAGAGCGGCTGGTGACTGACAGGCTGTGTGCTGGCGCAGGACAGAAGGGCGTCCGCCCGTCCCTCCTTCACACCAAAGTCCAAGGGCTGCTTCTCCTTGGCCCAGAACTGTCGTGCTCCACCAGCATGGGCAGGCAGAGAGGCTGCCCACCTGCAAGGGAGGAGGAGGACATCTCCCCTCCTGTGAGGGGGATGCAAACTGTGCAAACCCAGTGCTGTAACTGCAATGTAATTGCTGCCTGGGCACAGTGGAGATCCTGCCTGCAGCCCAGCCGAGGGGCAGCGGCAGAGGGGCAGCGGCATTATCTCCTTCCCAGTGCCCTGGCGATCTGGAGCTGGGGCAGGCAGCAGACAGCTGCTGCTTCCCAGGGCAGCACAAGGGCATTCAGGAAAGATTGAAGCCCCATGAGCATGTGCCCTGGCCAGCTCTGCCGCCCCGCACAGCCCCTCATGCAGCCCAGCAGCGCCAGATGCTCCCTGGCATCTCCTTCCAGCCGTGCCAGGCGAGCGGCTCCGGCCGCAGACAGCTCCCGCTCCCTCGGCTGGGCTGAGCGCAGGGCAGCGTCGCCTCACGGATCGGCGAAGGAGCGGGAATGGTGGCTCCGTCACGGACCGCCATCCTGCGAACCACACTGGAAGGAGCATTCATTTACGCTCTCCCCAGAGCCAGTCTCTCAAGCTCCCACTAATACATACATCTTCTGAGAGACCCCTGTGCCCAAATCCCCTTCTCTGGACCAGCGCCCACCCCAAGACCACAGGGCCTCCCGGCCATCCCAGCCAAATCCTGCTGACTTATCTTTAGAAAATCCCATTTGAGATCATGCACCCCATGCTGCTGGTGCCTGGTGAGTCCCACGCCAGCCACCCAAAACACCCCTGGCACCCCTGCCACAAGTGGCACATGGGACACCTCCTGCCCGCTCACCTCCCACCGTCCCGCTCCGGAGACTGGAGGAAAGAGGTGACCTACGTATGCCCCCCTCGCCCCTGAATTACTGCCCTCACCTCTTCAAAACACCGGCCTTATTTACAGATGGCATCTTTCAGCTTCAGCCTCTAATCACCCTTTTGACTGCAAAACAAAGGGACAGCTATCAAAATCCTGCTTCCTTAAAGGTATTTGTAAGTCTGATCAAATAACCTCTCAACAGTCTCTATGATACAGCAGGGCTACTCAATTCCCCTTGTATGGGTACATCCTGCAGTCCGGCCATTAATTCACCAGTCTTTCTGAATCCTCCCTAGTTTCCCCAGTGCTTTTCTTCTGGTATAGACACAGCAGAACCAGGCACTGTCCCAGCAGCGATCATCCCAGTGCCACACCTCCTTCTCTCCCGTCGTGTTCCCTACGGATAACCACACACACAGAGAATCCACACAACCCCTTCTGTCCTCAGCACTGCACTGGAAACTCATTTTCCACTGATAAAAGACCACAGTTCCTCACGTCTTCCCAGTCTCTGGCTCTCCAGACACTGCCCCTCACTCTCCTACCTCACTGCCTGGATTCCTCCCACTTTTGTCACTTTACATAATCTTTATTAATTCAATCACCATTCTTGATTATTTTTTTCCCAGCAATTGATACAAATGCTAAATGCTACAAGGTGAAGAACAGATTCCACAAAACCCACTGCAAACCTAGCTGCTCAAATACAATTTTTATTTACAACTACATACTGAGGTCCTAATTCTTACTCCATTTGACATGTTTCACGTTGGCTATAGACTCTTCCTAGTTCCTTCATCAGAACGTCACTCTGTCCTAAACCAAATATCATGAAGAAGTCTAAACTTGTTATTTAATCATTAACACCTGTACCTAAACACTCTGCTCAGGAGTTGTGATCAGCGCTATGGAAAACAGATCCCATCAAACCATGTTACTTGGCACTCATTTCCCCTCCTTTAATTCTTCAGTAATTCAGATTACGTCAGCCACTCCGCTGCTTTCCCAGGGATCGATATCAGGCTAACTGTATCATAAATACCTGAGTCATCCCATTTATCCTATTAAAGGCTGGCACAGTGTTAGCCTGCTTCAGTCTCAGTCATCCTCTCATTTGGGAGCCACCAAGAGGCCAGTGATCAGAGAGCTGCACCGCCAGCTCCCCCAGGGCTGCTGGGTTGCGAGCTACCCAAAGCCAGGAATCTTAAAATACCTGATTTTGGTAGCTGCTGTTCAACACTGAACAACCATTCGAGGGCAAGTATTTCATCTGCCCAAGCACGGGATGGAAATGCTTATTCTGCATAGTTACTGACAACCCGTGCATTTTAGTCAGCCATGGACCAACACCATAGTTAAAAAACGTCCCTGTTCCTAAAAAAACTCGTAATTCCTGATTGCCACTATCCAAGCTGGATACAGACTGCTACTTGTGTCTTATTCGTTCAGTTTGCTCACTTTCAGTCTTGGTTTACGTTCTGTAATATCAGCTTTTTCTCTGTTAACAATTAATTATATGACAGTATTATTGTTCAGATGTGCCACCTCTTTTGTATGCCAGGCTGAATTTTGAAATAGTGCAGCCTTCTTCATTATTTGTGGGATTTGGGTGTTTTGGGCAGAAACAAGACATTCTTTAGAAATGCGTAATTATTGCTTGCATTTTCTATTTATGTTCTTTCTCCTAAGTACTTCGGCTCATAATTTTTTTTTTTGGCTTTGTGACATCAACCCTTCTAAAACAAATAGTAACAGGCAAGTGTTGCACAAACACCATCACCCGAAAGAGCATTGCATCACTACTCAGCCTTTCAGGGAGAAAGACTTGCGGAGTTACAGAGGGCTGTAAGGCGAAGGGGAACATCCTGCCCTCCTTTCCCCATCCACAGATGATCTGGTGGGACTGGGATGGCTCCCAAGAGATCCTTTTGGTGGAGGTATAGCCGGAAACACTGCTGGGAACCTCCCCTAGGGATGCCCAAGACTGGCACCATAGTGGCACCACTGGTAACACCACAACACCAGACCCAATAACTTTGGCATTCACTGTGCGATGCTGCTCACATCTAAAATCACTGTATGACCAGAGCACCAGAATATAGTCTGGCACGAGCACCAGGCAGATGCAATGGCGGTTCACACCTCCACCCGATCTCTTTATCTCTTTTGATGCGGTTGGTTCTGTGCTGTGCTGGGGACAAGGTGGGAATGAACAGCACTGAGCCATCGGGGCTGGAGGGAGAGCACTACCAGGGAGCGAGTGCAACCACCACCCCACGAACAAAACGCTTCTGGACAGCACGTGGGGAGGTTTCGTGGGGGGGAATGAGGATGCCCAGGGCTGGGGTGCTCGCCCTGGAGGAGAGGCTGAGGGAACGGGGCTTGCTCAGCCCAGAGAAGAGCTGCTTTCAGCTCCCCATCACCTCCTGGGGTCCTCGAGGTGGACTGAGCCCTGACCTTATTTGTGCAGGCAGTCAGACTAACACAGGCATCTAGGAAGAGCTGGCATCGCATTAAACACTGCTGGGCTGCTCAAGGGCCACAGTGAGCTGTGCTTCAAGAGCTGAGTCCCCTCCACCATCCGCATCTGCCCACAGCTACCTTCCAGCTTTCCAGTGCTACGGGGGATGAGTGAGCAAGCACACCAGCTCTCTGCTGCCTGGAGAGCTTACCGCAAAACTCAGGAGCTCCAGGTACTGAAGCACTCAGGAAGGCAGGTCTGGATCCCTATGCTGAAGCCGTCAGAGCAAACACACACACTACTACAACATTCACTCCACCTTTAAATATCTTTGACATCCAAGGCATCCCTGGCCAAACCACAAATCCTCCCTGAGCCGGCGAGCAACACCACAGGCTCTGATGCAGGCTGGGAAGTCCTTAAAGCAGGAGAGATTTTCTGCACGGAGCCGTGTGCCAGCACTGCTCAGCTCTCCCCGTGCCTCTGCCACCAAAACCTCACTGTGCCACTCGCATCAGGGAACGGCGGCACCGGAGACCACGGCGTGCTCCCCAGGAGCAAGGCTTCCCTCCTTGGGAGAAACCTGCACCGAAAGGAGGAGGCTACACAGCTCTTGGAGAGGGAACATAAAAGCCGCTGGAAAGGAACCGCAGCGGTGGCGGCACCTCCCAGGACCGCGATCCAGCCCGCAGCAGGAGCCAGCTGCAGGTCCCATGGCACGGCACGGCACGGCACGCTGCTGCCGGAAGGCCAGCAAACAGGAAACCTGCTCGGGCCTCGGACACACAGAGGAACGGCCAGCTGCTTGAAAGGAACTTCAGAGAAAGAACAAATTAAATCAGGCTCAGACAAAAGACTCTGGTTCACAGAGTAACCTTTGCCCAGCCGGACGGACAGAGCGAGTCTCTTGGCAGGCAGCACGTCCTCATTCTGCTGCAGCTCAAGCTGTGGCAGCCCCAGAGCTTCAGGAGGAGGAAGGTGCTAGAACAAGTGCAGTGTTTGCAGGCAGGCACAAAAAGAACAAAAAGAACAAAAAAAAAAAAAAAAAAAGAAAATCAGATCAGCCCCAAAGCATTAGTCAGGATAGCAGAAACAAAGACAAAGCTTTATGAAAGGACCATAAAATCCTGAGTAACCGGGTGACAGAATAGTAGTTGATCAATGTAAAGTAGCACACTCAGAGAAAAAATATTATTTCACATAAACAATAATGAGCTCCAACTTCTTACCACTCAAATGAAATCTTGAGGTTATTCTAAACAACTCTATGAGAACACCAGTTCGCTGCTCAGCAGCAATCAAAGAGGAAACACAGTACTAGCAATTACTAGGAAAAGGATGAAGCACAAAACAGGGAACATCACGATGCTGTCGCACCGATCCATGGTTTGAAGGCTGTGCACCACTCGACTGCCGTTCCTCACCCTCCCCGGCACTTCCGACCCAGATCTCAAAAACAGATAGAAGGGAACTAGAAAAGGTACCGAAAAGGGCAGGAGATGATCAAAAGGACGGAAGAGCTTCTGTACAAGGAGCCTGAAAATGAAGATGGCAGAGGGGGAATGAAGTCTTCCATGGCAGGAGAAGAAAGGAGAAGGCCACCAGGGAACAATTTGTTCACTGTTTCTTCCAAAACACAAATGAGGGGACATCAAATCCAATTAATCAGGAGGCAGGTTCGAAACAGAAAGAGATCTCTTCATATAAAACACAGCTAAGCTGTACAATGCCTTGTCAAGAGATGTGGTGGACGCCGAGCTAACACACACTCAGATGATGATTAAGCAAATTCAAGGAGGAAAGCTCCATGCAGAACTATGGAAACACAGAGAAGCTGCTTTGGGCTCGGGAAATCAGTGACCGACTAATGGCTCCATGCTGGGATAACAAACATCCCGCAGTCCGGCTCGTGTCCCGGCCCCCGGGCACAGGCTGGGTGACAGCAGAGGCCAGGGCAATGGGCTGAAGAGCCCATGGAGTCCCTTTTGCGATGGCATGGAGGGCAGACTCGCCTCTCCTCTCCCCTGAGGGCCTCTGCGTGTGCAAGCGGAGCTGCTGGCAGTATCTGTGGTTTAGGTTGTCAAATAGTCACTGCAGCAGCTGAGAATCAGGGGCTTCAAACTTTGCCAAACTAACTATTCAAGCTGAAATTTTCCATGCTTGCTCTCTGCGTTAGGCTGGTATTTTTAGAAGTTTCAGCAAAAGCAATTCAGACACTTCCAAAAATGAGGTTAGGGAAAAATAAGGTAGCTTTGCCAAAGTTGTACATTTTTCCAGCTTTGAGTTACTTGAAGAGCTAATCGACCTCCACAGTTCACAGCTGCAACCGAGGGGCTGGCTTGGGGTCATCCTTCGTTCAAGGAGATGACTTTTGCTGTCTGTAAATGCACATCCGAACCTGGGGGGGAAACAACCCCTCTGAGAGTTGCTGTTCACACTTCTCAGTTTATGTTGCTGGATGTGAAAGAGACCCCTTGCTCTTAATTCAAACTAATACAGAAGGAACCGGCACACCAGGGAGGCAACTCAGCCTTTGGCTTCCACACATCAATGACTCAAGCTGAAGATGCACAACAGCCTAAACTTTAGGTTGGGCTACACCAAGATACAGGCTGCAGCAGAACAGTTTCTATCTCCATCTGCTAGATGGCTTCCTTGCTGATGGCCTAAAAAAAAGAATTTAAAAATACAAAGAAATACAAAGGCACTTTTGATTTTTAGCACATCAATTTTCGAGTGCTTGATTTATAATCTTATCGCCGTTTATTTGAATGCAATCAGTTGGATTACATATGCAGTCAGGCTTTTCAGCTGAGATCGAGGACAACTCCTACTGAATCCTGTATATTTTGTCACTGATAACAGATTACAAAGACAGCAGAGATCATCCCTGTGCCATTTAGTTGCACTTGCTGCACAGCACAGGTTAGAAAAACCCCCTCAAAAAATTCATCATCAAAATCATCTCTTATACCTGAGCTAGTGCAGACTTTTACCTGCAAAGAAATACTAGGCTTTGATTTGTAAGGCCTTGCAAGTATTTACTGCATCTTTAGCAAAGTTATTGCAATGGTTAGATACTCTCTGACAAAAATGAGTACTTTAAAGCTGAATCTGTGTAGCTTTGGGCTCTGCCCAGTGGGTCCCATTCTGTCTTCAGCTTCTAAATTGACCTGATTGTTTTTAAGCCCCTTACTGTATATACTATTAGCCATTTTCCCCAGGCTTTACATGATTTTATAGCTCTTTTTGTAACTATTCACATTTTTTAAACAATAAAAAAATTACAGGCATCAAAACTACATATAGTACCTGGTGATGGTCTTCTCAAAACCACATAAACGTTAGCCCTCCCTTCCACGCCTGCGAGACAAGTTCCAACTCATGTCAAAAGCCTGCATAGCAGTGTCCCGCAGAGGCCTTCTCCCAAACTAACATGATTGGCATGCTGCGCAACCGAAACACGGCCAAACTCAAACGCATCTTCTACTGGACTATAAATGATCTATCGTTTTATGTAACGCCTGGGATGAGTTGGAGGCTAGCGAGGTATGTGTTTAATAACTTCCTTACATTGTACGATGCATAAAATATTGTGCCAGCTTTAAAACTGCTGTGCCTTACAGGAAAGCCAGTAAAGGTAGAAATACAGACAAACTAATTAAGGCACTGAGAGTTTACACGGAAGAGTTTATGCCGAAGTTACACTTCTTACATTTGTGTGATGTCTCGGTGCCCAAAAGGCAATGGAGCAAGTCCCAGGCAGGAATGGACTCCTCTTCCCTTCTGACCTTCCACCACAACATGGTCTTCCAAAGTCAGCAAGATGCTATGGATTAAGCTGCGAGCCGAGCAGTAAAGCTCTCTCAAGACGGCAAACAGACCAGTAGGCTCTCTGCGATTCGTGTTTCATGGGACTGAATCCCTCTCCACCCACAGGAGACCATGGTGGCTGTGAGATTTCACTCCATGTCAGCCCAGAGCATTACCTTAGACACGGAAACAGGCGAAATGCCAAGGCCAGGGCACTTGGCAAGGCAAGGCAGCTGGAGGACCAGGGAGAGATGGGCTGAAGGTACCAGCTCTCCGAGCCACCTGAGAATGGATCTGCTCTGGAGATGCTGGTTTCCATGGGGCAGTTCTGCAGGAAGATGCTCTGCTGAAGCCCACCAGCCCAAGTGCCCCTTCTGCACCAACACCCTGCTCAGTAAGCTATCATAAAAAAAAGTGGGTCCCATCACATCTTTTCCTCCTCCTCATTTCAAGCTGATCTCAGAGCCATCTGTGTTTTAGATATCTACATCTGATCTAGTCACCCTCGGCTCTCCTACAGCCAATGGAGAAAAATAAGCACTTTTAGTGCACAAGTCATCCAACCTACTTCACACTCCTACTTCAGCCCGAGACTAACTACAGAGGAGCCTGGGGGAACTGACTCAGTTGGTGTCACCTCCATCACAGCCACCTAACGCTGAGTTAGACGACTCCCCCAGCTTCTGGATCCCACACCTCCCTTCGATTCCAGCCTGCTTAGCCAACATGGCATGAGCAATGCCATCCCTTGAGGTACCTGAAGACGCTTCTGTCAGGATCCTCGGGGACTAGGCAGGGTTTTCTGGACCACCTTTCTGAAAGCAGGTATCCGTATTTCTGCATGAGGGCAGGTTTGCGTCTCCCCTCGCAGTCCAGGCAGACAAACATGCACACCGTACTTCAGAGCAGCAATCATGGGAACAAAGCAAGGGCCTGTGGCTCCAAAGGACCAGAGCGCTCGCCACCTCAGCCTTACGTCTTAATCACAAGATCGTTCTATTTCCATGGAAACAGCAGAATTAGAGACTCCAGTTTAAAGACAATTACCAACATCAGGTATTTAACTATTAAACCTGTCAGCACTCCCGTCTCCAACGCCAGGAAAGGAGACAGTGCTTCCCTGCACCACTGCCCCGCTGCAGCCCTGCCGAAGGCTGCGCGGTGGCAACACGGCCGAGCTGCTCTCCGGCCCCACCACCGTGTCTGGCCATGCTCAGGCAGCTTCACCAAGGGCAGGACTGACGCATCAGTATTTACTCTTGCTTCGCTTACCAGTCAATTAGGCTTCCAGAGAGCTTACCCTGCATCAGTACATTAGGAGATGGAAGTTCCTGACTGATGGTGGCTGAATCCAGTGCTTGCTTGTACGTCGGCAACGGATCTTGGACGACGTACAGCAACCCTGCTGACCAAGGCTTCCCTGATGCTTCAGCTTTCTGTGCTTGTGAGTCATTCAGCGAGTTACTGGATGGCTTCAGGCACTAACATGAGTATCAGCCGGCACAAGAACAGGCTAATGCCTCCTCTTTTGCCTGACACAGCAAAGCACCACAATTGTTATGGTCAACCTGAAGAAAGAGCGGTGCGGAGCCAAGGGGCTAATTACTATCGCTAGCAGAGGGTTACCCTGTCCAACCCTACTGTCGTCACTCCACCTTGCAGCCACAAGCCTTTCTTGAAAACAAAGCTGAGAAGGACCCAGGCAGCATCACAAGCCTTCTGAAACAAGTATCTTGGGTTTGCAAAACACAACAATGCAAGCTATGATACCGGTAGCATCACCAAGGCTTTGAACTAGATCAGGAGAGCTACCTCTGCCCAGGAAGCACTTGGGTAACATGGAGGCATCTCCCATGAGAAGAGCAGAGCTGCCCCTCTGTCTTCTGCCCAGCCAGGGGTCCACTTCAAGGGGTCACGGCCCCAAAATCCCCTCTTGGTGCTCTGATGCCTTGGCATTGCTGTGGTCAGCATGACCATTAGCAAACGGGTCCAGGGAGTCTTGCACGAGCCTCTCTCCTCTTGGCTGTTACATCCGAGTCCAAGGACCAAAATTGCTCACTTCAGCCCTGATCACATGCCGCCACACATACAAACAGGCAGACAGTGGGTAACAGATGCTAATGGAGAGTAACTTTCCATAGCACATGCTATCTGCTGCCTTGCCAATACCTGGAAGGCACTGGAAACCTGGCCACGAGCCAAATTCCTGCCATGATTATAACCACACTCCTTAAGCCCTTCCTACCGGGTCAGGACAGCAATGTCCTAACCTCTAGGAAAGCAACTTCTCACCCACAGAAATCCTAAGCCTGCTCCGAGACAGAGAGCTCAGAATTGGAGAAGACGGAGGGAAGTCATCTTCTATGGCAGAGTCTGTGGGACAGGGCGAGCCCGACCTGCTCCAGGGAGAGCTCACAGGGAGCCATCTCTACCCTCGTGCTGGCAAAGCTCCATATCAAGACACACAAGCATGGCTGAAAAATACATCTACAGCTGATCTACCATGAAAGCCGGGTGTGCTTCAGGCCAGGCTCTCCTTCAGCCTCCGGAGAGAACTCCCCGGGGTACAGTTACAGATGCCTGCCAGCCCAAGACTACCTGTAAGGACAAATGCGGCAGCGAAGAGCCTCTCTGACCTCCAGCCCACGCCTGCTGCTCCCCGCACGGAGCCCTTAAGCGTCCTGAACCCTGCAGTCACCCGAGCTCCTTGTGTCGTACCGGAGGCCCAGCCTGCTCCTCCGCAAAGCCACCACACGTAGGACCGGGGTGCTGATGTGGAGGAGACATGCTGTCAGGACACTCGGCAAGATCACATCTACCCCCGGGGGTCCCCCCCCGCGCGTACGCCATCTCCTCCCCACCCCGAGGGTTGAGCAGCCAAGCTGTTGGGCTGCCTCGCGTACGGTTCCTCGCTCCCTGCCGCTCTGCTCTCCCGCCTGCGGCCTGCCCGTCCTCCTCTCTCCCCCTCGTCTGGAGGGCCGGGGCTGACACCCCCTCGGCTGGCAGAGGGGAGCAGGCGGCGGGTGCTGCAGCGGGTGCCTCTGCCTGGCAGCGGCAGTGAGTCAGGCGCAGGCAGCACGGCACGTGGGAGTCTGACGGCTGAGTCACGCAGCGCGGAGACGGGCTGACTCACCCTCAGACACAGCGCTGCGGGACGGATGGACGCCGGCCGGCCGGCAGATGCTGTCGCTGCAGCTCCAGGTGCAGCTTTCCTCCTCGCCGGGCTGCGCCGTTCTGCTGCCAGCGGTTCCCCGAGGGCCGCGGCGCCGGGCAGAGCGCCGAACCGGCAGCGGCGTGGGCAGGTGGTCTCCTGGGCCACCAGCGGGGCTCCAGGGGCTGCTGACCGGGGGGCCCTGCCTGCTCCCAGACACGCGCCAGCGTCCCCGCGGTCCAGGGCACGCCGCCGCAGCCGCCCACCCTGCGCCCCACGCGCCTCCCCACCGCCCACCCGCTTCTCGGCCTCCACGCACGTTGCACGGGGCGGCCCGACGGCCAGGCTGTGCCGGCAGCGCGGCCTGTCCTCGGCACCTTCCCCGGCCCAGGCGGCTGGCAGCGCCGGGGCACGGGGATGTGCCCCTCGAGGCGGGGTGACTGGGGGGACCTCACCTGCCCGGTCCCTCTGACCACCGCCGCTCTCTTCGGCTAGAGGAAACTGCCCACCGCTCACTTCAGCAATAAAGTAACCCAAAATCTCATTAACTGTGCATTGATTTTAGTGTGCCACCTAAATCCAGCACCTGCCGCTGCGGTTTGGGACCGGCAGAATTAGCTCAAGGAGAGGAGGGGACGCGGGGCTGGGGTCAGCGCTGCCGAGGAGCCCGGCGAGCCCGGCGGACCCGGCGCTGCCGGCAGCGGGACAGCCCCAGGCACACAGACAGCCCGAGACAACAGGGAGAGCGGCGGCACGACCCACCTCTCCAAAAGAAAAGCGGGCACCAGGGTGCGGTGGCGGGGGCTTCGCTCACTGACACAGCCCCAGTCAAACCACGTGAAGGAGGAAGGGGGACAGCGACGACCCCTTCCTACACCCCATCACCAGCGGTGGGACCGAGGCTGTGGGCGCAAGAGCAGCTTCTTCCCGTTTAACCCAGAGAACAGACGGCAGCAGTGGATGCAGCCGGCTTTCTAAAGGCTGCCGGGCACTGCCCGGGACCGAGGGGCCGTCGGAAGCAGAGCCCACACAGCTCGCAGTTTCAGCTCCAGCGCAGCTCACGGCTGCAAACTCTGAGCCCACTGGACCTTCACAGGGGCTGCCAAAGCCAGAGCCCGGCCGGGGTCTCTTCCAGACCACCCCACCGACCAGGACAGGCAGGAGCTGCTCCTCAGCTCCGCAGGCACCTCTGTCTGGGCAACGTGCCCGACAGCGGGACTCCAACCAAGGCTGCCTTCCAGTGAGCGCTCTTCACGGAGGGACACCTTCACCGGGCCGGGAGCCCGCGGGTGCTCAGGGGTCCCTACCCACACGGCAGCAACCTCCACCGGTAGCAGCTCGGCAGCAGCGTGTGCACCTCCTGCAGCAAGCAAGCGGCTGCTCGTTTCCGGTCGTCTTGGATAACGAAAGTACTCGTGGGAAAATTTTGCAGAGAAAATAGGGTTAGGCATTCTGCGTCTGAAGGGGTGCATGGCTTTATTTGGTTTTTCGTTCGTCTGGGCTTTTTGTTGTTGTTTAGGTTCTTTACATTTTCGTGACAATTCACCAGATAGCCAAAAAGCCAATACTCTATAAAAAAATAAGGACGACAATTTGGCTAAAAGACCTGAACTAGCTTAGAGGCTAGCAACATCCAAAATACCCAAAAAAGGGTAAGAAGTGGGAAGAAAGAGGAGGAAACAGATGTCAGTAAGATCTTGAACACAGGAAGTATCAAAAATTGGTATAGGAAGCTGAAGACTTCAGGAAAAAAAGTTTTTCAACAATGCTAAGTACAACAGGAAGCAGCTTTGCAAAATATGGTACCTCCACACAGCTCCTGCGGGACAGACACAGCAGAAAATCTCTGCAGCAGATACCAGAGAGCAGAAGTGGTCTGTCAGTCCTCACACCAATGCCATTAAAGGAGCAGACTGAAATACTTGTAAAGAGTAAACACAAAATGTAAAGACAAATGCATAATTTCAAAACCATTAGCAAAAAAAAAAAAAAAAAAGCCATTAAAACAATATAATTTTAAATTAAAAGGCCAAAACAACTTGAATGTAATGGTCTTAGAAAGAGCAAGTTCACAGAAAGGGTCACTTTCCTGCTTATGCCAATTTTCAATAAATATTGAAATAATGGCAATATTCAGGAGTGACTGAAACAGAATGAAGTTAACTCAGTATCCAGAAAAGAGCACACAGACTCCCCCAAGTAACCATGAGCTAGCTGGCTTGGCATCAATCCCCCACAAAGTAAGGGGAAGGATTAAATGGAACTGATTTTTTTCAAAACAGAAATCCAAGTTACGGATCTGATTTCATCTTCCAGGTGTTTAAAGCATTGCTGATAAAGACAATTCTGTCTATATTTTCATGAAGATGTGACTTATTACCATACAATACTCCTATTATAAATTAACCCTTTGCAAAGTCATTAATGAGAAATTCAGTAACAACTAGCTGAATGACTGGTCTCAAAAAACAGCCAGGGAAGACTTCACGCTAAAGGATAAGAGGATATCTAGTGACACTCTGGAGCCATCCTAGTGATGAGGGGAAGCTCCAGACAACTGGGAAAATGCTCTTGCTATGCCCATCTCTAGGATACCCAAGGTGGCAAATGCCAGAAACGCCCGGGCAGGCAGCTCCACCTGAGCCCGCGCCCCCCC
>JANXJC010000077.1:45535158-45545393 GCA_027564655.1 Leptodon cayanensis | reverse complement strand
ATTAGTTTCTTCTTTTCTGTTCTATTAAACTGTTCTTATCTCAACCCACAAGTTTTACTTCTTTTCCCGATTTTCTCTCCCATCCCACTGCAGCGGGGAAGTGAGTGAGCAGCTGCGTGGTGCTTAGCTGCTGGCTGGGGTTAAACCACGACAGTCTTTTAAAAGCTGGTTAGACAAACATTTCTCAGGAAGGACAGACATCTTGACCCTAGGCAGGAAGGTTGGTAAATGATCTCCCATTGCCCTTTCCCATCTCACCAGGGGATTGCACAAGGTTGCTCCTGCCTCACATGCAGATTCTGGGCTCTTCTGGACGCTGCCGGCTACTTCTTCAGGAACCTAACCAGCCACGACACCTTGTCCTCATTGGTCCCAGCAATTCTTTTATTCTCTTGGTTCTCCCGCTAGTTCTCTACTGGTTCCTTCACCAGCCTCAAAAAGATCGTCCTCACCCCTCACCTTCAGTTGTGCTATGTTTTTCATGTGTCTCACGTGGCTCTGCCCATAGCACCTTCTTTTCTCCCTTCATGCTTCTTCTAGCTAGCCTTATGTTTTAATTTAATACCATCTCTCAGCTCTATGTCGATGATTCATAGTTCTGCCTTTCTATTCCTGGACTGTCTACTGTCCAAAATGAAGTCTCAGCTTATTTTCCCCTCCAGCATTTCAAGTGTGTGCCCACAAGCCCAAGCTCAACATGATTAAAGAGAGCTGTTACTAATCCCAGCTTTGTCCCCTCTTCCCCCAAGCCCTTGCTGCTCGATGCCTGGGGACATCACTTGGATCCTGTCTGAGAGTTGAGGACACAATTCAGACAGCGAACAGAGTTCATGGACCTAACTCTCCTCTTTTCTCCGTATCTTTGTTGCTGCTAAACCCCTACAGAGCTACACAAGTTATAGTCCCTGAAATATAGCCTTTATCACCTGGCTGCATAGTCAAAGACCCCAGGCTTCCACTCTACATCAATCACTATTGCACCCTTCCCCCCAAAATTGTCTACAACACATAAAATCATGCCTCATCCATATTCAGTCAGAATGCTGCTGCTAAAATTATTTTCTTAACCTCTCTTTCTTAAGCAGACCAACCCTCCCTTTGAATCCCCCCCTCCAGGTCCTCCTCTTCTGTCACGTCAACTGCAAGCTGCTTGTCTTCACCCTCCCAAACTACTCATACGTTAACAACTATCCTTCCTTTGCTGCTGAAGAGCTGACTCTTCTCCCTCCCAAACTATGACAGCAATCTCAACTTCCCAGCTGCTAAATTTCAAGCAAACACCTCTCTATTTTCTCCCATTTGTACTTCATGTTTGAAAAAGAGCTCTCTGTAAACAACCTGAAACCCGCTTTACTACCCTCTTTCAAATTGCTCCTTAAAGCTCTCCTGTGCCTCTGTACTCACCAGAAACATCAAAACCAACACAGGTTAGATGACTGCCACGTAAAGACCATGCCCACAATGCAGGCCGTGCTGTCGCACTGTCTCTCTGCGCTCCCCACTTGGTCATCCGCATCTGCCCCTCATTTTTAAATAAACTACAAGACCTCTGCGGCAGGGTTCTCTTTGTCCTGTGTTCTCACAGCATCTTCTGCAGGAGGAACCTGATCAGATAAGGCTCCAGGGTGTGACTGTAATGAAAAAAACAGTAACAGAAGCAGCAGACTCACACCTAACCGTTCCCACACAGAAGAGCCACAGTGCTTTCAACCCTGCAGCACCCACCACCCGCCGCAGACAGCACCAGCCCCGGCCACCGGCCTGCCGGCCAGCAGCGCCACTTCGTTCATGGATTTGCGCTCCATTCGCCCCCATTCACTCATCTGGAGACTGGGGAAGGGACATGCACTTGCTAGAGGCTGATCTGAAGGTCAAAACCCTTTCCATTAAGCACAGGAGTCACTGCTGGGCTAAATATCAAAAGCCATCCAAAAACCAACAGCAGGAGGCAAGTGAGCGACAAACGTGCTATAGGGAGCAAGTGTCAGGGGCTGACAGCCCATGTTATCCATTGCAGCAAGTTGAGACACGAGATGACAAACCCAAAGCCTGTAGCTCCCAACCCTCCAGGACTACAGCATCAGCACGACACGACCAGGATTTCGGACGCAGCAGCCAGAAACCAGTTAGCTGTAACTGAGGTGCAGTGCCCTTGATGACTGAGTGGATTTCATCACCACACAGATCACATGGAAGGAACAAGATCTCACACATAACCCCGGGCAAGAACTTCCAGAGTGACTCATGCAAGCCAGAGGTTCCAGTGCCGAGATGCAGCCCCACGGCAGTGAGCCACTGAGAACAGATGTAAACGTCCTTTTCCGTCCATGTGGCACGAGCTGAGTCGCTCTGCTCTGTCAAGATATCTGTCTCCTTGGGATTTGTAAGAATTCCGAAGCAGCAAAGGTTTGCCAGGTTTGGTTGAAACTGGACAGCAGGTCTGAAAATTACTGGGGCAGGAGAGGCAAGCAGACACAGAAGGACACGTCTTAATCATACAAACCTCCTTTCAATAGGGAAGCAGACTAAAATTATCTTGATTTTTAGCCTTCCTGCCTCAGAAGACTCCTTGCTCTCACTGCAACGCTCCAGAAAATCCATCTGAATAGGCACACCCCAGCTTCAGCGCTGCTAGTGATGCCCCGAGCATTGCAGGAGGAGGTAGAAGGAAATAAGACCACAGTTGCCTTTTTCATGCAGGACACTGTAGGCAGAAATAAAACTGACATGGTTTGTTCACTCCCTGCAGCTGCTATACAGGAGACTCTGGCTCGCAGAAAGTCCTGGAGGAGGATTTAAAAAAATCAGACACCAAAGTAGGAAGGTGGGATCATGAAGAGAAAAGGACACCTGCCCAGGGAGGGAAGCAATAGAAGCATGATGGTATTACTGAGGTGCTCGTCAAGCTTAAAAGCTCTGATCATAGGCACGTTGCTGGGCCAGCTCTTGTATCCCTCAATTTCCAGCAGTTAGGCTTTTGTTTCAGCCCATTGCTGCTTCTTTGAACTCAGGGCCATTGCCCACACCCCTCTCCCATTCACCGCCAGCTAAGAGAGTGACTGGGATTTCAGGTCAAGGGCTGCCACCCCATTGCCCAGGGGCACCAGGAACACCCAGTCTTCCCCAGGGTCATCTTCTGATGAGGAGAAAAGGTGGGACCCATTTCACGTCAGCCAGCCCATCTGGAAACACAGCTTAAGGTCCAGATCGGACACAATCTAAACCTAGTTTGGCCACCCAAATTAACCAAAAGTCCTGTCACCAGCTTTGAACAGCCAGCCTGGATGCACAAACGCCTTTAATCCTCATCTTGGTGAAACTCCAGAGGAGGCGAGAGCCCAGCGCTGCCCAAGACTTGAAGGTCTCCGCGCAGAAAGCGGACACACTCCATCAGTTAGCTATTCACAGAGCAATTGCCAAAAACTAACCACGCTCAAATTTCTCCTACTGGGTCCTCACCAAACAGAGCCCCGGCCGCTCCAGCCCAAGCACAAAAGGAAAGCGCAAGCGACAATCCCGGCCACAAACCGAGGTCTCGCCCTGCACCAAACACAGAGGCAGCTCCCGGGGACAGGGTCCCCACAGCCATCCCTATTCCGACAGAGGCCCGGGCAGCTGCCGGTCGGCAGGACGTCGCTACTTGGAGCGCCAGTCGGGTGCAGGACTGTCCCAAAACAAGCAAAAGACTCTGTGCAAGCAAACTGCAAAACTGCCTGCTGGGAGAAATCGCGAGAGCTACGAGTTTATGTTGGGTCAAGGAAGATTGAACAAGCCAAGGGAAGAGAGCCACCAAGGACTAAACAACACACAGAAACCACACCGAGCTCAGGAAGACCTGCCGGCATCTGGCAAAACAGTTGGAGAAAGCACCCCTTAAACAGGCACTGGTTCCCACACTCCTCCCCAGGCATTTGACTTGTGCTGCTGTCACGGTCAGGATATTTAGCAAACAGACCTTTGCTGTAAGTTGTCTCACACAAGCTCGGAATCAGCAAAATATAGGTCCATTTTGCCTTCCCCCTCCCAGCCCCAACTATGCATTACTGCCTCCTCGCCTGTGCCCACACTCGCATTCATACAGTAGCACCATGCGCCCAGTGAGCAACTGAAAACTCGTCCAACTAAACCCAGTGCAAAGCTCAGTTTCTACCAGAGCAGCTCCCTGATCCAGCTCACCATGAGCAACCTGTGCTGGCAAAAGGAAGGGCAGGCAAGGAGCTGCCAGGTGGGAAGAGTTGCATTGCCCCTTCTAGCAGCAACCGCCCTTGTGTCAAATGGAGGTAATTGTGAAACCGCAGCCACAGAAATCTCCGATGCTCTCACTGAGACCACATCCAAATCCCGTTCTCTCCCTGTAGCGTACCTCCATGTCCTCGTCTTTTCCTCTTTAGCCACGATGTCAGAGTTCTTGCCCCCGCAGCACCAGAAACCTTCTCTTCCCTCACCATGGCACCTGCAACTTCATCCTACTCAGTCTTCAGCTATCAAGACCATCCTCCAGTCTTCCTGCTCCAGCTTCATCATCTCCCCCTACTCCTGTCAATCACAGCATCAAGCAGCTTCTTTTTCTGATTTTCCAACTCTTCCACAAGACTTCGTTCTTGAGTTGTAAGCTCTACGAGGTAAGAGCTGCATCTGGCAAAGGTGGCTCCAGATGACTGGGGCCACAATATAAAACTTCATAAAAACAGTGGATGTATTTGTCCAAGCATGCTACGGGCCTCCTCCAGCCCTGTTTCTGCTCTGCCCATCACTCTCACGGGGCCAAGATCTCCACTCACCCCAGGACCTGCTCCAAGACTCTCCCCATGCACATCTTTCTGCTTGTGCCACTCACGCCGGGCATCAGCTCTGGGAGATGCTGAGCAGCATCAGCCCTGCCGGCCCCTCTGCCAGGCAAGGACACACGCTGTGTTAGGGGACCCAAGGCTTTTCCTTGCCAGCACGTAAGGCAGGCAGCTCAAGAAGCGCTTCCAGGTACCCTCAGGAGTCTCTCCTAGGAGTCTTTGCCCTGAGACCCAAGCACCCCCCATCCAAACAAAACAGAGCCTGTGATCAGAACATTTGCCCGATCTCTCACTTTTGTGTTCTTTTAACCACCTTTGCACTTTATTTCCAGCAAAGCTTGAGGCTACAGTGACAGAGGAGTCCTGCCCCGATCCGGCACGCAGAAGGGGCAGCACGGCAGAAGATGCGCAGCCCCCCGGAATGCCTGGCTCCAGCCCTGGGAGCAGAGATGCGCTGGTGGCTCTGAGGTTTTCTGCTCTTGGAGGAGACGGAGCACAGCTCCTCCCACCACACCCCGCCACCATTCCCTGTGGTTTCCAAGCCTTCGGGAACTTACAGGCACACATAAACAGGGCAATTCTGCAGAGGTCATGGAATTAGCAGGAAAAAGCTAGCTAAGCAGAACACTCTTGTTCCCAAAGGGTGTAATTTACTTGAGGCTGATTCAGCTGAGCGAGGACATGCCGGCAAACCCTATGTGCGGCCTGGCAGCATGGGGCTCCCCGGAACTGAGGCAGGACGCTGGGAGGACTCCAGTGAGCTTCATTCTTGTCCTCCTCAAGAAGGTACTGCATCAATAGCAACTCCTGCCTCCGATTTTGCTTTGTGAATCAAAGTGACCTCATTAATTGGTACAAGCAGCTTTAAAAACAAAAATACCCAGTATCAAAGGACTACTTACTCTTAGAAAGAAATTAAAAAAAAAAAAAACAAAAACATCCAGAATGTTGGAGATGCCTGTTGAAAAAAATTACACTAATTCTTAACAGTGAGATGGCTAATAATGGAGAAAAACTCCTAAGGTAGCAAGGCCCTAGACTGTAACTGTATCTCAAAGATATGCCTTAACCAGATGCCTTAGATCTAGCTGACTGGGAAAAGGCTAAAATTCTGGGGTGAAAGTGTTCCTACCAAGTGACCCAACAGTCCATTCTGGTCTTAAACCCACCAAAACAGCTGGGACCTGGAGCAATGCAAAGCCAACATTCAAAGGCAACTCCTGCCCAGCAAAAGCCAGATGCAGAGCCACAGTTAACTGCCAGTCTGCTATCAGCAGATCATTCTCCAGGGCTTTTTTCATCCTGTGCCTCTGCCAGAGAAGCAACAGCTGAAAAATGTAGAGGAAAGCTTTTCCAAACTAATCTTATTTCTTAAAATGCAGAAAGGAACCGAAGCAAGTTTAGAAGTGTGTTGGAGGGCTGTGAAAGGACAATAAATGGAAAGAACACACACTCCGGGTAAATCTCTGACTACCCTCATTCAAACAGAGAGATTCTTGCTCCTGCTATCTGGCCACCAACTCCTCTCACCATAGCTGACAACTTTCTCCAAGCTTTTCCTGAGAGCTGAGCCTTTAGGTGGGCTGCAAGACATACGCACGACAGCTAACATCAGGAAAAAATTCCTATCATCTGACAAAAGCTCTGTTGAGGGATCTCACCTACTTCTCCTCACCTATCTTCCACCTCCTCCCTCCTGGCCTTTGTTACTTTACGCACACAGAAGACCTCTGTGTAACCATCTTCTCGGCCCCTCACCGTGATCCTCCCTCTGCATCTCCACCTTCCTGGCTCGCTCTCTCCTGTGTGCCCATGGATCCACGCTGGCTCCTGCTGCGCCATCCAACTCGCAGTTCCTGACCTGCGCATCCCTCAGGTAATTCTCTGCACCATCGGCATCATTCTTCCTGCCTAGAACCCGCGTTTTGGTCACTTCTGAAAATTCACTTCTATGAAAGAAATTAAGTGCTGTGCAATTACTGTTCTAATTACAAATTCTATTAATATAATTCTGTATATAGTCCGTTCCAGACTAACACAGTTAGAGGTCACATTTATTACAAGCAGGCGTTGTACCAACCTCAGAACTAAAGTTGCGTATCATTTTGCTTTATGCACATATAAAATCTTTTACAGAGCTCAGCAGCTTGCAGCAGTCTCTGAAATTTGGCAAAGAAACA
This sequence comes from Leptodon cayanensis, assembly GCA_027564655.1. Taxonomy (NCBI): domain Eukaryota; kingdom Metazoa; phylum Chordata; class Aves; order Accipitriformes; family Accipitridae; genus Leptodon; species Leptodon cayanensis. The sequence goes on along the minus strand of JANXJC010000077.1, from coordinate 45,538,426 downwards.
AGCCTGGGATGAGGGAAACGCTTTTTGCTAGCCCCCTGAAAATCTGTCCAAATTTGGCGGTTAGAAACTACTGAAAACCACCAGGTCCTGCCTATGATTCAGCTGACGCTGGCCACCAGCCAAACCCATCGCCTTCCCCAGCCCTGGGTGCCCAACAGCCCTCTCTCCTGCCACAGCCTCTAAGCAAAGCTCCAGCTACAAGGAGGAGACCAAAATAAAGCAGATTTCCTTTTCCTCCCGCAGCGACACTCTGAACAACACCTCTGTTCAGGCCCAGGAGAGGCTGACTGGCAAGCAGCCGCAGGCTCCGTCCGCGTGCCGGTTTTGCCCGGTGTTTGACTCCAAGCTCTTCTCGTTCCTCCTCGGGAAAAGGCTCCTTCCTCTCAACCTGGCAGGGCTACCAGGGCTCTCGGCTGCAGTAGCCTACCCGACACCCGCTCTGTCTCCCTCCTTGGCAATGCTGTCTGCAGCAAGAGCCACAAAACCACAAGGTTTCTATACAACACGCCTTCTGCTAACGCCTCCCTCTCCTACCCACCAACACTGCTCTGACAGTGAAAACCTGCATGGAAGCGACGGCAACCCCAACTCTGGCCGGAGGGTGGATGGCTCGGGCACACCGCTACCACTGCGGAAAGGAACTGGCCCCTGCCTTTTTCCCTTTTAAAAATAAAGGAATTGCCTGCAGAAAAAGAATCTGGTAAGAGGACATGAGCAAGTCTTGCAATATCCTGCACTCGGTGTTAGGAAGTTGAATTTGGGATTTCACTGGCAACTTCCGTAACAGATTTTAGGACCAGAAGCAGTCGTTATGGTCACACAATCTGATCTTTAGATCCAGAACACAAACAATCCAACAAACGAAAACCCTCTTCCAGCAATTTCTGTATCAAGCCCAAAACACACAGTTTAGAAGGATATTCCCTTCCAGACTCAGGGGCTTCAAGAAACGATAACATCTCCAGCAAAACTCTTCCAGTGGTTAATTACCCCCACCGTTAATCTAGTCTCCCACATACACCTGGTAACATATTGCATGTAACTGCACAATCACAGCACACTTTTCACCAGGATCACGATTTAACCCTGTGCCTAGCAGGTAAGCGGGGAATGCAGACAAGATAAGGAAATCTGTGGGATTCCTGCTCTGCCAAATCCACAGCTGGAAAGAAAGGAGGGAGGAGGCGGGGGAGGACCAGAAGAGACAGGATGGGTCTGTGGTTGGAGCAGGCAAAGCCCCCGAGGAGACCTGGCCTCCAGCCCCGTCACACAGCCCTGCGTGATGCCAAGCAAGCTCCGCCATGGCTGCCCGCTAGCGTGCTGGTCACTCTTCACGCCTCATCTTCGGGTTAAACGAGACAGCTGCCGTCCAGCTTCGGGAAGCCCTGACCGTTTGCAGCTGCATGTGAAAGAATTTTGTTTTCACGCCTTCCTTTGAGCAGCAGGAGAAAACATGCACCACGAGTGATGTTGCTAAGAGACGCACCTAAACGCCAACGTGCTCCCCATCAGCTTACCCGTGCTCACGTGGTGCAGGACAGGGTGCGGGTGGGCAGCAGCAGGTGAGGACAGACAGCGGCTGGGGAGGGACACACGCACCCGACGCCCAGGGGAGCGGCTCTACGTCCCCGCAGGGAGGGAGACGAGGTGCGAGGAGCGGGGACGCAGGGAGCCTGGGAGGGTTGGCCAGCCGCACTCTGCCTGCGGAGGTGGCCCCACGAGCAACTTGGGAGTAACAGCCAGGTTTCCTACAGCAGTATTTCAGTCAGGAGCTTCTCTGACCCACAACACGGGAATCACAAGCAGAATCAGACCACATCATCGCAATTACCAGTCCCTTGGGTCTTCCACTGCAGCTGGCACCAGAGGCACAAACAAGGAGGAGCTGCAGGAGCCCCATGGGAACAGACGTGCGATGGTCTTCCCCCACCAGGACCATCCCGACCTCCCCAGCCAGAGGCTGGCTGGAGCCCCCACGCGCAGGGCTGAGGCACTGCCGTGGCCTGTGCCAGCCCTGGGCATTCCCACCAATCTCCAGGACAAATCCCTTCCCTCTTCACTTCATTAAATTCCATTAATTCAATGGCATTCTGTGGCAGGAGACCTCACAGAGCAGTCACAGAAGTGGAAAAAAGCCCCCTCCTTTTATTGGTTTTACATTTGCCCGGTTCACAATCCCACCAAGCGTCCTTTGTCCTTGCACCGCAAGACAGATGAAACAAATTCGGGAACCTACACGCCCTCGACCATGCAATCTTTTAGACTTTTGTCACAGTCCCTCTTAATTTTCTTCTTTCCAAAGAAACCACCCCAAAGACTGAAGCGGGACGCAGGCGCCTCAAGAAGAGCTCTGGGGAAGCCATCCAGCCCAGACTGCCACCCCCGTGCAGCGTCACCTGCCGCGGAGGCCGGTACCGCGTGCTCCCTGCCTGCGCCCGCTCTCCAAAACCGGTCCCGCGTGCCACCCGCAGCGACGTTCCTGGCGCGAGTTAGCGGGAGCGGACCTGAGCACGCTGCCAAAATCGAGCCGAGACAACAAAAACCACGGCGGGGCAACAGCAACACTCAACACGCCACCGAGCCGAATCGGGATGCCTCACACAGACCAAATGGCACCCGTGGCCTCAAGGCTTTCTCTGCTAAGGGGCAAAGCCCGGCTGCAGAAGTCTGAAGGTTTAGGATCACCAAAGCCAGCCAGAGGGGCCGTTCGGCCGGGCCGTGGGCTGCCTAGTACGGGCCCCAGGGCAGAGCCGTGAATCCTTCTCCCTTCCCTCCTCCATCCCCTCACTCGGCTCCAGCTCAGCCTCTCAGCTCCCAGTTCCTTGGGCCGGGACTGCAGTTTTCTGCATTTTTAATTTCAGCCGGCTTCGCCGCGTCACGCACCCCGCCGGATTTCGTTGCCCGCCGATGCCAAGGGCAGGTCCCCTCGCACGCCGAGCTCGGCGCCCCAGCCCGCGGCTCCCCGGTGGGAAGGGCGACGGCGAGCGTCCTCCCGCCCTGCGCGGGCTGCCGGGCCGCGACCACCGCCGCCGCAGGCCGCGGCGCCCGGCAGGGACCCCCGGGGCCGGGGGATGGCTGCGGAGCGTACCCCCCCACCCACCACCACCACCACCTCCCGCCCGGCGCCTGCAGCCCCCGGGCCCGAGCCCAGCCGGGCCCTGAACGGCTCTCGGCAGCGGGGGCGGCGGGGCGGGGGGGGAACGCCGCGCCCCGCAGGCCCCGGCCCGCCTCGGCGCATGCCGCGGCCCGGCCCCGCCGCCGGCGGCTC
>JANXJC010000077.1:45488364-45528595 GCA_027564655.1 Leptodon cayanensis | reverse complement strand
GCGGGACCCTGCCCCTGGCCCTTCCCCTTCCCCAGACCCTTCCCCTTCCCCTTCCCCTGCTGCTGCCCCTGCCCCAGCCTCTTCCCCAGCCCCAGGCCCAGCCCCAGCCCCATGCCCTGCCAGCCGCAGGGCTCCCAACACAGGCTGCTGGTGGCTACTGGACCCACACTCTCCCTCCGGCTTAGGCCACTTTCCCACTGACAACCCTGTTTTCCAGCCTGCTGCAATATTCTGTAAATCAGCAGTGATGCCGATGGCACGGCTCTGTCACTTGAACCGGCCCCAGCTCTTCTTGGAAACTGCATATCGTGAATAACACAGAAAACGGCCCCGGCATTTACAGTGCTTCATCCGGCTGCCCCTCTTCTCTGCCACTCGACAGCTTCAGCCATTCCTGGCACCTCGTCACCATTGTCAGCCCCGTGAGTGGGCTGGGGGGCTGCCCTGGGCTGGGGGGGAGCAGCCAGCCCCGCAGGTGCTAACGTGCCCCGCAGCACCCGTCTGCCAGGACGGCAACCGCTCTGGAAGAAACGGCGTGGATCTGCGCCGTTATCCCACAGCTCCCGGGCAGCTCCTGCACGGCCGTTGCCGCTTCCCCGAGGAACTGCAGCGTCAGCAGGCACGTCATCCGCTGCGTGGAAAATGAGTCCATCACTCTGCTGCCTTCCAGCACAGAGGAGAAACATAAAACTCTCTCTCCCGTTTCACAGCCCATTTACAGCATCGGTGCAGAGCCAGACAGGCACACTGCTATTGACAGCTCTCCTGTTCCTAACACGTTCTTACATCTCCCTGCTGTCCTTGGCAGGACTTGACCTTGGTTTCTTCTTGATGCCTCTCACTTCCCTTATCTTTTTCCACTTACCATGAATTCTCATTTACCATGATTTCTGTTTCCTATTAGCTCCATTCATTATGCACTGCTTTGTGTCCCGAGTTCCTAAGGAAACAAGTTACAGATACTGCAGTGGGGATTATCCAAGCGTCTGCCTCTCACAAAGCTCTAATGAGCCTCCAACGCGCATTCGGGGGAGTTCACACAGCGACTTCACCTCTGCAGCTCCTCCATGGGGGCCCGAATCCTCCTGCTCTCCCCACGGCGCTGGCTGCACCCCAAAGCCTGCTTCCCCGGCAGTGGGGAAGGCAGTGCCTCAAAGATGGCTCCGTTGGATCTGTTCATGCCAAATTTAGGCTCCACCGAAGAACAAGGTCCTACAATGCCTGAAAATAGCAGATTACTTCAGAAACCTTTCTACAACCTCGTGGAAAGACCGAAGTCCTTCTCTGAGATGGTGTAAATCCAAAATACCCAACGAGTGGACTTTAAGCAACCTGAAAGAGAGACCTGGCTTTTTGTCATCTTTTTCTTTAATTCTGGGAAGAAATCTCACACTTCCATTACAGAAGTAAGCAGAGGAGCCATCATCAGGCTGGACGCCACAGACATCAGCCAGTGTCTGGGGGCTGGCGGGGCCTCGGGGGACTCTGCTCCAACCTCCTGCTCAAAACCTCACAGTCCTTTAGCTGATCACCTTCTGCATTACACCAGGCATCCCCCAAAGCAAAGCAGCTGCCTTACACTTTCAGGGCAGACCCCGTCTCCAGCGTAGGCAGCACAGGCAGCTGGTCCCAGGGTGACAGATTTTATCCAGAGTCATGGCAAGGAAACCCGCAGAGGCGGCAGGAGTTTGTGCCTCTGGGCATGGGGAGCCCTGCCGTCGGTGCTGCCTGCAGCACGCCTGGGCCCACAGGACCAGCAGTGCCTCATCTGGGCTAAAAAGGGCTTTGCGTAAAAGACAAGTTGGAGAAAACATGTAAATGAGCTTTCCTGAGCATGGAATTAAAATCAGCATAAGGAAAATGCAAGCTTGGAAGGAGAAACTCTGGCAGATTAGTGGGCTTCTCGAGGAAGGAAATGGAGTTCAGGGATCCCCAGGGGCAGAGCGCAAAGAGGACGACATCGTTCTCCCGGTGGGGACGCAGCACTCGGGGGGGCTGCGATCCCCGTGGCGGGGGGAGTGTCACCCCACTTCACGGGGCAGTGGCTCCAGAGGTTCGGTTCCCGGGGGGCTGGATGAATGCCCCTGCACCAGGACGCAGGTCAGATGCCTCGAGGCAGGAACAAGCTTGGTGGATTGTGGTGGCTGCCAGGGTGGCACACGCTTCATCGGCCAAGCATCCGACGGGGATCCCTGCCATCGGTGATGGCTGGGAGCATTTTTTGCAGAACCTGGAAATCCCCAGAGGAGGGCTCTGGCCCAGCACTAATCCTGACCCCCTGCAAAGTGCAAAGGCTTTGACACCGGTGCCGCAGGGGCACAGACCAAGTGTCAGGATGCCGGGCTTTCTCTCAGGCAGCTGGGGGTGCAAAGACTTTACCTGGGTTCAGGACATGTCCCCACAAACGGCTGCCAGCTGCAGGGGCACCCCCTGGCACCCAGCGAGCCGCCTCACCACTGGCCTTGAGCATGGGAGCGTGTTGCGGGACAGCATCACCATACACATGCCACCTTTTCACGTGTGGCCACGGGCACAGCTGCCCCACTGCTGGAGACCCGGCGGGGGGACACGTATGTCTGACCCAGCTCTGCTCATCCTACGCCTTGTGCTTTCCAGGTCAGGAGATGTGAGCCAGCTGGTCTGCTGGAGCACCGACCCCCGATGCCTCGCTGCCGTGCAAAACCTGGATTTCCAGGTAGAGGAACTCAGATGTAGTTTAAAATGGGTCAGCCCTTCCCAGTCACTGGTGAAGCTCGAGTTCCCCTTCCTTGTGTCACTCCTTTTGGAAATGCTGACGGCTCTTCTGCAGGCAAGTTCTCACGAGACGGGTACCCGAGGAGAGAGTGGGACCATGACGTGCACCACCCGCTTGTCAGCACTTGCAGACAGCAAAGCCCAGAGAGCATTCAAAGTCAGCCCAGAAAAAGTGCTGAGCTGGGGAGAAATGGGGGGAAAATGGAGGCGCAGTTCCCTGTCCCTCATGCTGGCTGCAGCTTAGACAAGGAGACCGAGAATGGGAGAAAACTGAGCAAGGCAGAACTTCTCTTGGAAGGGGAATTTAGGATGCCTCAAAACCACTGGACTTCCTCCTCAAAAGAAGCATTTTGTCAGTCCGATACCAGAAACATCCTGACCCACAGACCATCAGCAGGGAAACCCAGGGACTGCAGGCAGTGTCTCCTCTACCACCTCTGGCGTGGCGGCTGTGCGGACACCCAGCCCGGCAGCACCCCGAGGTGCCCGTACAGCACATTTTGGTGCCAGATGACTTTGTGAGGGTGAGGGACCACAAGCAGAAACCCAATATCTGCATCTGTCCGAGCGCTTTGAGTACAGTTGGATGCTCAAACTTGCAATCTAACTGAGAAAATGTTTTCCAGCGACACTGTAACTGTGGCTGAAGTTGTCTGTTGAGCGAACCATCCTGGTCGTCTTCCTTCAGTCACACTGATGCCACCGGTGAGGGGGCTGAGGCACGGGCATGGCGCGGTACCCCGTGGGAATGTGGGTCCCCGCTGGTCTTGAGGAGATCTTGAGGTGCTGCAAAATACCCATGAGGCCACACTTGCTGCAGGACCACGAAGGAGAGACCGTCCCGGCAGCACAGGCAGGCGCTGCCCATAGCCCCCAGCTTGGCTGGACTGGGGCTGGCTGGAAGGGGCCGAGCGTCCCAGCCAGCGGGTGAAGGTGACAAAGCTGGGAGAGATGCCCCCTTTCACATGTTAACCCAACATGGGGCAAACTGCCAGTGGGGGCTGCAGAGGCCATGGAGGGACACGGAGGGAAGCAATTCTGGCCCGTCGCTCACAGCATCCCATCGGCCCGGGGCTGTCGGACCCCCCCGGTGCGTCCCTTGCAGAGCTGGGGAAGAGCAGACCTCTTGGCTCTGCCGGCATGGCGGGGGCAGCCGCGGCGGTCTGCAGTCGCCGTCGTGGTGCGGACGTGCGTGGAGACAGGCGCTCAGCACAGCGGTGCCGGGGAGGTGCCTCCACCCATCCTCGGGCCTGATCCAGCCCACAGCAACATCCCGGTCTTGTGCAACTGCTCATTAGCGCACGCCTTCCAGATCTTGTAATTTATGTTATCAGCACCCTCAGAGGAAGCAGGGATATCTTCAGCACAGGTGCCTACGTCCTGCGCTTTCATCTGAGGCAGCCCTCTCCAGCAAGCCCTGAACAGCCACATTACCTTCCTGGCCATGGAAATCACCCTGTTTCACTGCCACCGCTTGCATCGTCTTACTCAGTTGTGACAGAATCGTTCATCCCCCTGCTCGCCCCCGGATGCCAGGGATGTGCAGTACCAGGACTGTGAGCTGTGCCGAGACCGGCACAGCCAGGGCGGCACAAAGAGTGCCGGGGTGTGCCGACACAGCTAATGTGGCAGGCGCCAGCATCACCCCTGTACATCCATTTTCATCCGTACTTACACACTGGTTTCCACGTCCTCATGCTCAGAGCGGATTCACGTGACATTGAGAAACTTTTTGTGTCATTAGTGTTTACGCTCTTTTATTTATAATGTCTCGCAACAGCCCTGAAAGCGATGGGACTGGGAAAAAGAGCATTTACACTCGAAGGAACGGGCTGAGCAGAAAGCGACACTGCTCAGCGAAAGTGGCTGAATTCAGCCCAGTCCAGAGCAGGGAGAGAGCCCTGGCAGGGACTGGCCTGTCGCGACCTGTCGTGAGCAGCTGTGACTCATGATTATGTTTGATAAACCCCGCCTTGTTATAAAAGCTACAGCCAATGGGATGTGTCACCCAGCAGCCTACCCCCACACCCCGGGCAGTGACCCCCCCACCCTGTCCCAGAGCTGCTCCTGGTGTCCCCTCCCGACGGGTGTCACCCCTGGCCGGGGGCTGTGGCTCCCTGGGACAACCCGGGGGGGTCTGGATGGGGGTCCCTAATCCAGCTCCCCACCTGCGGTTGTGCCCCTGTGCTCCCCTGGGTAGGTGGAGGTGGGCCAGGACGGGCTGTGGCTGCCAGACAGGGGGGTGTAATTTGGCTTGTCCCTCCATGGCCTCTCGGTGGGTGTGCGGAGGGGGGTTTATCACTGAACAGCAGAATCAAACTTCCTTCAAATGCTCATCTACCACAGCTGGAGCATTCCCCCAGCAGTGTCGCAGACCCCAGATGCTGAAAGCTTTGTCCCAGCGTGCAGAGGGACTGCAAATTCAAAAGACGAGAGGGTTTCCTCATCAGAGTCCAGGCTACCCTTGGTGCTGCGCCTGTGCTTGGCCATCTCACCCAGGGCATGGGATGGCAGCTGGAGCCAGGACTGAGCAAGACCTCTGCGGCATCAGGGATGTGCTTCTGACCACGCTGGATGTGCTTCCCACCATGCTGGATGTGCTTCCCACCGCGCTGGTCGTGCTTCCCACCCTGATCCCAGGCCAGGCGAGGAGGTGGGTTACGTGTAGGGAAAGCTGCCCGGCAGGTGTTTGCCTGCACCCCAACAGCAGAAGCAGCAGACTGCGAAGATGCTGTTCCCCCCCCCAGACTGCTGACACTTGTCCCTGCGCCGCAGAGCAGCGCCCGGAGCGTTAGGGAGCCTGCGTCACCCATCTTTCTTCACCAGGCAGAGGTGCCATTGCTATTTTGAGGCCGTGACTGCAGCTTAGGAAACAGGTCAAACTTCAGACTTTCCTTTGGTGCTCTCTGCTTATTTTGAATAAAGCAGCTGAGGACACAGCAGCTGAATACAAGCCCCGGCACAAATAGGAGCTGTTCACAGAGATGCATTTGCTGGACTCCTGAGGAGGACCGCTGCTGGGACGACAGCCTTGCCTGCAACGTGAACGCAGGAAAGCCAGTCTAACCAGCGCTCCCATGGTAGAGATCTGCAGGTAGAGATAATGCTGAACCAAGAGACCTTGACTGCCAAAGCCAGAGCCAAAGACCAAAGCGCCAGAAAGCAAGTTGGGAGGATGTGAAGGCAGGGATTCAGAGCGGAGGACGCAGTGGACTCGTCTCATCCAGCTTTGGGTGCCCACAGAGGAGATGACCGCGCTGGTAATGCCGCCTCCACCACCGGCAGAGGGTGAGCCCCTGTGGCCAGGGCGGCCAGAGACGGGGCGAACCTCACGCCGAGCGTGACAGCCCTGAGGGAGAAGCTGGGGTCGGCCAACACTTGTGATGCTGGGGTCGGCCAATGCTCATGATGCAAAACCAAGTCAGGGCAAAAAAGGCTGAGAAGGGACCTGCTGCGGGAGCTCAGTGTGGGGCAGGAACGACCCCTTGGCACCTTGGCAGGCTGCTGCAGCCCCCCACCCAGGGCGGGGGGGGGCACTGGCCCCCCATGCTGTGGGCCAGCCCCTGAGCACCCGGCCCCCAACAGCGGGAGGCAAAGGGGGGTCGAGCAGAGGGCACCCGCCCGAGTCCGGAGCAGCGTCTGGCACGGGCCAACGTGGTGCCGAGGCGACAGCGGCAGTTTGGGCTGGCAAAGCCCCCCCAAAACCTTGGTGCTCCGACACAGGGGGGGACACGAGAGCAGAACCTCTGCAGAGACAGTGGGGAGGGACTGAGGGACCGGCGTTAAACTATGCTGAGCGACAGCCCATCACCCAAACCGCGGTGTACCGTGGGGCTCCCGTGCAAAGCGTGTGGCGAAGCCGAGGGCGTCAGCCTGTCGACGGGGACATACGTGTGACAGATCTCCCGGGCTGATCTGCCCGTTTCAGTACCACTTTAAAACACGACGCAAACAGGTGAAAACACGCGCGAAGGCTGAGCCAGGAAGACAGACGTGATGAGTGAGGCCGGAGAGGAAGGGGAGCAGTGAGCAGCTCCTGCCCGACGCAGGATCCCCCAGCACCGCGACAGACCCGGCAGGACCAGACCTCCTCGGGATGAGGTAGCGCAGCGGGGGCTCCCGGGGCAGCGGGAAGAAGCAGCGCTGTCCGTGACGTGGGAGCAGGAGCCCCACTGCCGCGGGACACCCGAGCACAGCGGTCCCGGACGGAGCAGGAGCCCCGGAGCTGGTGAGAGCAGCTGGGGGAGCCCCGTTACCGAGGCCTGTCCAGACACCCACGCTCTTGTCTGCTGCTCCTCCGCCTCTGTTACTGCAGGGTGTGTTTGTACCCTTAGCACATGAGATGAGAGCTGATTCCTGTTCACCTCTCAAATGTTGTCTGGTAAGACATCATCTGAGAGTGATCGTGAAATCATTGCTGATAAAATTAGTGGACTTCACAAAAAAGGAGTGGATAAACAGCAGCTGCAGAGCAGACACAGAGAGATCCAGCTAACTTGGCAAGCTGGTCCCACTCAAAGAACATATATTTAAATAGTAAAAAATAATCATCTCCCTACATAAAAACTGTAGCCCCAAGCCAAGGAAACAAGGTCTTTGCTCTAGGGAGGAAAACATCCGAGAAGGATTCAGGGATCGCACGGTAACCAAAGACGGTGCAAAACTGCCCCGAGAGGGGCCGGTGCAACCGCTGAGGGTTTAAAGGAGGATGTGATGAAGAGGTATGGCCGCAGAAGGTGGATGTTTCTTCCAGCCACGGCACCAGCGAGATCTGCACTGACACAACACCTCCAGCTCCGGTGGAGACACTCTGAAGGACGGAGAGGCTGCACAGAAGGGAATCTTTGCACCACAGAGCTGGAAAAGGATTTTCAGCTCGTGACTGAAAAAAATCTGTGCTTGCGTAGCTTGTCAGAAAGGTTCAAGAACTGGCAATTATAGCAGACAAGCACGTTCAGAGGAGAAAAAAACGAGATCTAAGGGTTCCTCCTTTCAGAAGAACAACAAGAACTGCTTGCTGCTGTGGAAATGGCGCAAACACAAATAAGCAGCAAGACGTATTTTTAGTAGTGGTTTAGGAAGGTTTGCTATCAGAGCATCCTCAATGCGTACAAAACCAAGCAGAGCTTTTCTGGAAGGCAAGACTCGTCCGAAGGACAATTCTAAATCTCGTTTCAGTGCCAGCAGGGACCCTGGCTGTGCTATCCAGGCCCTGACTGCGGGCTCCTCCAACGCTTCACCACCTCCTTGTGGCCAAGCAGCTCCTCCCGTGCCAGGACACTGCCTGTCCTCGGCTCCCCACTTCCCTCCTCTCCCTCCTGCTTTGGCACCCTCTGTGACATCCCAGGGCAAGGTCAAGGGCACGGTCCCCATTGCCAGGACAAGTGGCCTCTATCCAGGGCCTCTAACAGAAGAAAAGCATCAAGGACCAGAGTTATAGCTGCAATACACCATTTTTGTGCAACCAAACTTTCCCCCATAACAGCTCCCTGAGCAGCTTTGCCTGGGGCTGATCTAAAAAATGCATATAAAAATGCACAGGAATTGTACAACATTAACAGCTCAGCCCGTGGCTGTCACTGAACTGTGGCTGTCACCCCTGCTCGTCTCCCACCTTCTCTATCCTGCCTTGGCCAAGATAAACAGATTTGCATACACACATTAATTTTAAAAATAAACTAGTAAAATACTTCTTGTAGAAGAATGAAAAAGAAGAAGGAACTAGACAACGGTGCTGGAAAGGGCTGCAAAAGGCCGTTTTTGTTCACCCCTTTGTCACAGCCTAGGCTCAGTTTTCTGACCGGGTTCTTGAGAATATTTAGCCTGCCCTTGCAAACTGCCAGGGGCGGAGATCTGACAAATTTTGCTCTATTCCTGGCACTCAATTATTCTTAGAAAATTATCAAACTTTGGTTTCCTTTCTGGAGCTTCAGCAGATGATTCCTTTTCCCTTCTAAATTATTCCCTCCCTCTTTTCATCAGTTTTCTCCATATTTCAATGCATGCAAAGTCATTGCAATTGTCTCCTTTCTCAGCTGAAAACAAGCCCAAGCTTTCAAGCTTTTCTCACGAACCAGGAGCTCGTGGCCTCTGACCGGTTTGGCTGATCTTGTATGGACTCTCCCATTTCTCCAGATTCTCCTTGTCACGCAGGGTCCCACTCTCCCGGTGAAAACTTCTTCATACCGTTGAACCTTGCCCAACGAGACTCCTGCTTCTGCAGCCCCACGGTGGGTTTGCGGTTCAGCCCCCAACGTGCCGTCGCTGCCTTGCGACCAGCTCTGACTTGGCCCCACTCATCCCGCTGCTGAGCTCCGGTGAAGCCCCACCAGACGTTTGTCTATAAACATTTATAAATCGCCTCCATTTCAGACCCCTTTTAATGTATCAACACCCCAAGTGCTTGCAGCCCGGCTCCGCGGCATCACTTTCCGGCCAGTCCCGGTACGGGTGTCCTCGCCCCGACCCAAGCCGCCGGGGAAGGGCACAGCAGCACCCGGCCGGGCTCTGTGCCGACGCAGCCGGCTCGGCCCCCCCGGTGCACGCACCCAGGCTGGCGGCCAGGCCCGGCACCCTCCTCGCAGGCGGCACCCGTCCCGTCCCTGCACACTCTGCACAGCCCGTTCCCCAGGACCCACGGGTGGCTGCTGAGACGTGACGAGAGACAGCATCGGGATTTATCCCCGGCAAGTGACGGGACGTCCTTCGATCCTCCTTCACCCCCTTGCCTGGCCAAGAAGCCAGCCGAGATGGTTTGATGTGACTTTCTCCTGACAAACGGGCATTCACCACCCCCACATTACCTGCTACTCGCACCGTCTTGCTTTCCACTCACTCACAGAAAGTTTCTTGGTTGTTTATGGCGTTTTCTGGACTGGAGGTTGGGCTGGCCTGTATGGTCCCAACTGGCCTCCCCCTCTTCCTGCAGAGACATGCCATGCTCACCCCTCAGCAGCCCCTGCGGAGCGGGACCCCCCGCCGCTGCCTGCCACTACCCCGGGCCACGGTGCAGTCGGGGCAGCTATGGCACTGGTTCCCACGGTGCTGCCGGCGCTAGAAAATCAGAGCCCAAAGTTACTGCAAAGGCAGACAAGATCAGGGAGAGAGGAGCCCACGTTAATTGCAGGCAAACAGATGGAGCTGGTACTTATCACAGATAAGGAAGAAAAAAATCATGAGAGAACTTAAATGTACCGAGAGGCCGCATCGCATGACTTCAGAACAGGGGAAGTGGGGGAGGAAGGCAAGAGCTTGCGGGGGGAGACGAGCCCGGGGCTTTCTGGAATACAAATGCACTCAAGGATGGTCAGATGGACGCTTTCTGTGGACAGTGGCCATGGGGAAATGGAAACCTTTTTTAGGGTGAATTTCACGCTCAGAACCCCAACTTTCTCAGCTCAGAGGCACTCTCCATCTGCAGCACTTCCATCTGACGCTGCCGTTCGCAAGTGCCTCAAACTGGCACTGTTGCCAAGAGGAGCGACGCCTCCTCGTCCTCCTCCTCCTCCTCCTCCTCCTCCTCCTCCTCCTCCTCCTCCCCCCAGAGCAGCCGCTCCAGCTCCTCCGTGGCTGTGGACCCAACTGGCTGGAAATGGCCCCAGCAGAAGGGTTGGCTCAACATCAGCTTGGCCAGCACTGGACCCGGCTCACCACGTGGCTGCTGCCGGAGCAGGGAGGGAGCCCGCCGCCTGCCCCGTGGGGCCACATGGACACGGGACAGTGCTGCAGCCTGCATGGGGCGTCGGGAGGGTCCCCACCGCCCCAGAGCTCCCCGAGAGCATCGGTGCAGACGGGACGGGAGCAGGGCACTCGCTGCTCTCTTCCGAACCCGGCTGGTGGTGGGGAAGCTGCCAGATCCGGCATGCTGGGAGGCGGCCCTGGCAGCCGGGGGGGTGAAGCAGAAGACAGCCATCCGCTGCCAGCCCAGCAGGCAGAGCAGAGCCCTTTTCCAGCCCCAGCCTGCTGCGGGTAACAGTCCCCACCGACAGGCAGGAGGGGATGGGTGAGGGGGATGGAGCGGCACGGGGCCCTTCCAGGGGTCCAGGCCGGAGCAGAAGGAGCCAGGGCTGGAGACGAGCCACCCGCAACAGACCCCCAGGGTCCACCCAGGATGTGGGGCTGGAGAGTGGCACCCCCACAACAGCTGGTGAGGGCTAAGGCCCAGGGCTGAGCTTAGATGGGTGTCCTGGCCCCATGGGCAGAGGGTACGGGTCCCCAGCGGGTCATCAAGGGCTTTAGGGCTTCTTGGTGCACTTGGGACCCTGAGGTGTTCAATCACGCTTGCTGTTAAAAACTGGTGCTTCATTCCTGCGGGCATGTCTCTGTGCCGGAGAGCTGGCTTGTGCAGGGCACGGCTGGGAGACACCTCGTCTTTCCAGGGACCAAAGAGGGAGCAGGAAACCTTGTCCCCTGCTCAGGCTGCCCTGTCCTTCTTGCACACCCGGTAGGGTTAGCGGCTCCTTTTCCCAGACCCATCAGAACTTTCCTCTGCTATGGCTCCTGCTAGAAAGCAAGCAGTTAGTGGCAGTAGTTTGGTGGGGAGGGAGGTGTTTAATAAAGAGATGTCACCTTCGAGTCACAGTAACTGTCCTCTTTGGGCTGGGGATCAGCTTTTCCCCAGAATAGCTGCAGCTCTTTAATCTTACTCTGGAGCTTGGAGGTAATTGCACGTATTAATCCCATCCATATCTGTGCAAAGTATGGTTGTCACGCAGCAGGCAAACTGCAAATCCAAAATACATAGTTCAGCATATGAAGCTGTTTCACAGTGAGACCTGCATAGAGCCTTAGAGGTGAGAAAAAGCATTTACCATCGCTGTGCTAATGATTTGCTAATGGTTTATTTAAGCACAGGAGATGGCCGCCAGCCTGGCAAGGCCACAGTAGTATTTGCAGAGTGCTAAGGACAAGCCCCTATCCGGTGAGAAGCTGAGACTAGAGGGGTGCAGGGTGAAGGAGCCCCCCGAGCCTGGCGAGGGGGTGCCTGGTGCCAGTGGCACGCTCCCACCCTCTCCCTGCACAGGGCCGTGCTGGGAGTGGGTCCTTGTGTTCGAGCAGCGTGGCTGTGGGTGAGCAGATGCAGGCTTGGCTCTTCTTTTAGAGAAGTGGTGAACCATCGTTTGCTTTCCCTTTGTTGTCTGCGTCTTTCACTGTGACCCACCTCTCAGCGATCGGCCATTTCAAGACACCCCATGGGTAGTCAGTGACCAGCTGGCACACATCCTGCTCTTGTGGGTGTCTGGTCACAAATCAAGGTGTACAACACCCCAGTATCTTCTCCTTGGCTGAGGTGCGGGTGGTTGGACAGGTCCTGCCTCCACCAGGAGTGGGGATACCCTACGGTGCACGGCCGGTCATGGGGCAGAGTGCCCCAGTCCCGCCAGTGCCCCACAGCTGGACACTCTCCCGTGGGGTCAGGATCCCTCTGTGACCCCTCTCTTTGGTTAGAGACCACTGGTCCACGGGAGGTGAATCATGCAAGCATGCGTGCGGTTGTTAAAAAGAAGCTAAAAGGTCAGCAAGGTGAATTAAACCCTTTCCGGCACCATGGAGGTACTGCCCCAGGGGCATGGGGCCAGCGAGCCCCAGCAAGGACGCAAGGACGGCCGATGAGGAGGGAGGGAGCTGGCACAGCCCAGCAGCAGGGTGGGGGACGCAGGTAGAAACACTGAGGCATCCTCTGGAAAGGTGACATTGTGAGTAAAGGAGGAAATGGAGGGGACCATAAACCGTGGCAGATTAAATGCATAAACACAAGGCAGTGAGAGCGCTCTGAGGAACAACTAACAAAGAGATTAGCCCCAACAATAAATCTTTCTTCAGATGCATTGGGAGCAGGATGCCTTCCAGATGCCTGCAGGGCCAACAGACGCCCGGGCACGAAAGGTAAACTAAGAGGACAGGGCTGCTGCAGAGGAGCTAAATCCATTTTTTGCATCGGTATTCACTGGGAAGAAATTGGAGGGGGTTACTCCGCAGGGACCCCTCTTCGCAGGGGCACAGCGGAGGATCTGTTCGGAAAGGCAGTGGCTGCAGAGGACACCAGAGGAGCAGAGCTGATGGGACGGTGCTGACCCGTGCCGCAGAGACCCCAGGATGCATGACCTGAGTTATTAAGATCTTTTACTTGCAGCTGTCTCCATACCTGGTAGGTACCTGGGTGGTGGAGTGTCCCAAGAGTGATGCCATCCATGAAGGGCTCGAGGAAGCTCTTGGGAAATCCTGTAGGTTTGGCAGCTGCAAGGAGCAAACAAGTAGGAGCTGTGGCGAGTAAAGCTACTGCAGGCTGCACAGGTATGATCCACATGGGGATGATGGGGATGGCTGTTGTGCAGAGAAGTCCTGACCTTGCAGAGAGCCCTGAAGAGAGAACAGGCAGATTACACGCGAGTAAGATGGTTGAAGGGTGAAGTCTGCTTTGATTCCCGAAGGGCTTTAAGGAAAGCAGGCAGCCGTGGGACAAGCAGGATGGCCACAGGCTAGGCAGCCAATTTCCTAGAAGACTGCATGTGTAAGGCGAGCGTGGACGTCAGCTCTTGCCATGGAGGAGGTCACCAGTGCAGCCCCACATGGGTCTGGGCTCTTCAGCACGTTCTCCAGCCCCAGGAGAGGGCAGAGCTGCAGGAAGGGGTCACAGCACCCTTTGGGGTGCCGGCTGCCCGAGGTGCAGCAGCTCACTGCACCCTCTGCAGTGCCGTCCACCCCTGCTGACCCCAGAGACCACCTTGCTCCTGTGGGCAGGCCTGTTCCAGAAGGAAAAGGGGCAGTTTTCTGCCTCTGGGTTGACCTCCCCCAAAATGTGTGGCACCCAGAGCCGCACCGGGTACCGGGACCTGCCACCTGCCTGCCCAGGTGATGCCCTGCAGCCTGCGAGCAGCTATCCCCGGTCCATCCCATCGGCGTCTGTAATGGGAGGAGAGGCAGCGTGGTGGGCAGGATGGGCTCAGAGAGAGAAGCAGAAAGTGGAGAGGGAGTCCCCTGCTCACAGCGGCGCTGGCACACAACGCTGCACTGCGAGGCGAGGGGCCAGCGGCCACGAGTGCCCGGCCCGTGAAGCCGTGATATCGCACGCCGGTGCTGTGCCAGAGACACCGCCGGGCTCTGCGCTGTTGCCCTGCCCTACCCCAAGCCTGGCTGGAGACACAAGCAACGCAACAGCGAGCACTTTTGGCACGTTTTCCATTTCTATCACACGTATTCAGACGAATGGCACAAACACGTGGCAGGGGCCAGCCGGCGGAGGCGAGCTCCCAGCCCAGCACGGGGCGGAATGGACCGATGCTCCGAGGGGCACAGGGAGCCCCAGGCAGGGGAGGGAGTGATCTCACCTCTGTATCTCGCTGGAGCAGAAGCGCTGTAGAACAGGGCATCGCTTTATATTAACAATATTTTAGAAGAATATTGAAAAATCAAAGAGATTCTGAAAAGACCCACGCAGAATGATTTGAGGGCTAGAGCAAGTGCCTTACAGCAGAAGATTTAAAGAGCACAATCTGTTCAGCTTATCCAAAAGAAGATTGAGGGGTGACTTCATTACACTGTAGAAGTACTTTCATAGGGAAATATTAAATGGCTCTTTAATCGAGCCAGGAAAGATATAAAAAGACTCAATCTCTGGAAGCTGAAGCCAGACAAATCCACGCTGAAAATTAGACACAAAATTTGATCGGTGAGGGTGATTAACCACTGGATAATCACTGTTAAATTTGAACAGTCGTAACCACTCAAATGATTTTGTTCAGACATGGCTTATTTTCTACATCCTGGAAGTTATAAATCCTGTTTCTGCTTCCTACACAGTATATGTATTTTTTAAATCTGCTGCTTCTTTTGCATCCTTGCATCCAGCACTCTTACATCCCTGGGATCTTCTCTTCCATTTTTGCAGCAGCCTCTTCTCCAGTCTTGGAGATTTGCTTTGCCTTACCTCCAGCGGGTCTCCAAAGCTGCATCCTTTACCTGTGCCGTTAGCTGAATCAGCATTGCTGAAATCCCTCCTTTTACCCTCCTTGATGTGTGTATCAAGTTTAAGTGATTTCTTCCCACCTTCCAGGTCCCAGAGACTCTTCCAAACATCGTGTACTGGGGCTCGACCCACTCTGCGTCACTCTCCTTCTCCATACGTCCACTTTTCCAACAGCTCCTGCTCGACACTCGTTGCCTCTTCCTGGGTCACCCTTACACACAGCCTGCTCTATAAAGTCTTGCCAGCTCTCTGTCTAAAACCTTTGTTCTAAAAAATGTGCCACAGAATCTCTAAGTTAAGGGCTTAGCTTTTGAAAGTACTAAATTGAACTACCAAGATTATGAGATTTTTTAGTCAATATTTGTTATTCTCTTTTTTTCTTCAGACCATGTTTAAGCTTTGTGCTGTGTTGCATGTCTGCATCCAGGCCCCGACTCTAGAAATCACTTGGGTAGGGGTCCATCCTCACTCAGCTGGTTGCAGGACAGGAACCACAGTTGGTATTTTGAGGTTATTACACAAGAGGAAAAGATCCCCACTTGGTTTTCTGCTGCTGGTGTCTCATAGCCAAGGAGCGAGAAAATCTCAGTTCCTTGTCCTATAGGACCTATAGGTGTCCTGTAAGACCTTGTCGGGTTAGTAAAGCCCCGACAGCATCACCAGCATGCCAGTCATCCAGAGCCTGGTCAACAAAACCTCAGGAGCCTGCTGCTCTCACCAGGAGCTTGTCAAAACGGCTGTGCTCCGGTTCGGTGAATCTGCATCTCCCCAAGTCAGTTTGTCAGAAACGCCTCTGGGAGCTCTGGCATCCAGGGCTGTCGTGCCCCAGAGGTGAACCTGTGGTCATCACCCTCTGCTAACTACAGCTTATTTAAACAATTTACTAGCTGCTAATAATAAATTTTGATTCTTCCGTGCGTTTTTTCTTGTCTTCCTCAGCGGGTGCTCCGCTGCCCTCAAAGCTTTGCCTTTTCTTTAGTGATTTATTCAGCTCAGAATAACACGGGTCCTACCTCTCCCTGGTGCAAGTGCATGTCCCCATCCTTGTCGTCCCTTATGTCTGTACTAACTGCTCTCTGCCCCTTTTCTGTCACTGCAGCAGTGACCCCCAGCTGTCAGCTGTGGTCACCAGTGACTGTGGACGGATTGGCTCTATGGCCGCTGGAGGTCCAGGGCCACTCAGTGACAGCAGTGACTGTGACTGGGCAGGTCTGCAGTGCTGCTTCATCTGAGTGCCAGTTACTGCATGGAGGCTGGCGTGAAAAAATCAGGGAACAGAAAATCAGGGAGTGTTTTTTATAATTTAGGTGGTGATACCCAGGCTAGCCTCCCTCTCCGGCCATCTCTGTGCCCAGCTTCCTCCCTCCTTCTGGAGGCCAGTCCCTGGCCAGCACTGGGGTCCCCCCTGCAGCCACCCGGCCCCAGCCTCACTCCTTGTTTCTCCCGCACCTCCATGGGACACCCCAGGCACGGACCCAGGCTTTGCCCAGCACTTTCTGCATCAGCCTTAGTGACCCAGGGAAGGGGCAGCTCTTCCCCACCAGCTTCTCGCCTCTGCCCCCTACACCATGCTCATGGCTCGGTGCTGTGGGGGAGAGCAGCGCACCCACCATCCCCGTGGCACCTCGGGGCAGGGGGTCCTGCCTGCCCACACCTCCCTGCCCACCTGTCTGCCCGAGTGCCCTGGGCAGATCGAGCAGCACGACCTGCTCCCCAGCAGCCTCTGCACCCACGGGTGTTGCCCACCTCCGTGGTCGGGAGTCCCGGCTCGGCCAGCAGCTGCCCATCTCCTCCAGCCCCTCAGCAAGTGGTGCGGGGGACCCTCCTTGCCCCTTCCCCACAGGGACAGTGCTGTGCCGCGGGGCTGTGGTGTGCAGGGGTGGCTTCTCGGGGTCTTGTCGCAGGCCCCTCGCTCGTGACGGGGACAGAGTGTTTCACGGCCTGGTTCTCTGCGGTCCTTCGTAAATGCAGAGCTCATCCTCGCCTAGAGACGCTGCAGCTCAGCATCCCCACCTCCCCACACTCCCACCCTCAAGCTCTTTTTTCTGGCCCAACTGCTTTCCCCACAACGTCTCCAAGTCTTTGACTGGAGCTGACACCTCTCGCTGTTGGTGGGAGCTTCTGAAGAGCAGATTCATCTGCAGAGGCATTCATCTCTCCCGTGTCTCTACTCCCACAAGCGCTGAGCTTCGCTGAAGGCGCTGACGATGCTAAGCTAAAGGGACTCCTCAGTCCCACTGGGATGGCAGCGCCATGGGCAAGGGGGCATCTGCCTGGTGCCCCCGCCACCTCGCTGCTCCGAGGAGAGGAGTCAGCACCCAGCACAGACCTGGAGCTGGAAAAGATGCAGGCAATGATCAGGGATGCTCCAGCATAAAATGACTGAATCTGCAACTTTCCGCTCTGCGGTGTAGATGCCGAGGCAAGTTACGTCAGGGGACTGCGTCTCTCCTCTGCTGGAGAGCCGTCCTCCCCGTGGGCTTCCAGGAACGGCGGGTAAGCGAGAACGCCAGCAGCAGCCTATTTTTAAATTCTGCTGTGCATGCGAGAGCTCTGCTTTGGCAGCCCCACTTTTCAGCTCTCTTGGTGCTATTTGCAGGTCATTAAAGACTTCGCTCCCTGTGATCGCAGGACGAGTTCTGCTCTTGAGTTCTACAAGACAGCTGTACGCAGAAAATAAATTTTATGTTTGCAATGCCTCCTGCTAATGCTAATATTACAATTACACTGCCTGGAGCCTTAAGCTCTCCTACCACACATCTCATCAATCTGCATTGCTGCAGTCTAATGATAAGCTGAAAACAGTGATGAAGAATGCTGATCAGGATTGACGGAGGCAGCTGAAAGAATCACCACCTCAGGCTCCACGCTCCGATTCTGGGACTCCCGATCACTGGCCTGAACCAAGATTTCAACCGGGGCTGGAGCCAGGAGGCCTGGCCCACCCCCAGCCCCACAAACCAGCCGGCCCTTCCAACCTCCAGGCAGTTCGGACACAGGAGCCCAAAAGGGAAAATAATGAATTCCTTGGAACCATCCAGCTCCTTGGAATCACTGCCGCTCTCAGAGTCACCTCAGCGGAAAGGATGCTGCAGCTTGCGCAATGCTGCCCTTAGCAGATTCCTCCCGATTTTATTATAGGAAATGTCTTGTGCCATCAAGGTGAGGGACCCCTGGAGGTGATGCCCTGGGGAAAGGGGATATTGTCATCCAAAGATCTCCCTTTCAGCTTCGTTCCTTCATGGGCGCTGTAGGTTTTTTCCTTCCACAAGTCTCCCCCTCACCATCTCATTGTGATGGTACAAGCCTTTTCACCTAAAAAAATGGAAATTTTGATCAAACCATTTTTGACCATGTTCACAATTATCTGAATGCTTTTCAGGAACATAGAAAAGCTGAGTGTCCAGCATTAAGGTTTAATACCAGATACTAATCACCCAAGAGAGATTTTAGGATAAATTATTTGAAATGTCTTTGAATATCAAAACCAAGTTGCACACAAAAACTACTCCACACTAATTTTTTCATCTATCTTTCAAAGTTTCCTTCTTTATAAAGCCTGCAGGTAGGTTTAAATGCAACTGGGGAATCACAGTCCCCCAAAAGACCACTGGAGCTCAGTCTGTTTTAGTCTGCAGCTTCTCCCATTCCCCGTGTTATCTCTGTGCCGCATAACCCACTTACTCCCTGCCACAGACCACGTCTTCACCAGAGCACCGCTCTTCCAGTGACAGGCTCTGCCCGCAGAATTTGATGTCCTTTGCCAACTGCCCACCTTGTTTTAGAACCACAGAATCATTTAGAATCACGGAACCACTGAGGTTGGAAAAGACCTTCAGGACCATTGAGTCCAACCATCAACCTAACACTGCCAAGTCCACCACTAAACCATGCCCCTAAGCACCCAGGGATGGTGACTCAACCCCTTCCCTGGGCAGCCTGTTCCAGAGCTTGAGAATCCTTTCGGTGAAGAAATTTTCCTAATACCCAATCTAAACCTCCCCTGGTGCAACTTGAGGTCATTTCCTCTCATTCTATTGCTTGCTACTTGGGAAAAGAGACTGAGCCCCACCTCGCTACAACCTCCTTTCAGGTAGTTGTAGAGAGTGATAAGGTCTCCCCTCAGCCTCCTTTTCTCCAGACTAAACAATCCCAGGTCCCCCAGCAGCTCCTCATAAGACTTGTTCTTTAGTCTTGACCACTTTTCTATATATAAAGCAAAGAACAGGATATTGATTGAATGATAAAAATATTTTCGCTCTTAAGCAGAACTGATGACTTCATGCTCCTTCAGTTGCGCAAGAAATGTCATCCGGAGGGTTTCATAGAATCATCCTAGAATGGTTTGGGTGGGAAGGAACCTTTAAAGGTCATCTAGTCCAACCCCCCCTGCCATGAGCAGGGACATCTTCAACGAGATCAGGTCGCTCAGAGCCCTGTCCAACCTGGCCTTGAATGTTTCCAGGGATGGGGCATCTACCACCTCTCTGGGCAACCTGCGCCAGTGTTTCACCACCCTCATCGTCAAAAATGTCTTCCTTAGATCTAGTCTGAATCTGCCCTCTTTCAGTTTAAAACTGTTGTCCCTTGTTCTGTCACTACGGGCCCTAGTAAAAAAGCCTTCGTCTGTCTTTCTTATAAGCCCCCTTTAAGTACTGAAAGGCTGCAGTAAGGTGTCCCCAGAGCCGCCTTTTCTCCAGGCTGAACAACCCCAACCCTTTCAGCCTGTCCTCATTGGAGAGGTGTTCCAGCCCTTGGATCAATTTTGTGGCCTCCTCTGGACCCGCTCCAACAGGTTTCCAAGGACGTCCCATAAACTGGGAGAGGAGTGGCTGGAGAGCAGCCCTGCAGAAAGGAACCTGAGGGTGCTGGTCCACAGCAGCTCAGCAGGAGCCGGCAGCATGCCCTGACAGCCAAGAGGGCAAACAGCATCCTGGGGGGTATCAAACACAACATGACCAGCCGGTCAAGAGAAGGTATTGTCCTGCTGTATTTAGTGTTGGTGTCACCTCACCTGGAGCACTGTGTGCAGTTCTGGGCCCCGCTATTTGAGAAGGACGTGAATGTCCTCGAATGCACCCAGAGGAGGGCAACAACACTGGTTACAGGGCTGGAAGGCATGTTCCGTGAGGAGTGGCTGAGGACTCTGGGTTTATCTTGTTTGGAGAAAAGGAGGCTGAGGGGCAACCTCATTGCTCTCTGCAGCTTCCTGAGGAGGGGATGTGGATAGGGAGGTGCTGAGCTCTTCCCCCCAGGATCCAGGGACAGGACGCCTGGGAATGGTTCAAAGCCACGCATGGGGAGGTTTAGCCTGGACATAAGGAAGCATTTCTTTACCGAGAAGGTGATCACGCACTGGAAAAGGCTTCCTAGAGAGGTGGTCGATGCCCCAAGCCTGTCACTGTTTAAGAGGTGTTTGGACAATGCCCTTAACAACATGCTTTAGCTTTTGGTCAGCCCTGAAGCGGTCAGGCAGTTGGACTAGATGATTGTCGTAGGTCCCTCCCAACTGAAATTAGTCTAGTCTATTCTTGCCGCCGACAGCAATCCTTTCCTCCTAGGCCTCGCTACCGCATTAACGCCCACACCCTTTGAACCTAAGCCCAGCTGCCGCCCCTTCCTCCAGCCACCGCGGAGCACCACATCTCCACAGGCTGCAGGGGCCAGCACTTCCTCCAAGCGATAATGGCGGATGACCGAAGGGCCCTGGCCCAGGAAGCCCGACTGCGCAGGCTCAGCCTGGCGCGGGACACGCCGGGAGCTGTAGTCCCGCCCCCGGCGCTGTAGTCCCGGCCCCGTGCCTCTGGCACGCCCAGCTCCGGGGCGGGACTACAGCTCCCGGCGTGCCCCGCGGGGGCCCGCCTCCGCATATGCGCAGAATCGGACTACAGCTCCCGACGCCGCCCGCAGGTTCGCCTCCGCGCATGCGCAGCACCGAACTACAGCTCCCGCCGTGCCTTGCGGCGAGGCGGAAGCGGCGCGATGGCGGCAGGTGAGGGGCACGGGCCGACGGCGGCTCCGGCCGCCCGCAACCCGGCGGGTTGACGGTCCCGCTCTATGCCCACAGGTCGGTAGCCGGTGCCGCCGCCATGGCGCTGATCGAGGGCGTCGGCGATGAGGTGACCGTGCTCTTCGCGTTGCTGCTGGTCGCCCTGGTGCTGGGGTTGGCCTGGGCCTCCACCCGCGCCCCCGAGCCCGCCGCGCCGCCCCGCGCCGCCGAGCCGCTGCCCGAGGAGGGCCCGAGCGCTGCCCCGAACCCCGTCGAGCACAAGGCCCCGGCGGCAGCAGCGGCGGCGGCGGCGCCCGGAGCGGCCCCCGATGGGGCGGGAGGGCTGGCGGCGGGGCTGCGGCCCCGGGCCGGCCCCGCAGCCGCGCAGGGTCCTCTCGGTGAGGGGGACGGCGGCCCCGCCGAGCCCACCATGGTGCTGCGGTTGAAGTTCCTCAACGACACGGAGCGCCTGGCCCGGGTGCGCCCCGGCGACACCGTCGGGGCCCTGAAGAGGTGAGGGGCAGGGCAGGCCGGTTCTCCCGCGGCACCCCTGGAGGCCGTCGCGGTTGGGGGCGACCCCGAGCCCCGCCGGCGGCTCCGTCCCTCCCCCTGGAGCAGCTGGGGTCTGCCGCTCTCGCCCTGGTACGGGTGGCATGCGCCCGTGCCCCTTGGACGCCTCCGCTTGTGGTAACGCCTGGGGCGGCTGACAGCAAGGCATGGGTGCAGGGCAGCGGGCGGTCAGGGCAGGTGGCTTCGCAGCCTGCTCCTGGGGGGGTGGACGGAGGGGACACTGTCCTGGCAGGAGTGTGACCTCTCCCTCCTCGCCCCCTGCCCCAGGGCCTATTTCCCCGGGCAGGAGCAGCAAGTGCGGCTGATCTACCAGGGCCAGCTCCTGCGCGATGACGCCCAGAGCCTGGCTGCCCTGCACCTCGCCCACAACAGCGTCCTGCACTGCCACATCTCCCAGCACAGCCCGGCCCCTGCGCCTGCCGGCCCCCACGCCTCCGCCGACTCCGTGCACGCCGCCCTCAACGTGGGCAGCCTCATGCTGCCACTCTTCGTGCTGATGCTGGCCGTGCTCTGGTACTTCCAGCTGCAGTACCGCCACGTCTTCACCGCCACCGCCACCACCTTCCTGGCCGGCCTCACCCTCCTCTTCAGCTTCATGGCCTTCACCATGTACCGCAGATAGCACGGCCCCGCACCCCGAGAGGAGCTGCCGCACCCGCAACATGCGAGGTCCCGTGTGGAGACTGCCTGCTGCTGCTGGACCTGGGGCGGGGGGGTGCCGAGCCATGGACTGTGTCCCCCGGGGGCTGCAGGACCTGCCGGTGGCCGGGCAGGTGGCCCGCACGCTGGGTGCCCGGGGCCAGCTGGCGCTGCAACCGGAGCCGGAGCCGGGCTTGCTGCAGGAGGGAGTGCTGTGCTACCTCGGGGGGGGGGGGTGTCCCGGTGCCACCCCCAGGCCCTGCACGGAGCGTCCGCCTGGCTCCCCCCTGCCTGCCAGCCTCTCCTGCCCGGGCCGTGGATGGGGTCCTCTCCCCCGGGGAGGGGGCTGCCTCCCCACGGGAGGACGGGTCCAGCCGCCCGGCCCCTCCCCGGGGGTGCCGGTGCCGGCGGGGGGGAGGCGCTCCCCGCCTCTCTGTTACGATTAAAGAGGAAGGACTGTGAACGGTCGCGGTGTCCCGGTTCTGCTGCGCCGCGGGGCGGGGGGACGGGGACCGGGGCGGGGCTCCGGGGCGAGGGGCGGGGCTTCCCCGCGGCGCGCTCCCAGCGGGCGGGGCGGGGCCTGAGCCTCCAGCCACGCGTTCCGCATGGCGGCAGCGCGCCTGCGCCGGCAGAGCCGCCCCGCCCCCTCGCGAGACGCTCGCTCATTGGAGGACCCGTAGCGGCTATTTACATATGCCACTGGGCGCGCTGCCGGAGCTCGCGTGCCGTGCCCCGCCCCCGGAAGTGTGGGCCGCGCGGGGGGGCGGGGCCGCGGCCTCCCTCGGCCTTGCGGGGGCTGTCGGGAAGATGGCGGACTCGGTGTCCGGGCGGTGCTGAGCGGCCGGGGTGGCGGCGGGTCCCAGCGCGGCCGCGAGCGCCATGTAGGGCCGGGACCGGGACCGGTGGGACGAGGGGTGGGGTGCGGGCCAGGCAACGCGGGGCCCGTCTAGGCCGGAGGGGTGGGGATGGGGGCCTGGGTGGGACGGGTGTCGCGGTCCCGGTGCGGCCCAGCCCGGCCCGGGGGTCTCGGTAGGGGGGAGGGGAAGATCGAGGCGGCCTTGGGGGTCCCGGTGCCCGACGGGGATCTGTCCGTGCCGGCCGTCCTGGGAGAAGGGGGATCTGCGAGCCGGGGGCCCCGGGAGAGGGGAGGGGGCCGTGTGGGCCAGGGGACATCAGGCTGGGGCCGCCTGTGTAGGCCGGGGGTCCCGGGACAACGGGGCTCGTGTGGGCCGGGGGACTTCGGGCCGGGCAGGCTGTGCAGGGCGGGGGTCACGGTACCGAGGGGGTCCTTGTGGGCAGGGGGACCTCAGAACAGGGGGCTGTGTGGGGCAGGTCCCCCTGCACTGGGGCAGGTCCGTGCTGGGCGAGGGTCCAGGCACGGGCTCCGAGCATCCCTCGCCGGCTCTAGCTGTCCCAGAGGCACGAGCTCGCTGCCCCCCTCACCCCCCTCTCGTCCCCAGGGTCTCCCGGTTCTCCGAAGCCTCTCGAGCCGCCCTGCCCTCGCCATGCTGCGCCTGCTGCCATGGCTCCGTGCTCTGACCCGGGAGAGCGTGCGGCCGGGAGTCCTGCAGGGCCTGGCTGCTGGTGACAGGAGTGGGGCCGGGATGTATCCCGCCTGCTACTGTGCAGGCAAAGCAAAGCAGCGGGCTGTGCTGCTCCCCCTGGACCCCTACGGCCATGGGCTGCTGCACACCTTTCCCCCAGACGCCTACAGGACTCGAGGCCATGGCAAGAGGAAGAGCTGGAACTTCATCCACGAGAAGATGAGTTATGACACCTTCTTCACAATGAAGCGTCTGATAGAGCGCTCGCGCAGCGTGGGGGAAGTGCTGCGGTGGGTCACACAGAACCCCAGCAAGGTGTCCGCCAGCCACTACCCCATTGCCCTGCACAAGCTGGGCCAGCTCTTGCAGCAGCAGCAGCAGGGCCAGGCCACGGTGAACGGAGAGAGCCGTGGGCCTGGCCAGATGCTGGAGCAGCCAGAGTTTCAGACTCTGTGTCAGGCCATCATCAGCGGCTGCTCCAAGTTTGATAACTTCAGCATTGTCAACTGCCTGTACGCTGCTGCCGCACTGGGTGAGTGTCCCGGGCTGCCGACATCTGCCTGCGCGGGGTCACCGGCGGAGGATGGGGGAGGCGGGCAGGGCAGTGGGACACAGGCTGGTGCTTAGGTTTGTGAGGTGAAAGGAGAGCTTGCTGGTCCAGCTGCCGTGGAAGGAGGAAGGATGTACCAGAACAGGCGCCGGTGTCTGGGTTTGCATGTGGATTTATGTGTGATGGTGACTTTGTGGCAGATGGAGCCATGCCCTTTGAACGAGGAGGCTCTGCTTGGGGTATGCAGCAGGAAGGGAGTCAGGTGGACTGACTGCTCCAGGGGGGCTCAGCTGGCTGGAGCACCCGGCACGCTGGCCCAAAGGGCAGCTGAAGCAGTGGCCAGCACCGCCTGGCAGGATGCGGGATAAACCGCTCCTTGAGTTTTGTTCCAGTCCCTGAAAATCGTCAAACATCTGAGTGTGGAAGTGCGAGACGCGAGACCTTGGCTAAACCCTTCGCAAGCCATGAGCCCTGTGTCATCGCGGGTTTAATACTCGGAAGAGGTTCAAGCTGGTTTGGATTCCTGCGCAGCAGCAGCAGCCTCTGGGCCGGCCGGCGGTCCATGCCCTGGGGGGCTCCCCCTTCGCTGGGCTGAGGGCCCTCAAAGGCCCTGCAGATTCTCCCGACTGCGAGGAAAGGGATCAGGTCTGGCTGCTCCCTGCTGCAGCAGGTGCCTGCCCTCCCCGCCCCAGCGGTTCCTGCCAGCCCTGTGCTCCTCTGTCCTGCGCGCACGTCTCCTGCCATTCTGTTTGCTTTTTTTATTCCACTGCAGCTGCACGCTGGGCTGAGGCCTCAGCTGAGCTGCATACGGAGACGCCCGGTGCCGGCCGTGGGTTGATGCAGTAACTCTAGATCCCGCTGAAGGGGGGAGGGGAGAAGTTTCTCCTCTTCCCCCCTCTGTCTCACGGCGCCTTGTGTTTGTTGACACTGAACTCTGGGCTGCCAGGCGCCTCTCCCCTCAGCTGAGCTCCCCCCGGCCTGCTCTGGTTTTGACCCACACTTTGTTCTCCGTCAGTCGCCCTTCCCTGCTCACCACGCTCAGCCGCTCATTAATAAAAATGCTAACCCACCTTTTTGAGGCCTTTTTTAAGGAACAAAGCAACTGCTCAGACCAATTCTTCACTTTCCACCTTCTGACTCATTTTTGATTAATGATAAAACGCAGCAGCTTACCCCATGCTGCCTTAGTTGCTTTAAAGCCCTTTTGAAAATTGAAATCTTGTCAGCTGGCTTAGGAGACCAGTGGGCTACCAGGGCCTCATACAGTGCCTAATGCTTCATGCATCTCCTGAAAATATCTCTCCTGACACACGAGGGATGGCCTTTGCCTTTTTTCGTAACCGCACTGTGCACCTGGCCTCTTGTCTTTCCGTGGTTGAATAATACGTCCAGAGTTGGAGGAAAGTATTTTCCCCAGGAGCCGAGTTTGAAAGACTAAAGCTAAACTAGAAAATGGGAGATTAGAAATGTGAAAGGATTAGTTCCTATCATACATGGACAGTTTTTATTTTGGTAATGTGTTGATGTCTTATTTGTTTTCCAACCAAAACTTTTTTAAAGTACTTTTTGAGGTGTATTATTTGTCCGTAAGAAGTTTGAGACTTAAGAAATAAACCTTGCTTTTGTGGATGAGCTAAAGGACTTCCATTTTGGTGGAGTGGGTGGGAATAATCCAACAGCTCCACATGACTTTCTCTGGGGTGCAGATGCACTGATGTTCTGGTCAGGCTTTGCCAAACCGCTCCTCTTCCCCTTTCTCATCTTCGGTTTGATCACCAGTACGGCAGAGCTGTCATTCTCTGGCTGTAGCCTCATGCCTGAGCTTATGAGGACAGTTGTGCCTAGTGAAGATGAGAGGTGGGATGCGGGCATCCCTAATCCCTTCTCTGTTGCAGGCCTGCCGGGGGAATCACCGCTGGTGCGAGTGCTGGAGGATGAATCCCGGAGCCGCCTGGGCCGCTTCAACCAGAAGGATGTCTCCATGGTCTTCAGCAGCGTGATGAGGCTCCATCCGTCCAGCCCCCACCCCCTGGTCGAGTCTTGCCTCAGCAGTTTGGAGCGGCACCTGGAGAAGGAACGTCACCCCCAGACCCTCTTCCTGCTCCTCTCCTACTACCGGCTGCGGGCGCAGGCACTGCAGGGACACCCGGCCTCCGACCAGCAGCTGATCAACAACCGCAAGATCCTGCGCCTCGTCAGGCACACGCTGGGGCAAGTGAGTGCCATGCGGGAGCATGAGCTGGCCCTCTTGGACGAGATGCTGGCTCTGTGCGCCCAGGAGGCGAACAACAAGGCCCTGGAGGCCATCTTCAGCTCTCAGCTCTTCTACGAGAACCGCCAAGAGCGATTCATCCGCAGTATGGCAGGTGAGGGCAGGGTCTGCCCAGGCAGGGTCCCAGCCTTGCCCACTGTGTGAGCCTCTTCCCCCATGCAGGGTGCACTGGGCTCTGTCCCTGCACTTGGCAGCCTTGGAGCCTCCTTTCCTGGTCCCAGAGGACATCTGAGTTTGTGACAGCACCAGCTGGAGCCTTGTTGAGCAGCAGGGCCTGCAGCAGTGAGGCTGGAGCAGGAGATGCTCTGCATTATGGCCACCCTGTCACTGCCTTCCCAGCCTAGCCCTTCCAGGGGCTGTGAGCCTACCTTACCTCAAAACTGGGAGCAGGTCGGTTTTGGTGGGGTTTTGACAGAAGGGCCCCCATTCTGTGCACATTCCAGCTGCGCTCCAGCTGCGCCTTCTGGGCGCATGGGACGAGCTTCTGCCCCAGCCTCTCACAAACCACGTAACTTGATGGTTTTTGGAAGCCTTCTGGGTTTCAGGAGATATGGCTCTGCTGCCCAGGTCTTGTTATCTCCTACCTGCCTGCGCTGCCTTTCCTGCCCAGGCTGTAGTGGCTTCTGGAGAGCTGCAGTTCGGACAGAGCCAGGCCTCTCTGACGGATACCCTGCTGTGGTTTGCTCTGTGCAGAGTGGCTCCCCAGGAAGGCAGAGAACCTTACCCCCTACACCATGGCCCTCATTGCCAAGTACGTGGCCCGGCACCGGCTGCGTGAGCCACGGCTGCTTGATACCATCGCAAACTTCCTCCTGAAGCGTGGGGAGCAGCTTGACAGCAAGGTGAGTGTTCTCCCCAGTCTGCGGGGGATGCCTGGGGCTGGCTCTGGGGCTGCCTTGGTGCTGGGGGGGACCATGTCCCTTCTATGCCATCAGACTGGGGCATCTCACTGGGGACTGACCAGGATGTGCCCTGACCCTTATGGGTTGCCAGCTCTGGGCAGGCCTGGGCCTGACCTGTCCTTCATCCCGCTGCCTGGCCGGGCCCGACTCCCTCTCCTCCTGCCTGCAGGTGATCCAGAAGCTGGTGTTTCCCTTCAGCCGCATGAATTACCGCCCATCCAACCACAGCGAGCTCTTCCCCAAGCTGGAAGCCATCCTGGAGCAGAAAGCCGGCAGCTCACCCCTGGCGACTGTCAACATTCTCATGTCCATGTTTCAGCTTAGCCATTTCCCCCAGTCCGTCCTGCACCAAGTCTTCTCCCCAGCCTTTATCACCAATGTTATGAGTATGTCGGGCCTTTTCCAGAGTAAACCCAGCTGTTAAAGCTCAGGGCTGGGGTGGAGGTGGATTTTGAAAGCATTGGGCAGAACAGACTCCCCCCGGGAGTGCAGGACCACCTCGCTGGCAGTCAGCCCCCACCCCGGGAGTGTGGCTGGGTGAGGAGGGGCTGCCAGGCGGTGTCTAGCCAGCCGTCCTCTCCCCGCAGGCAGCCCCTACGCGCTGATTGTGCGCCGCTACCTCTCGCTGCTGGACGCGGCGGTGGAGCTGGAGTTCCGCGATTACAGCGGCCCACGCCTCGACCCGCGCTACCGCGTCCTCATGTTCGAGCACGCCCTGACGGCCGACGAGGCCAACAGAAAGTACAGGTCAGTGGCGGGGGCAGCCGGCATGCTGGGGAGGGGAGGGCTGCCCCGGCAGGGCAAGAGCATGGCTGGGAGCACAGTGTGCTGGGCACCCTGCTGCCTGTCCCTTGCAGGTGGGCAGTGTGGCATCACTTGCGATATGGGGTCTGTGGCCTTGTTCTGGCAAGATCCCAGCTGGAGGACAGTGCAGGGGTAAAGGCCCGTATGTGAGCTCCAAAGCCTGTAGAGGAGCAATATAGAATCATAGAACCATTGAGGTTGGAAAAGACCCTTAAGATCATGGAGTCCAACCGTAAACCTCGCACTGCCAAGTCCACCACTAAACCATGTCCCTGAGTGCCGCATCTACACAGCTTCTAAATACCTTCACGGGTGGTGACTCAACCCCTTCCCTGGGCACCCTGGTCCAGTGCTGACAACCCTTTCCATGAAGAAGAGCATGCTGTTGGTGTAGCGATATTGGGAGGAGCTTTTCTGCTGAATGAGCTGAAGCATGTCCCCTCCTTGCTGCTGAACAGCAGAGCCCAAAGCTAAAGGCTCTCCTTGCTCCCAGGGGCCTTCACGTCTCTGCGCAGATGTGCTTGGAGAACGTGGGTCAGCAGTGCTTGAGTGGGCAGGCTGGGGGCCCTCCCTAGTGCGTCCTCTGACTCTTCTTTTTCCTCTCAGTTACAAGGGGCTGGTGGCCGAGGCCCTGCGGCAGCTGGTGGGAGAAGAGTGCTATCGGCAGGACGAGGTGCTGCCCCCGGGATACTGCACAGGTAGTCTGGCTGGGCACCCTGCTTTGGGGCAGGGCTGTGGCTCCAGAGAGGGGGCTGGCAGTTGGGATTTGGGGGGCTGTGGGTGCAGCAGAAGCCCTGCGGCTGCCTGGGTGCTTGGGGGAGGCCTGAGGGTGGGAGGTTATTCAGGGCAGAACTAGGTTTGGCTGCTTTGTCACCACCTTCCCCATGATGCTGCCTTCCCCCGGCGCTTTGGGATGAAGCTCCCTGAGCCACCCCTGCCGCAGGAGGGCTCCGCTGGGCCAGTGCAGCAGGGGGGGTTCCCTCTGTGCTCCTGTCTGCTGGGCTGGCTGGCACAGTCTCCCAGCCTGGGGCATGCGGGGTCCCCAAGCCCATGTCCCGTCAGTAAGGGGGTCTCGAGGCGCGGCACTGATCCATGTTCTCTCTCCGCAGACTTCTTGCTGTGGATTAACCGCTCGGGCACTGTGCTGCCTCTCTCCCGTGTTCCTGCGGCTTCCAAGGCTCCCCCTGCCCACGCTACAACGTCCCCTGCCGCCATTTCCTTGCGCTCGAGCGTCCTGGCCCTCACCTCGGACTTGCAGGACTTTGCCCCGTTTGCTCCAGAGACGCCAAGCACCCCCCCGGGCTCCCGGGAGAGCAACCTGGCCGGGCGATTCCTGCCCACGCTTTGCCCTGCCCCGGGGGGCCCCTGCTACCAGCCCTCCTCGGACTATTACTGCGGCCTGAGCAAAGAGTCTTCCCTGGAGAGCCAGGGCAGCTCCACGTTAAGCAGCCCTTCCGAGTGCCTCTCCACGCAGCCAGCTGGCACCCCTGACTGCTCCCCCAGGGGCACCTCCACAGCCACCCTCTTCCAGTTCCCCATCGGCAAGATTCTGGAGGAGGAGGAGGAGACTACCGCTGGCCGCCCTGGGCACGATCACAACTGCTTTCAGGGGGAGCAGGCCCAGGAGGAACCGGAGGAAAGGAGCCCACCCCCCAGCGAGGATGCCTGCCCTCCGCCCTCTCCGTGCCGGCCCAGCTCCAAGCGAGGGCTGGGCGATGGGCCGCAGGGAGCTGAAGAGATTCAGAGGTACCGAGCAGAGCCGGTCCGCGTCCCCACTCCCTCCCGGCAGGACAGCCGCCCTGGGCCTGCGCCGGCACTGCCTTCAGCTCCTGCCCTCCCCGGCAGCCGGCCCCGGCCCACTCCTGCCCTGCGCTGCCGGGTGCCCGGCGGCGGCCCAGGCTGTGCTGCAGAGACCCCCAGGCCCCGGGGTGCAGCACGTCCCGGCCCGGGTTTGGCTGCCCCTGCCACCTGGGCGCGGGGCGGGTGGAGGTGCTGCCCTTCGTCTGCCGCTGTTCTGGGGACCAGGCGCGGGCGACGCTGCTGCCTGTCCTGCCTGCAGGGTCTGTGGCGTGGGGTAACGCTGCCCTCCTCCCCCTGCTCTGTCCTCTGCAGGGTGGTGCTGTCGGTCAATGACAAATGGCATTACTGCCAGAACTCCGACATACTGGTGGGCTCACGAGCCATGAGGGACAGGCACTTGCGACTGCTGGGCTACTGTCTGGTTCAGGTAAGCTGGGGGCTGCCCCCTTCCCCTCCTCCCCCCGGGCAGAAACCGCCTGTGGCTGTGTGGCAAGATGGGCGACAGGCTGTGGGCTGGAGAGCCGGCGTCCCCACTGTAAACGCTCCTGATGGGAGCCATCCTTCCACGCTTGCTGCTTGTGAGAGGAAGCAGTGACTCATCCTCACGGCTCCTTTTTTCCCTCCCCCACCCCACCCTGAGACTTTTTCCAGGTGGGTGGCGGGTGATGCCAGCCCTGGTGCTGTGGTGGAAAGCATGGGCACGGGCGAGGGGACGACCCCTCCTGTTTGCGTCTGGTGGTCCCACAGGAATCCCATCCTATGGGTCTGCTGCCTGGAGCCAAGACCTGATGGGTATGCTGGGCAGGGAGGGGAGAAGGGGAAGCTGGCTCAGCCTGGGCCCAGCAGACACATCGGCAGTCATGATGTTGGCTGCGGGGGCTCGGGATGGAAATCGAGTGGGGATGTAGCTCGGCCTGATACCCGGCGCTGCCATCCCGGCTGTCAGTTCTGCAGCGTGCCTCTTGCTGCTGTGGGTGGAGGCGAGGCGAGGCAAGCCTCCCTTCGGTGCCTGTTTTGGAGCCCTGGCCTCTTTGG
Source organism: Leptodon cayanensis (assembly GCA_027564655.1). Classification (NCBI taxonomy): domain Eukaryota; kingdom Metazoa; phylum Chordata; class Aves; order Accipitriformes; family Accipitridae; genus Leptodon; species Leptodon cayanensis. The sequence continues at coordinate 45,497,771 of JANXJC010000077.1, read as the reverse complement.
TTGCAGCCTCTGGCTGGTCTGTGGTGAGACTGTGAATGGAGAAGCCCTTGAGGCTTCACCACTGCCTTTGCAATTGTCTTCTGAGTTCTTTGGAAACTTCAGATGTTGTTTTAAGGTGTGCAGCTTCTGCAAGACTATTTGTGGTGTGATTTTTAGCTTGAGGATAGATCTTTGTGAGGAAAACAACTCAGAAATGCAGGCCTTTTATTCTGTTTACTTCTCCACTTCAGAGGTCACCTGAATTACAGTTATAGATCTACCAAGCAGTCCCATAACCATTTTTCAAAGCTTCTTACCTCCCCTGCTTCTGATAGCACAGCATGCCAACACAAAGCTCCTCCTAATTTCATAATTTGCAATGTCCATAGTTCAGAAGCCCTTTGTTTATGCATAGCTTTGGCAGTCCTGTGACCCGAGTTGTGGTATTTCTTTGGAGATCCCAAATTGCAGAGCAGTGGAGCAGGACCAGCTCTCCTGTGAAGTGTGCCCTGGCTATCCCTTGTGCTGGTGTTCAGGATGGGCTGCCCAGGGCTGGCTGTGTCCCCAGACAGCAGTGGGGCTGGGCAGCTTTGTCGTGCGGAGGAGGAGGGCTCCCCAGTGCCTGCCGCTGGGCTTGAGGCCAGTGCCGCAGGCTCTTGCTGTGCGTCTGGGCTCTGGGATGCCCTCAGCTGAGGAGGGCACTTGGCACAGCTGCCTCCACTCCCAGCTTTGTGCCACCATGTCCGAGGGTCGAGGGCTGCCCTTGCCCGCCTGCCCTGTGCCCAGAGCACCCACAGCACCCAGGGACTGTGCTCACCCTGCACTTGGCTCAGCTGGGGGGTCTGTGCCCCATCTCAAACCGGCTCTGGTAACCGTTACCGCTCGGGTCTGCACCCCTGGTGCGAGTCAAGGCTGCTGCGGGAGGCTGAGGCTGCTGACCAGCAGCCTGACGGGGTCTTTGAGGAGCAAGGTGGAACGGGCAGGGGTGCGGGCAAGCAAGAGTGTGGTCTTGTTCCCAATGTGCACAGGATCAGGTGCTCTGTCCAGCAGCACGCAGTCAGGACCTGCATGACCGAGGCCGCAGGAGCTCTTCCCCGCTGCTCAGCATGCCCAATCGTTGTGCAGCTGCTAGTGCAGTTAGCTCCCTTTGTGTGTGTAAGAACAGGCGCTCTGGTCCCATCCCCTCTATTCCCTCTCCAGCAGCAGACAGTGGCAGATCGTTAGGAAAGTGAGTTGGAAGTGGATCACGGATAGTCCAACGACTCCTGCACTGGAGCATGTGTCTGGACAGCTGTGTTTAATCACCCCGATGGACCTCTTCTCCATGAGTGTTTTATTCCTCTTTGAGCCTGTTCTTTCTTCCACACCCACAGCATCCGGTGCCAACAAGCTCCAGGCAGTACTACCTGCAACAAGCTCTGTTTGTTTTAAACCTGCTGTCTGGTCAGCCGACGTAGTGCTGCTGGGTCTGGTACCGTGAGGGAGTGAAGAGCAGCTCTGCGGTTACCTTATTCTATGCTTGTGGTTCCAGAGGTCGCTTCCCTTTGGCCACCCCTCTGAGACGAAGAGCCCCAGGCAGTACAGCTTCTTCCTCAGTTGAAGCTGCTTCAGAGCTCGGTTGTTGTTCTTGCTCTTCTCGTTTGAGATTCATTTCCTCTTCTTCTGACACATTTACAGAATCACAGAGTAGTTGAGGTTGGCAGGCTCTTCTGGAGATCATCCAGTCCAACCCCAGCTCAGCTAGAGCTGGTTGCTCAGCTCCACGTCCAGTCAAGTTTTGAATGTCTCATAGATAGGTTGCTTTCTGGGTATCCTCACAGTGAAAGAGGTTTTTCTTGTGTTTGGGGGAGGCGGGGTGTGTGTGTGTAGCTTTTTCTTAAGTTTAAATGGGATTTCCAGTATTTTAGGTTTGTGCCCACTGCCTTGCTCTCTGTTACTGGGCACTGCTAAGAGTCTGGCTCTGTCTTATTTACAGCTTCCCATCAAGTATTTGTACATGTAGATAAGATGTCACAATCCTTTTCTTCTCCAGCTCTGTCAACGTCTTCTCACGTATCACATGCTTTAGTCCCATAATTATCCTTGTGGCCCTGCGCTGGACATGCTCCAGTATGTCCATGTCTTGTTCTGGGGAGCCCAGCACTGGATGCTCCAGGTGTGTCTCACCAGTGCTGAGTAGCAGAGAAGGACTGGCTCCCTCGACCTGCTCGCCGTGCTCTTCCTCATGCAGCCTGGGATGCTGTTGGCCTCCTTTGCTGCAAGGGAGCATTGCTGGCCGGTGTTCAACTTGTCCGTCAGGACCCTTAGTCCCTTTTCTGCAGAGCCACTTTGCAGCTGGTTGGCCCCAGCCTGTCCTGGTGCATGGGGTTATTCCTCGCTAGGCTCAGGACTTGGGCCTTCCCTGCCCGCAGGCTGTTTCTCCAGCCTGTTTAGGTCCTTCTGAATGGCAGCACAACAGTCTGGTGTGTCAGCCACTGCTCCGCATCTCATACTGTCTGCAGCCTTGCTGGGGGTGCACTCTGTCCCACTGTCCGGGTCACTAATGAGGATACTAAACGATGTTGGCCCCTGTACTGACTTCTGGGGTATGTGGCTTGTGACTTGGTCCAGCTGGATATCGTGCCTCTGTTCACAGCTCTTTGAGCCTGGCAGTTCAGCCCTCCTTATAGTTAATTTAAGGCCTTCTCTTGTTGGCTGTTGCGTTGCTGTATGTCTGCTCAATCGGTGCTGGACTGCCCGTTGTGCCTGGCACGCTGCTAAGCTGTCTGCGTTATGTCTGTGTGACTGTGCCAGGGCTGTGCTCCTCCTCAGATGCCGTTGATCTGTAGCAGCAGCAGGTGTGGATTTGTTAGTGCCTCTGAACAGGGCTTCCTTCCGAGAGAGCCTGCTCCTTCTGTGGCCCAGCAAGCAGGGGCTGCCCGTGGTGACTGCAAAGGACATCGCCAGGTCTGGTACCCGCACCCTTCCTTGCCTCTGTCCTCCAGTTGGACCTGTGTGTTGCTTCCACCCTTCTGGCGGGCAGTGAGACTGCTGTTGCAGGGTCACCTACCTCAGACCCTCTGCTCTGCCCACAAACGCTCTGGGTCTCAGCCCTTTCCAAGGTAGATGCTCTTTTCCCTGGTGGTCCTGACCTTTTATTGACAGCCAGCTCTTTTCCCTCAGAAGTTTCTGGGTAAAGACACGCTCCTTCCTTCCCAGTATCCTGCCCTGAATAATGGCCAGATTTGATGTTCCCACAAACCCTGTCCTGGCTCTGGCACTACTCACTTCCAGCCTATTCGGTTGAAGGAGCTTTCTGTGCTGTTGATCCTTCCATAGTGTCAGAAGGGCAAGCCCACTGGGGAGGCAGACCCTGCAGAGCCGGGCAGTGAGGAAAGGAGCATGAAGCAGTGGAAGGAGGTGGCTCCATACCCGAGCTGCCAGAAATCTTTGATTCAAACCCACTGCAGCCAGGGGCCTTGGTTCCTTCTCCCCAGGCAGTTAGTAGCCGCCTTCACCCCTGGCCTGTGTGCGACTGTTGGAGAACAGTGCCTGTCTGCAGCCTGTTCGCTGTCCTGGGGGCAGCGCGCGGTTTGTCTGTGTTTCCCGTCACAGTTGCTCATCTGTGATGGTTGCAAACAGGTCCTGGACCCTGTGAGCACCCATGTCAGGATCTAGCCTTACCAGAGAGTCCCTGTGTCATCTGTGCCAAGTTTTCCCACCTTGTTCCTTTACGATGCCTACCGTTAGCCCTCTTTCTCAATGAGGTGGTGAGAAAAAGCTTCCTCCTTTGCAGGCAAACTCCTATGTTCTCATGATGTGCAACTCCTGAGGGATGGCAGTGGCCTCTTCAAGCAGCCTTGGATGCTTCTGGTATAGTAGACTACCCCCTTGCCGTGCATGGAGCGCTTCCTGACCGACAGCTCTCCTGCAGACCTGGCTCCGTGCCGGCTTCTCCAGAGGCCAGGCTTCAGCCCTGCTCTGAGGTGTCTTCACAAATGCAGCCCCTCGGGTCTCCTGGTATCTGTGAAGGGTGGAGGGCCAGATTAGCGGCACAGCACGGAGCGGTGGGTCACTTCCCCGCAGAGGGACGCTTTCCCCCTTGCCGTGTCCCAGGCACTGTCTCTCGGAGCAGGCTACGGTGCAGCTAGAGCTGCCGCTCTTCAGGTGCAGAGCTTGTCTGCTCAGCTCTAAGGGCTGGAAAGGGCAGCTGAAGTTCTCGCCCAAAAACTCCCCTGCGAAGCTCCAGCCCTGTGTCACTGCCTCTCTTGGCAGGATCTCCAAGCCTGAGGGAGAGTTTTTCTCATACTTCCATATTCCCAGGAGTGATGGGACAGGGCTCCTCTTGTGCCTGAGTAGCAAAACGCACCAAGGGCTGGACCGCAGCTGGGGTGAGCGCACAGGTCCTGTTGCCGCAGTGTAATGCCTTTAGCCGTCTCCTGTGCTGCCAGACAGGGCTGGAGCGTGGGTCACGGTTACCCTTTGTCCTGCTCCACGGGCATTGGTGGTGCCCTCAGGGCTGTTGGACCAGCAGAACTTCCAGCCAGCCCAAGAAGTTTTGGCCCCCAGTCGCCGATACCCATGTGGAGGGAACACTGGTGGTAGCTGGAGTCTCCTGTTCTTTTCCCTGCAGATCCCTTCCCGCACGGCTGTTGCAGTGCAGGTTTGCTCCATTCCTTTGGTGCTTCCAGCGTAGTGCAGGGACGGGTGTGCGTCTGCACAGCCCCGAGTGCAGGCTGGAGCAGGGGCTGTCACTACACGGTGATGAGCCCTGAGCAGGAGGGCCTTGAACTGTGAACGGCTGTTTTTAGAGATCAGGTGTTTTTACAGAAGTGCCTGCTGGGTTGTCCACCGACAGTGACTGGTACCAAGGGGAGGGACAGGGCAAGGGCCCAGACCCACCTCCGCTCTGACCTGCGTGGGTGCATCTGTCTCACGGTCAGGGTGGCCCAGGGTTTGTGGTTGGGGTGGCCCAGGGCCCGTGGCCCTTCAGCAGGGTGTTTAGCTCCAGGTGGTATTTGCTGTTCAGGGGCAGAGAGCGCTCCTGGCTCCGCAGACTGTTCAGCTTTCCCGGTGGGGTCTCTACTCCCCCTCGGCACCCTGTACCAGCTCCGCTGGGCAAAGGAAGCCTGTTTCTGTTTTTGTCAGTCCCGGTGCCTTCTTTCCTTATCAGACTGTGGTTAAAATGACGTGCTGGGGAAGAAACCGTTACCTGGGCTCAGCTGTCTCCCGCAGCCCTTCTGTTGGGAGGCTGCTGAGGGGCGGCTGATGAGCCCCGGGCTCCCCCACCCCATGTGCTAGCAGGGCGGCTGGGTTTTGCTCTTCATCCCTCCCCGGTGGTTGGCGACTGGGGTTCAAGGTTGGGGTGAGGCTCGAGAGCGTCCCTGGCCGTGCAGCGCCGCGTGTCCTCCCCGCGTGCATGCCGGACTCGTCCCGTCCACGGTGGGGATGGGGGACGGGGCTGCTTGCGGGTGCTCTTTGCCGTCGGCAGCGGGCAGCCAGGTTCAGGGGTGAAGCACTGGGAGGGCAGAGGCAGTGCGGGCGGGTGCTCGGGGACTCGTGCCCCCCCTCCCCAGGAGGCAGCCCCCTCGCTGCACCTTACCGGGGGCAGAGTGGGAGTGGGACAAGCTTCCTCTGCCCAGGGGTCAGTGGGACGCGGAGCTGGGGTTTGTCTGCTCCTCCTGTGCCCACCTTCCCCTCGGAAGGAACAGCACTGTCCTCCTTCCCCCTGGGAAGGGTCCCTGGTTCTTCCCCCCGCCGCCACGGATGGCTGTCCCGGGCAGCCTCGGGCTGGGTGCTGGTGGTGGAGCTGATCTGATGGTTTCTCCCCGTCCCCTTTCAGCTGCCCTACACGGAGCTGGAGAAGGTGAGTGGCATCGAGGAGGCCAAGCACTACCTGCGGCAGAAGCTGAGGGAGCTGCGCTTCTGAGGGACGGACGCCCCGAGTCCCGGGCCCTGAGCGGGGAGGGGGCAGAGCGGGGTGGGCGCAGGCGGGTGCTGCCAGTGCCTTGCCCCTGGGGAGGGGGGAGACGGAGCTGCCCCCCATCCCAGGGGGGTGCAGGGCCAGACTGTGGGCACCTGCTCCTTGATGTGGGGCTGGGGTAGTGTGAGATTTATTTATTGCCGTTAGTGGGGGGGGGAAGGGGTGTGACTTGACTGGTGCATAGGGGAGTGTTTGGGTGCTGGGGGGGGAGGTCCCTCGCTGCCCCCCCTACCCTGGCTCTGCGACCCCAGCCCTGTCTGCAGGAGTCGCTGCAGGGGTGCCTGGCCTGGCCTCCTGGCGGTACTGGGGGGTTGTCCCTGTGCCCCCAGCACTGCTGCTGGGAAGGAGGGGTGGGCCTGGCCCCCACCTGCGGGGTCTTGCAGGGTCTGGGGGGGCCGTGGCAGACCCTACACAGGGCAGGGAGCGGGTTGGGAAGGGCCAGCTGTTTGCACAGGGGCTGCTCCCCAGGCCGGGAGGAGGGGGGTGCTTGGGAAGTGGGGGTTAACTTTACAATAAAACTGGTGAAAAGTGTGCAAAGTCCATTCTGTTTATTAGTACAAGGCAGCGGCTGGCCCACAGCCCCTGTCCGGGCTGGGCCCAGCACAAGGCCACCCCCCCGTGCTGCCACCCCGGCAGCCCAGGGCACAGCCCCCCAGCTGTCTGCCCTGTGGGGTGACAGGCAGGTACGGCCCCCCCCCCTCGGCGGCAGCAGGGCCAGCACCCGGCCCTGGCAGCGCACAGTGCACGGGATGCTGCTGCCTGCAGCCCTGCCAGGGCGCGGGCAGGGGTGCATGGGGCTCACCCTGCCCCCCCCCACCCCAGCGCCTTCAGCCTCAACTGCCTCCGTGCCCCTCAGCCCGGCGTGCTCGTTATAAAGCTGTTTATTGCCATTTAAATTACTGTTAAATAAAACACGGTGGGATTTAGGCAACACCTGATTGTCTGGCAGGAGCCCAGGGTTGGGGCTGGGGCAGGGCGAGGACCTGCAGCTCTGCTGGGGGGTGACAGGGGGGCTCTGCCCCGTGGCGTGGTCAGGATGTGCCCGAGGGGGACCAAAGGCACGGCCCGGCCCTGTACCGTGTGGGAGGTGTGGGGGGGGGGACCCCGGCGGGGCGGGGCTGCGGGCCAGCGTCTCTTTGGCAGGTGTCCCCCCAAAGGCACGGGGACCGTGGGGTGCCTGTCCCCGGCTGGGCACGGCTGCGCAGCCGCTGCCCCTGTCCCCAGCGCAGGGGGGGCCCGGCTGTGCCCGGCCCCGCAGCCGCGGGCGGCTTGCTGGCTGGCGTGCGGTCACACCGGCATCGGCATTTCGTTGTACTCGTCCACACCTTCCCGCTCATCAAAGATGGGCTCGGCCTCGTCCGCGTCCAGCTGCGGGGAGATGGCGGCTGGGTGGGCAGCGAGGGGCTCCCCCTCCCTCATCGCCCACCCGCGTGGGTCCAGCCATCGCGGACCCGAGCACCCACAGGGACGAGGGACGCAGCTGGCCACAGGCCGCGGAGCAGGTACTTACACACTTCATCTCACGGTCGGTGAAGATGCGGCTGAGCAGGCACATGCGGAGTGGCACCGTGAGGATGAGGATGAAGGGGAAGGCCAGGGAGGCCACCGTGGACATGACGGCCCAGAGCACAGCCAGACACGCCAGCTGCAGCCCGGTGAAGAGGTGCATGCGCAGCGTGCGCACCTGCGCGGGGACAGGTGTCAGTGCCGGGGCACAACCACGCCGGACCCCTGCATCCCCCTCCCGCTCCGGCACAGCCTGGGCCCAGCAGTACCCCCTCACTGGGACACGGCTGCCCCAGAGGAACTGCCCCGTCCCCCCCGCCGTCCCCCTAAACGAGGCTTTGCCAGAGTCTGTCCCGCAGACGCCCAAGCCCAAGGGTGCCCCAGGCTGGCTGCTGGCCCAGACGAGGGTCCCACCCCTTAGGGCGCCCCCAAGACTCCCCCCCCCCGCCCTTTTTGACGTAGGTGACGTCAGGATGGTGCTTAGGGGGCATCAGCAGCAGCTGCAGGCGCTCGTAGAACTGGATGCCGTTGAGGGAGGTGACACCCATGTAGAGGAAGATCCCGAAGAGCACGGCCAGCGGTATCTGCCGCAGCAGGTCCCCGATGACAATGGACAAGCCTGGGCCAGAGTGCAGTGAGCCACGGTGCCCGGGGAGGGGGCACCCGGAGTGCCGGCTGGGGCCAGGGCTCACAGCAGCCCCCCGGCCCCGCTCCTCCCTGCCCGGTCACCCCCCCACGCTTGGGGAGGGACCTGTGTCACTGATGCCCACGTGGGACAGGATGGCCACACCAATTTGGCCAGGGCTCAGGGCACCCCAGCTCTTGTGGGCACAGCCCCCCCCTCCCCATGCTGCTCCCTGCACCGCCACAGCTCCCCACGGCTGCCCGGCCCACCACGGCTATGCGGGAAGGAGCAAGGCTGGACCTACCGACGAGCACGGCCACCAGCAGCCCCGTGACCCGCTGCTCTTTCACCTCCTGGATCTTGGGCTTGTCCCCGGGCGCCACAGCCTTGCTCATGACGGTGAGGGCATTGGCATGCGTGACAGAGCGCACCGTGGCCGCGGCGAGCCACGGCAGCCCGAAGAGCGCGAAGAAGCCGCCCATGGCCACGATGAGCAGGAGGTCAAGGTGGAACCCAGAGCCCTTCTGCAGCATCCGCTCCTTCTTGCTGATGATCAGCCTGGGCACAAGGGCAGACCGTCGGCATGGCTTGACAGGGCTTGGCACGGCACGGCGCTGCAAAGCTTGGCGCAGCACAGTTCAGGATGGCACAGCTCAGCGTGGCACAGCACAGCTTGGCATGGCTCAGCCCGGCACAGCATGGCACTGCACAGCTTGGCACAGCTCAGCATGGCTTGGCACGGCACAGCTCAGCATAGCATGGCACGGCACAGCTTGGCACGGCTCAGCACAGCACGGCACACCCTGCCCCACCTGTGCCCCGCGCTGCCCTGCTGGGCCCCCAGCCCTGCCCCGCTGCGCTCACGTGGTGATCTGCGTCTCCATGAAGATGAGGATGAAGACAAGGATGGCGGGGAGGCCGCTGGCCACCATCATCCAGACGGGGAAGTCGCTTTTCTCACCGAGGGGGTTGATCACCCAGCCCCGCTTGTCTGTAGCCGTCACCGAGAACCCGCTGGGCACGCTCAGCTTCTGCGGGGAGGGGGTGAGAAACGGTGGGGTGGGGGCACTGGCTCTGCCCCCCATGGTGCGCAGCTCCCCCAGAGTGAGGGGTGGCGTAGGGTGAGCCACGGAGGCACCGGGACCCGCCACGACCAGACTCAAAGGGCTCCCGGCAAAGCAGGGGGGGGGAAAGGCGAGATGCCAGGAGGCGGCCGAGCGCCGTGGCAGCCGTGGCGGGGACGGACGGTGCCGCACGGACCATCCGTCTGGCTCCTTTCCCGTTGCTAAAGTCGTTTTCAATTGAGTGTTGAAAATGAACAATAAGGGCTTAAAA
>JANXJC010000077.1:45355684-45366050 GCA_027564655.1 Leptodon cayanensis | reverse complement strand
GGGGCAGCCAGCCGGAGGGGGGGCAGCACGGGGAGGGGGGGGGAGGGATGTGGGGGTGCCGGCACCCCAAAGGAGGGGGATCCTCTAGCAGGGCCGTGGGGCAGGGTGAGGGTGTCCCGTGGGAAGGGGGGTGTCACCCAGAGCACCCCGGCAGGGGCGCGCGGAGCAGCCGGTGCTCCGGCACCCGCTGGACCCCCCCCTCAGCTCCCCCCGGGCGATTGCCTTCTGGGGTGCTGGTGGGTGCGCGTGCGGGGCCCCCAGAGCCAGGGACGGTCACCTTCTTCTTGCAGCGTCCTCCGTGAGACCTAGAAAATAAACCCTAATAAACCAGAATGACACTTGCCGTCGTGCGGCTTGCAAGTCCAGGGCTGGTTTTGGTGGAGCGTTTTTTATTTATTGATGGAGCTGCTTGAGTCAGGCGTGGGCCGGGGCCCGGTACCAGCCAACGCTTTTGGCAACAGCCTTGTGGTGCCGGCCCTTTGCCGAGCACGAGCCCCGCGGCAGCTCTGCTGCAGCCGCACGCCGCAGGAACTCCTGCCCGCAGTTTCGGCGAGGGGTGCGGGAAGCCGTCGTGGGCAGGGGCTGCCTGACCGGGCAGGGAGACGGTGAAGACCCCCCCTCGGCTCGCTTCGGCACCCTGGGGCTCCCAGGCCTGGCAGGGGGAGCCAGGTGGGAAAGGGACTGTGCCGTGGGTGCCGGGATGGCGCGGTTTGTTTTCCCCAGGGCCTAGGAGGAGCGACGTGATGGGATGGAGAGTTACGGGTTTGTGGTTTCCAGATGAGGTGGAAGCTGCGCAGGCTCCAGCTGGCTCCTGCCGAAGCTCATCCCAAATTCCCTGGCCGGGGGCACCCGGGAGCGGGATGGGGCTGGTCCTGCTCCCATGCCTGGCCGGCAGCCCGAGTCAAGAGCCTCCCCGAGAACAAACCTCTCCTGTTCGGAAACAACCAAACCCCAACAACCCCCAAGAACCCCGGTCCTGCCGGCCCAGGCACCCTCTGCACCCATCCGTGTGCTCTCCTGGCCCCGGGCGCTTGCAGGGGTCCCTCGGCGGGACCCCGTCCCGCCGAGCAGCAGGGTGCCCTTAGAGCAGGCAGGAGGAGGAGGAGGGCAGCCAGCCTCCACCTCCCGAACCACTCATGGGGAAGGAGCCGCTGTCGGCTGGGGTGTCCGTGTGGTGCTGTCGGGGGAGCACGAGGTGGGCGAAGGCTGTCGGGAGGCCTGATCCTCTGCCCAGAGCCCCCGGCTCCGCGGGGGCAGGCAGCAGAGGTTTGGGGAGAGGTGAGCTGGAGCTGGGCTCTCAGAGGGGGCAGCAGCACCCACCTGCCCCCACCAGCCCCCGGTGCTGCCGGTGACTTTGGCACAGTGCTTACGTTCATCTGGCGCGGCAGAGGGGGCTGCGGGGGGGCTGCAGATCCCGAGGGGCTGGAAACAAGCAGCTGGTGCCGGGGATGCCCCCTGTCCCTCCTGGCAATGCCGCTGGGTCCAGCGCTTGCCACAAAGAGTGAGCAGAGCATTGCTGAGTCGGTTCCCGACTTTGTCCCAGGGTTAATCCCAATCGCTCGGGCCACCGGCACCGGTCCCGGGCCGAGGGACCGCGCTGGCGCAGGCAGGGAGCGGTGCAGGCAGCGGCTGCCCCTGGGCTTGTGCCCTGTCCGGCAGCACCTACCGTCCGTGTTCGGGAGGTGGAAGGAGGGACACGCTGCACCGCGGCTCTGTGGGGACGTGGCACCAAGCAGGACGAGAGAGCAGTGAGTGGGGCTGGAGGGGGCACAGGGCCGGCAGGGGAGAAGGGGAGAAGGAGCTGCCCTCCCTTGGCTGCTCCCAGCCTCTGGGTGCAGGGGGGGTTTGCAAATAAATTAGGCGGCAGCACCTAATTGGGGCGCTCTGGAGGAAAGGACGGGGTAGGGAAAGCTTGGAAATGGGCAGCTGCTCTCGGGGTGCTTCGCGGGCAGAGGGGGCCCGCGGGGTGCCCCACACGTGTTGCACCCGAGGTGTTTGGCTGCCAGCGCTCGTGCGCGGGACCGGCCGCCCCACGGCACGGTGGGGGTCTGGGTTGAGGCGCCTGGGCCGGGCAGGCCTCGGGATCATTGCGTGTGTATGGTGGGGCTGGCACCGTGCCGGTCATGCCGCTCAACCCCCACGGTGCCTCTCCCCTGCTTCCCTCGCGGTGAAGCCTGGGGGCTGCCGGCTCTCCCCGCGGGTGCCCCTGCTGCCGGCGGGCTCTGCCGATACTCCCCTCCTTCTGGCTCTTCACCTCCCCCGGGTGAGCAGCCCTTTTCTGTACTGTTTTTGCTCTGAATCTCTGTTTCTCAGAGATTCTCCTTTGCTCTGACCTTGTACCGCTGCCGCCGCTGCCCCCGCAGCTGCCGGGCTGGAAGGAGCGGATGGGGCGGTGATTTGGGTGACAACCTGGCACCCATCCCGTGCTGCCCTGCACCGTGTAGCTGCCGTGACGTCCTCCTCAGCCCCACCGCTGGCGGCAGCTTCCTGGCAGCTGTAGGGCGATGGGGGTCCGGGAAGGGATGGAGTGAGGGGAGAATCGGCACGGCCCGGGTGTGCCGGAGCGGGGAGCCTGGAGGTCAGCGTCCTCTGGAGCACCCGTGTGTCTGCGGGTGCTCCCTGGGACCGGGGGAGGCTGGAAGGAGACTTTCCCATCCTCGGGCAGGTTCTTCTGGAGGGAGCCCCAGGACCCCCAACGATGGAGCGAGAGGAGAAGCCGTTTGGGGGGGATCCCCAGGACATGAGGCTCCAGGGGATGCCAGACACCTGCGGCACAGGTGAGGCTGCCGAAAGCTCCCGCAGGGACCTGGCTGCCCTGGCACTGCAGGGACTTCACAGCTCTTCCCCCCGCCCCCCCCCCCAGCCCCTCCAGGCCCTGGGACCCCCGGGGCTGAGCTGCCGTGTCCCACGGAGCCAAGCAGGGTGCTGGTGTGGGGGATGCTGTGCCCGGCGCCAGACACCAGGATGGTTTTGGTTGGGTGAGGGTCCTCGGTGGGCAGCAGGGAGGGATGGGCAATCGCTGCCTGCAGCTGGGTGGGGGTCCATGGCTTGACCCCCTGTAGTACCCACGGTGGAGGGTTCGTGCCCCCGTGCCCGGTGCAGGGCTGCGGAGGGAGTGTGGAGCCTGTGGCAGCACCACTCACAGCTGCCGCCGGTGTGATGCCAGGCTGCCCGCGCTGCCCGGGAACCTGAGAGCAGCTTTGTCTTCCTCAGGAAAGGAGTGGGCCGGCATGAAGTGTGAGATCGTCGTGAAAACGGAGCCGGAGGATGAGTCCTACATTGGGTGTCCCCAGGGCCTGGGTGCCACCGTCCCCAGTGTCCCCAGCTACCCCAGCACTGGTGAGTGACTGCAGAGCGGGTGTCTGGGGGAGGACTGGGAGCTCGGCGAGACCCGCAGCCCTCCGGGGATCGAGTCCCTGTCCTGTGCAGGCTGCTCCGGGTGATGTCCCAGGTGATGCTCCGGGTGGCATCTATGGAGACACAGGAAAGGCTGTTGCACTGGGGAGCTTTGCTGGAACAGTGCCTGCCCAGTGCCATTTGGTAACTGGGAATTGCCTTCTGGAGGAAAACAAGCAGTTCCTTTTCTTGCATAACAAATACTTAAGAATCCTGGGTGTTTGGGGTCCCCACGGTTCTGTGGCTGGGGCACTCCCCCTTGTTTCCCTGGGGATTGGGCATCCCAGCACTGGGAGATGCCCAGTGGCTGCAGGGACCTCCTGGGAACCTGGGATTAAAGAGCGGTGAACCAGAGCCGGTGCCGGCACAGGGAGAGTGTGGGGATGTCCCGGAGCCCTCGGTCCATCCCGGAGCTGGGCGCACAGGCTGTGCCTTTCCTCCCACAGACATCAAAGCAGAGGTCGTCGTTAAAAGCGAGCCCGAGGAAGAGGCAGCGTACGGCGGTTACTGCCCCGGCTCCCGGGGAGGGGACGTGCCCCACCACCCTGCTGCCTGTGAGTGGGGCTGGGGGCCCCGGGGGGCCAGGAGGGACTCGGGGGGGGATGCAGCCAGGGTGTCCAGATGCTTTACAGGCTGCTGGGGCTGTGGGAACCCTGTGCGGGAGAGGTGGGTGCCGGGTGGGAGACGAGTTTGGCAGAGGGCATGGGGACGTGGAAGAGCCCCCCCTCCCGATCCCCTGCTGCTGCCCACCCGCCTGGGCTTGTCACCCCGTAGTGTCGTGGGGGTGGTGCTGCCCGCTCTGCCTGCCCGTAAATGCTGCCTGTCGGGGCTGTCGGAGGCGGCTGTCCTGTGCCACCCTCGGGGTGGTGACGCTGTCCCGTGCCACCCAGTGGATGGTGACACTGTCCCATGCCACCCTGGGGACAGTGAGACTCCGCGGGAGTCCCACGAGAGCTCAGCCCTGCCCTCCCTGCCGGCGGTGCTGCCCATCTGCGGCTCCTCTGGCCCTGCCTGCGCCCGCCGCAGCACCGCGCTCTCTGCCTGCAGGCGATGCCAAGCCGGAGATCATCGTGAAGGTGGAGCCGGAGGACGAGTCGTACATCGGGTGCCCCCAAGGTCTGGGTGACCCAGGAGCTCCCGGCCACCCCGATGGGGCAGGTGAGCCCTGGGGCGGCTCCAGGGGGTCCGGCGGGGCGGGGGGTGGCGTGGGGGCGAGTGCACCAGCTCGCTGGGACACGGCGTGAGGACCCCCATTCCCATTGTACACTTTGGGTGAGGGGAGGAGAATGAAGCTGCTTTCCTCGAGGGGGAATGAACCCTTGAGGGGACCTTTGGTGTTTATCACCGAAGGCGCTGAGCCACCGCCGGGTGATGCACCGAGGCAGACGCGGTGCTGAGCAGGGCTGTTGTGAAAGCCATGGGCTGAAGGGCGAAGCTGGCGACCGTGGGTGATGCCGGTTGGGGCTGCAGGATGGATTTTTCCCCTTTATGTCTGCAGTTTTATTCGGCACTTCGGTGTTTCTCAGGGTTCGGTGTGTCCCTCCCACAAGCCTGACTCACGTGTGGTTTGCAGTGTCCGTGCCAGTGCCGGGTGTAACTCAGCCGTGAGCCGGCTGCAGGGAGGCGATGGGCAGGCGGAGGCGGCTGCACGGCTCCCACCGGTGCCTTGTGGGTCCCACCGGTGCCTTGTGGGTCCCACCGCAGCCTCCCGGCTGTGAGAGCAAATCCTGGGCTGCCCGGTGAGCTCGGGGCAGCCTTGCCGCTGGCTTTCGGTGGTCAGGGGAGTGACTGTCCCCGGGGCTGGGGCTGCACCCGACACCGCTGCCGCGGCCCTCACAGCCCCCCGTTCCTCTCCGAACCGCATCCCAAACCCGGCAGAAAGCCGCAGGGAGGGATGCCCAGCGCCGCTGCCAGCCGTCGGGGCGAGCCGCTGGTCGTGCAGGCGCTGACAGAGCATCCCACTGCTCTTCTGCTCGTCCAGGCAGCCTCGGCAGCCAGAAATGTTTGCACAATTTGCACGTGTTGCACGAGAGGTCCGAGCACCTCCCCAGGGTCCCTGGTAGCGATGCCGTCCCTGCTTGCTCCCTGCAGCGTGAGCTGGGGCAGCCGGTGGTGCTGGGGGCGGCAGCTTGCCATCCCCTGCCCTTGCGGTGCCGGGGCGAGGTGCCGGTGCCCCGGTGGTGGGACAGCGGGTCGGAGGTGCACAGCGGCCTCGGTGCCAGGCCCGTGTTGGTGGGCGCAGCTCTGCACGAGCCCGGCGCAGGCGAACACGTGCCGGAGGTGTCGTGAGAGGGGAGCGGGGCTGTGGGGGGTGAATGCGGCTGCGGGGCTCTCCCGGGAGGGCTCCGGGGCTGCGGCAGGTAACAGCGGGGCTCCCTTCTCTTGGCAGGCAGCGATGGTGAGTGGCGTCCCAAGGAGGAGCCGGAGGAGGCGAAACCGGAGGCGGCTGAGCTGGCAAAGAGCCTGGAGGCCGTCTCGGGGGGCTCCCTTGGGCCCCGCATCAGCCAGTGGACGGTGCGGCAGGCGCAGGGTGCTGTGGCCGAGCTCCGGCGCAGCCCGGCGGTGCCTGGGGGGCCACGGGCCACCCCCGAGCCCCAGGGGCTCTGCCTGGAGAAGGGGACGGCTCCGGTGGTGCCGGCGAGCGGAGCTGGGCAGAAACCCCCCTCTGCCTGTGGAGCGGGCAGCGCCGCAGCCCCTGGTGCCAAGCCAGCGCGGCGTCCCCGCAGCCACGCCGCCAAGCGTCCTTTCACCTGCAGCGAGTGTGGGAAGAGCTTCCAGCACCGGGGGAACCTCATCACCCACCTGCGGGTGCACACGGGGGAGAAGCCCTTCGCCTGCACCATCTGCGGCAAGAGCTTCAGCCAGAAGGGCGACCTGATGCGGCACCAGCGCGTCCACACCGGCGAGAAGCCGTTCGAGTGCACCATCTGCGGCAAGAGCTTCTGCTCCAAGCAGACCTTCGTCCTGCACCAGCGCATCCACACCGGCGAGAAGCCCTTCTCCTGCACCGAGTGCGGCAAGAGCTTCAACCGCAAGGCCAACTTCATCACCCACCAGAAGATCCACCGTGGTGAGCGCCCCTTCATCTGTGCCGAGTGCGGCAAGGGCTTCTGCGCCAAGAAGACCTTCATCCTCCATCAGAAGATCCACATCGGCGACCGGCCCTTCGGCTGCTCCGAGTGCGGCAAGAGCTTCAGCCGCAACGGCGACCTGACGCGGCACCAGCGCATCCACACCGGCGAGCGCCCCTTCGCCTGCGCCGACTGCGGCAAGTGCTTCAGCCACAACGGCGAGCTGATCAAGCACCAGCGCATCCACACCGGCGAGAAGCCCTTCACTTGCACCGAGTGCGGCAAGAGCTTCAACCGCAAGGGCACCCTCATCACCCACCAGCGCATCCACACCGGCGAGCGCCCCTTCGTCTGCCCAGAGTGCGGCAAGACCTTCAACCTGAAGACCACGCTGATGAAGCACAAGCGCATCCACACGGGCGAGCGTCCCTTCACCTGCCTGGAGTGCGGGAAGAGCTTCAAGTACAAGGGCAACCTCCGGACCCACCACCTCACCCACACGGTGGAGCGGGTCTACCCCTGCACCGAGTGCGGCAAGATCTTCAGCCACAAGAAGGAGCTGACGGTGCACCAGGGCGTGCACACGGAGGAGAGGATCCTCTCCTGCTACCGGGAGGGAGAGTCCTTCAACCCCTTCCTCCCCATGCACCCGCTCCTCATGTCCTGCACCCAGCTCCCGGTGCCGCTGGAAGCCTTGTCCAAGTACAAGTAGGAGGGCTGGTGGCAGCGGGGAGAGCCCGGTGTCCTGCCCGTGGCACGTCCCCATGGCTGAAGCGGCGACAGGAGGAACGAGATCGTCACTGGAGACTCAGACCTGCTGCGGGGCTGGCGGTGGATTGGGGCCGGCGGTTTCCCCGGCTGTCGGGCGCTGTGGTGGAGCCCTGTGTCCCCAGGGAGGAGCTGCCGGCCGGGGACGCTGCCGGCTTTTGGCAGCGCTGGAGGAGCCATCCCGCTCCGGCTGGGGCCAGCGGCCGCTCACGGGACACGCGGTTGGGCTGGGACTCGGAGCGAGCGGGGCCGGTGCTCTGGCCTCGCGCCGGCACCTTTCACATCCCCAGGTCATGGGGGGGAGCTTCGTCATCCCCCACCCGAGAGTCGCCGTCTCGTTTGCTGTTGAGAAACCCCTTAAAAGCAAATTGCAGTGGGTAGATGTGAAGACTGGGGTTGCCTTGCCCCCGCTGCCAGCACCGGGCTGTCCCCGATGCTGCGTCCCGTCCGCTCCCTGGCCCCTGTCTGATTCCTCTGTGCTGTGGCAGAGGCGGCCCCCCCTTGTCTTGTGCCAAGGGACCCCAGTTTAGCTGCTAGTTGGAAAGGGGCAATTCTGAAGCTGATGGTCGCCGTTTCTCCTTGTCCCTATCCGGCACGTAGACACTGGGCTTGGAAGAGAGCCGAGAGCTCACCCGGTGCAGCGCAGCCCTTCTCTCCCCAGGCACAGTCCCTCGCCGCCGTGCTCTGTGCGGGATGGCTGACCCCGTTTGTTTCCCACAACTCCCATCACGTGTTTACCGAGCCGTGTTTTTTGGGATCCTTCCTTCCCCGGCACCTGCTGCATCCCCAGGTTTATTCCTCCGTCCGGTGCATCCCCCGGGGCCAGCCCAGCTCCCGGCGACCCCTCGCCCTGCTCCCACCAAAGCTGGGAAACGGCAGCCGTGGGGAGGGAGCAGCGGGCTGGAGGGGCTGGGCAGGGGTCCACCCCCGGCCCCGACGCAGCTCCCCAAGCTCTCTTTAATTCTCCTGGGAATTATTGTGCCCATCGGTTCCTCCATTGGCATCTCTGGCCCGGGCTGTTTGGAAAGGAGCTTCCCCCAGCCCCATCTGCACGTGATCCTGGCACGGGGGCAACAAATGCATCCTTGCCTGGCGCGCACCTCGGGAAGGGCCTTTGAGGAAAAAATGGGTCTTTTACAGCGTGGGCGCAGGGGCTGTTGTGGGGCCTGGGGGGGCGTTGGGTTGTTCCTGGGCAAACTTCTTCCCTTGGCCGTTGTTTCTGTGCGAGGGGTGTTTTTGGAGGGGCCGTGGAGACGAGAGGCCCCGGGGGGGGCACTGGGGGCTCCCCAGCTGTCTCTCTGACTTGCCATATGGCTCGAGGTGACACTTATGGCTTCCTTGCCTCAGTTTCCCCATCTGTAAAATGGGGGCAATACCACTTGCCAGTAGCTGCCTCCCAGGGTCGTGGGAGGGTTAACCCCTTCCTGACCATGCAGAGCCCCAGGTGATGGCTTAGATGACGTGTGAGAATCCCCCCCCATGAGCCCTCGTGATGCAGCAAGCGAGGACCACGTGTATTTATAGCTCCACTCTTTTCTAATGTAGAAACTAATAAAAAGCGCAAACAAATATATGGGAACCTGTTTGTCTGGTACAGTCTGTTATTTCTGCTTGCCATGGGAGCCGCCGGACCCCTCGTCCCTCCTTGCCGGGGGGGTGGGTTCTGCCACCTCCGCCTCCCGCCAGCACCCGGCCGCCTGCCTGCCCGGCTGCCTGTGACCGTGGACCCGCTCGGGAGTGGGTGCGGATGGAGGGGGAGCGGTGGGTGGGTGGAAGGCATCTCCCCCACCCCGGGTTCAGCGCCTGCCGGTTGCAGGAGGGCGGGCAGTAAGCGCTGCCCGGGAGCTTGCCTGCTTGCGGGGGCACAGAGACCGGTGCGGAGCGTCAGGCGCGTTTGAGGACGCGCAGCAGCCACGGCCAGGAGCCACCGCCATCAGATGCCCGCGGTGGCATTAGTGAAACAAAAAGCGTCGTGGCGTCTTCCGATACCGAGCAGTGTTCGCACCGTTACAAAAGCTTTTGGGAAGGAGCACGCAAGCGGTGCGGGCTGATGCGTTACTGCGAGGAGCAAAGGTGCTGTTCCAGCGCCTGATGGGGCTTGCGGGTGGCCCAGGCGCCCACGAGTAGGTGGTCGCATGCGGGTGCCAGGGCTGCCACCGCCGGCACCGGGGAGCTGCCATCCCTGTGACCCGGGAGATGCTGCCGCAGGCACCGGGGAGCTGCCGCACCGTGCAGTTGCCTTCACCTGGGTGTTTAATGCCACTTGGGGTGCCCGGGGCTGTCAGAGCTGCCCGGGGACGGCACGGGGGCACAGGCAGGCACCCTGCATCCTCCTGGCAATGGCCCCAGGGCCAGCGGGTCCTGGGCACGGTCACCCTCTCCCGATGGCACAGGCAGCGAGCGGGGCTCTGCCAGCTGCCGGGGCGGCGGGGGCTTAAAATCAGCCGGTTGGCGGGGCCGGGGAGATCAGCCTGGCCCCGCTCCTCGGCGCTGGAGTGCGACGAGGCTCAGCCGCAGCCGGTGTGGGTTGGCATGTGAGAGCAAGCAGGTCCTGTGCGGATCGGTGTCTCGGAACCAACTCCGCTCCCGGGCAGACGCGGAGCCCCGGGGCAGTGCGTGGCCGGCTTCGGGGCCCTTCCCCGGGAGCTGCCGGGGAAGGGTCCCACCACGCTGCTGGCCAGAGCCCACCGGCACCTCCGGTTTGGGTCAGGCGGTTCTGCCACGGAAGGTTCCTCCAGGATACGAGGACTCCGCTCTGCTGCACCCAGAGAGATGCTGGAGTTCAGCTGGTGCCAGGCTGGTTTGGCATCACTGGCAACGCTGCCGGCACCGTGGGGTCCTTGAGAGCCGTGTGGGATGCCGTCGGGGCCTGGCGTGGCGACCCCCCCTTTGCTCTTCTGCTGCCTGTTCACCCTTGGTTATCTGCCGTGGTTTAACCGCGGCTGGCAACGACGCATCACCCAGCCGCTCGCTCACGGCCCGCCCCGGGGGGAGATGGGCACCCGCAGCCCTGGGGGTGGGAACATGGGGGGGGTACCCGCATTTCTGTGGGTGGGATCATTGGGGGGCACACCCCCATCCCTGAAGGAGGGGGCTTGAGAGGGGGCACCCACATCCCACAGCCGGGGGTG
>JANXJC010000077.1:45291375-45304581 GCA_027564655.1 Leptodon cayanensis | reverse complement strand
GGTCACGGTGAGGGACCCCGAGCGGTGAGATGGGGGGGTGGGGAGCGGGGGGGAAGGAGGGGGTTTCCTCGGTAAAACCGTTACCCGGGGACAGCCCCGCCGCGGTAACGGCCTCCCGCCGCCGGGCAGCACCGGCTGCCGGTGCCTGCGGGGCCGCAGGGCTCCCCGCCGGGGGGTGGGCGACGCTGCCGGTACCCCCGGGGCTGTGCCCCCACCACC
Organism: Leptodon cayanensis; assembly: GCA_027564655.1. Classification (NCBI taxonomy): domain Eukaryota; kingdom Metazoa; phylum Chordata; class Aves; order Accipitriformes; family Accipitridae; genus Leptodon; species Leptodon cayanensis. The sequence continues at coordinate 45,304,362 of JANXJC010000077.1, read as the reverse complement.
CGCCATCGCCGTGCCCTCGCCACGTTCGCCTTCGAGGGAGAGGCGGGAAAAGCTTCGTGATTTCCCAGGGCCGTTAGAAACGGGATCTGGGACCGGAAAACCGACGGAGACCACCGCTGCCGCCCTGTCCCCGCAACCCAGCCGCAACCGGCCGCTCTGGACCCCTCTCCGGATTTTAGCCGCCGTGCCGCCCACCTCTGCGGCCTCTCACCCATCACCGCAGCCCCGGCCCCCTCTCCCTGCCTGCCTGTGCCACGGGAGCCTGCCTGCAGGCGGCTGCCCACCAGCCCGGGGCTTCCCAGCTTGTAAATGGATTCGAGGCTGGGGTGGGGGCAGATTTTCATGGTTTTGGATGGGGCTTCTTCCCCCGCTGCTGCCCCCGAGCTGGGTCTTCCCTTTGGGGTGCCCTTGGTGGGGTTTGCTCGGTGACGAGGGGCCTGGTTTGTGCCGTGGGTGCGAGGCTGTGTGAGCTCAAGGCCCTGCCTGTGCCCCTGCCGCCTTCTGCCTGCTGCTCCGGCAAGCCTTGGGGAATTTCCCCCACCCTGCCCCGCCCCGGCACACCGTTCCTGCCTCTCCTTGGCTGCGCCGTGTCCGTAACTGGCCCCAGGGAGCGATGCGGCTCGGTTAAACATGTAGACAAGGTGCTGGTGGGGCCACTCGCTGGGGCCGAGCTGGCCACAAGATCATCAGTGCTTGGTGGGACTTAATGATCAGGGGCTAACAATGCCTCACACGGTGGAGAGCTGTGTCCCTGCTGCTGTGACAGCACGCCGGGACATGCCCCTCAATGGGCATCCGTACCAGAGAATCCCAAACCCCTGAATGCGGTACGCTGCCAGGGAGGGTTGGGATCCCAGCCGGCTCCCACGCGGCATGGCTCCACAGCCGGCGCTCCTCTCACCGGCCAGATTCCAAAAATAGTTCTAATTAATCCCAGGTGTTCATCAAAGCATCCCAATTGCTGCTGGGGCTTTTAAAGGGTGATGTGAGACTTGCATATGGGGGGGGGGGCCTTCTCCGAAGCATCGTCACTGCGTTAGCCGCCTCCTCGAGCCACGGGATGCTTGGACAGGAGGGAGCAGACCAGGCACCTCCAGAAAAGGCGGGTGAGGCATTCCTTTCTGACCAAAATTGGGCAAGAAGGCATTTTGCTGGTTGATCTCAGACCGGGTTTTGGCAAGTGAGGTTGGTCAGAGCTGGGCTGGGCGACCCTCACTTCCCCACAGCACAGGAGCGGGCAGGGCTGCGCCTTTGCCATTGCCCGCTCGCTGCGGCAGGGCGAGGCCATGCCGGGGCTGGCTTCCCGGCTGCCGGCAGCTGTAGTTCCCCGTGTCCGCGGTCACAGGCAGCGCTCGGCGTGCGGTGACAGGCCTCAGCGTGAACTACAAATCCCAGTAGCGCTGCCTGCAGGGAAGCTTTGCTGTAAACAGAATGAATCCGGGCCAGACCCCGGGGTCAGCGCCTTCCGCTCCCCTAAAATAACTCTGAGGAGGAGGAGGAGGAAGGATACAGACGCCAGCGGAGCTTCTCCCGAGGCGGTCGAGCTCCTCCAGCTTTGCCTCTCGGCGTGCCGTGCCGTTTCCCCTGCTCACCGGCTCCTCTCTCTCGCTCTCCCAGGGACCCGCAGCAGCCATTTGGAGGAAGTCGGGGAAGATCGGAGCCTGCGACCGTGGCGGAAGGCGGAGGGGAAGGACAGCCGCCGCCCCACGCTCTACCCGGAGCTGATGTCCTCTCCCCTCGCCGGGCGGCCCTGAGGGAAGCGATGTCTGCAGGGGGAGCGCCCCAGGTACACACAGGGCAACAGGGCGGGGGCGGGCAGCGGCTTCCCCTCCGTCCTGGGGGAAAGGCTGGAGCGGGACCAGCTCTGACCGTGCTCCTCTGTGGCAGAGCAGAGCGCGCTGCCGGGGTAGTTGGGAGGAACCCATGCTCCTCTTTCATGCGCGACATTTTGGGGGGGGCCCTTTTGGGGTTTTCCCAGGAGCTGGGAGGTTTTCTGGTGCTTTTTTCCTTGTCATTTAGAAATACCGACACCCGAGGAGCCGCGTTAGCCCTGTGCGAGACTTTTTCTTTTAAATTGGCGCTTCTTAAAGTTACGGCAGCCGCCGGAGCGCAGGCTGGGCTCTGTGTCTTCTGCCATCTGCTCTCCTTGTGCTCCTGCCAAGCTATGGAGGAGTTCTGAGGGAAGGCGAGAGGAATCCTGGGGAGGGAAGATGGGCGATTGGGTGTCGAGCTTCCCAGGAGAAGCTGCTTTGGCTCCTTATAGAGGTTTCCTTCTTCAGTCCTGACCCTGGCTGGGTGATCACACCCAGATGAGGGATCCGCTTGGAACCAAGGGATCTCATTAGAGGGGGTAGTGAGCATGTGGCTTCAGCCCTTAGTGAGCTCCACTTGAGGGTTTCCATCAAGCGATGCTCTCACTGATGAGGAAACTGAGGCACAGAGGAGAAGCAGCTTTCCTGTGCCAAAATAAGTCAGCGGAAAAGCGGGAGGTGTCACTCTGAGCCCTGGTGCCTGCCCAGAGCCCTGCCCTTCCACCCCTCTGCCTACTCACTCTGCCTGTATCTTCCTGCTCCTGCTCCTTTCCTGAAGGATTAGACCTGCCTTTTGACACGCCGTGTGCAGGGGCTCAGGGGCAGCAATGCTGGGCAGAACCAGCCCTTCCTCCGGTGCCGGAGCAGCTTTTTCCAGCCCTTTGCAGGGAAAGGGGTCCGGGATTTCTCCCAGCTTCGCTCCTGTGGATCCGGAGTCCATGGAGAACGCCTTGGTGGTGATCCTGCTGAGCCAGGACCCTGTTAGCTCTCAAGTTCAGGTTCAAGGGGGTGTGAGGGCTTTTTGAGGGCCTGGGTGTTTAAAGCGGTGTGGCGTGCCTGTTGGCCTCCTTCAAGGCACACACCTCGCCGTGGGGCAGGTCTTGCTGGTGGGGGCCCATGGGTGTTGCGTGCTGATCTGAAAGCCCACCGCCCGTCCTTTGGATCACAGAACCACTGAGGTTGGAAAAGACCGTTAGGATCATTGAGTCCAACCATTAACCTAACACTGCCAGATCCACCCCTAAACCACGTCCCTAAGCGCCACATTTACACATCTATTTAAATAGACCCCCAGGCATGGTGGTGACTCAACCCCTTCCCTGGGCAGCTCTTTCAGTGAAAAAATTTTTCCTAATCTCCAATCTAAACCTTCCCCGACGCAACTTGGGGCCGTTTCTTCTTGTCTTATTGCTTGTTACTCGGGAGAAGGAACTGACCCCCACCTCACTACAACCTCCTTTCAGGTAGTTGTAGAGAGTGATAAGGTCTCCCCTCAGCCTCCTTTCTCCGGACTAAACAACCCGAGGTCCCTCAGCCACTCCTCACAAGACTTGTGCTCCAGGCCCCTCACCAACGACACGCTCCAGCACCTCAATGTCTTTCGTGTAGTGAGGGGTCCAAAACTGAACACAGTACTCGAGGTGTTGTCTCACCAGTACTGAGTACAGGGGGATGATCACTGCCCTAGTTCTGCTGGCCAAAAAAACGAAAGAAACAAGCCCTCAAAAAGTGATGGCCATCTGCTGAAACTCTTCTCCTCTCTCCTGGACCAGCCTGCCCACGCCCTGAACCTGCTCCCTTACCCCAGGCTGAGTGAGGGGCCGAGAGCCGGACACGAGCTGGATGCTGTTGGCGCGGAGATCCCGTCCGACCCTTGCACAGGTGACCACTGAGAACAGCGAGCGGCTGGCAGGCGGCACCACACCGGGCAGGCTTTGCCGGTGTAGGTGGCGGGGTTGTGCGTTCTCCAGAGTACAGCCAGTCCTGCGGTAACACCAGGTCTGACTGACTGCTCTTGACCATGGTGGGGGGACGAAGTGGGTGACGCACAGATTGTATGTAAATGTATGCAAATGTGGCGCCATTGCAAGGAATCCCCAGCCTGGAGAAGGTTCTTCAGCCCCTCTGCCAGCCGAGCTCCTCTGCTAAAGATGGCGATTTCTCTTCTGCTTGGGAGGCTCAGGTTGGAACTAATCGCATTTTTGTGGTAGCCTTTGAAATCCAACCATAAAAGCATTACGCGGGATCTAGGGCTACCTGGGTGAGCATGCGAAAGACTCTGGAAAGAGTCGTTTTCCAAGGACTGGCGCTCCTTCCCACCTTTCGCCTTGCCAGGAGGAGGGAGCCTGGTGCTGGTATTTCCTTTTATCTTTAATTATACGTCAGGCAGCAGAAGCTTAAAATAGATGAAAGCGATGCCCCCAGGCTTCGTTAATTTTAGCTTATTTGTGAATTAACGCAGGCATCTCCAGCGTAACGATGTCTATGCCGAATGCATGTTTTGCAGTGTGACAGTTCATGGTGACCAGCTCTTATTCCTTCAACCAGGCTACAGATTTTTCAAGCCCGGTGGTTTGTTCGGTATTAAACAGTCGGAGGAGCAGTACGCCGAAGGCCAACAGATGCAGGAGGAGAGCAAGATCCTTGTGAGCCCCTGTGCGGGTAGGTGCTCTGCGTGTCCCAGCAGAGGCTGTGGGAGCAGTGGGAAACCGGCCTTGGCGAGGGATGTTCCTCTTGTGGGAAAAGGCCATTTTGGTCCAGGTTGCAGCCATTTTGGGCCAGTTAATGGCAAGTTTTTGGTATCACGGCTGCTGCCAGCGCTGCTCTTGGCGAGCCAGGGGTGGAGCGGGCTCTGGGAAGGGTTCTGATCCTTTAGGGTGTTATAAACTGCAGTGATTTAGTTTTAGGTAGTCCTGCGAGGAGCAGGGAGTTGGACTTGATGATCCTTATGGATCCCTTCCAACTTGAGCTGTTCAGTGATTCTATGAAAGACTCTGAAATTAATATCTTGAATCTTTTTGAAATCTAGTTGAGCCCGGTCGAGTGAATAAAGTCGAACAGCCCGAGGAGAAACCCGGGGCTGCTGCGGGCTCCCTGGAGCTGTATCCTGCAGGCGCCAGCAGTTCCAGCCGCTGGTTTCATGGTGGGCAGCGTGCACCCGAGCGGGCGGGCATGGAGAGAGACAGCACTGCCAGCCTCAGCCCGCTGTCCACGCGAGTGGCCTGCTGGGTGCCGCAGCTCGGCGCCGGCCCTTTCCGCTGTGCCCAGTGCGGGAAAGGTTTCCGTCAGAAGCAAAGCCTCATCACGCACGAGAGGATCCACACCGGAGAGAAACCCTACAGGTGTGGGGACTGCGGGAAGAGCTTCAGCCAGCGGCCCAACCTCCTGACACACCGCCGCGTGCACACGGGGGAGCGCCCCTTCCCCTGTGCCCAATGTGGCAAGAGCTTCAGCCAGAAGGCCAACCTCCTGGCCCACCAGCGGATCCACGCTGCCGGGGAAAAGGCGCTGGCTGGGGGTGAGCAGGAGGATGGCACTTCCAGCAAGCCGAAGCTGCGATCCCAACAGAGGAATTACCAGGAGGACACCCCCTTCGTCTGCCCCGAGTGTGGGAAGAGCTTCCGACAGAAGCCCAACCTCATCACCCACCGGAGGATCCACACTGGGGAGCGTCCCTTCACCTGCTTCCTCTGTGGCAGGAGCTTCAACCAGAAGACGAACCTGGTGACCCACTACCGCGTGCACACGGGGGAGCGCCCCTTCGCCTGCACCCAGTGCGGCAAGCGCTTCACCCAGAAAACCAACCTGGTGACGCACCAGAGCACCCACACAGACCTCCGTCCCTATCCCTGCGGGCAGTGCCAGAAGTGCTTCAAGGACAAAGTCTCCCTCAAAGCCCACCAGAAGACTCACGCCCCACGCCAGCGGCGCTGCCCAGGCCGCAGCCCGGCCGCTGGCCTGCCCTATGGGGCCGCGCCCACCCTGCTGCAGCCCGGGGGTCCCGAGCCAGAGGCCCCCTTCAGCCCCATGCCAACGCTGCCCATTCAGAAGATCGCTGAGGGCCAAGAGCTGTACTCGTGTACGGAGAAGAGCTTTCCCCCCAAGGAGCCGCTCCTGCCACACCAGCAAGATCCCCTGGGTGAGCAGACCTTCCCCTGCGTCCAGTGCGGGGAGGGGTTTTGCCAGAAGGTGACTCTACTCCGGCCGCAGCACAGCCCCGCCGCCGAGGCTCCCGGCGGGTGCGCGGCAGCCTTCAGCCACGGCCCGCACCTCCTGGGGCACCTGGGGGTGCAGCCTGTCCTCGGGGATGTGACCCCCTCAGCTCCCCCGGCCCCCGGGGTGGAGAAGCCCTTCATCTGTAACCAGTGCGGCAATAGCTTCGGCCTCTGGCTCTCCCTCGTGGCCCACCAGAAGACCCACATTGGGCAGAAGTCCTACCCGTGCCCTGAGCACGAGAAAAGCTCCGGTGATGAGCTGTCCCCCAAAGCTTCCCAGGAGAAGCAGGTGGAGGGGAGGGCCTGGGTGTGCCCCGAGTGCGGGAGAAGCTTTGCCCAGTACGAGCGGTTGGTAAAGCACCGGCAAAACCACCGGGGCAGAGGGCCCTACCGCTGCGATGTCTGCGGGAAGAGGTTCAGCCTGAAGACCAACCTGGTGACCCACCAGCGCATCCACACCGGTGAGCGTCCCTTCACGTGCGGCGTCTGCGGCCGGCGCTTCAACCAGAAGGGGAATCTGGTGACCCACTACCGCACGCACACAGGGGAACGCCCCTTCGCCTGCCCCCAGTGCGGCAAACGCTTCGCCCAGAAGCCCAACCTCATTGCCCACCAGAAGACCCACACCGGCAGGCAGCCCTTCACCTGCCTGGAGTGTCCCAAGCGCTTCAAGAGCAAGCTCTCCCTGCGGGTCCACCAGCGAGTGCACGCAGCAGAGAGACCCCAGAGTGAGCCGGGCCAGGCCCCTGGCCTGCAGACCCACCCTGGCAGCCCCTATCCCTGCTCGCTCTGCGGGGAGACCTTCGAGGAGCATGGGGAGCTGCAGCTGCACCGACAGGGCCATGCCGGGGAGCGGCCGCACGCCTGCGCCGAGTGCGGGAAGCGATTCCGGCAGAAGGTGAATCTGGCCGTCCACCAGAGGACCCACACCGGTGAGCGGCCGTTTCGCTGCGCCGAGTGCGGGAAGGGCTTCAGCCAGAAGGCTCACCTCCTCCGACACCGCAGGACGCACACTGGCGGCATCCCGCCCTCCTGCTGCGAGGGGACCTGCCCGGCGCACCCGGAGGAGGCGGACGGGAGCAGTGCTCCCCTGGGAAAGGGGTCTGACCCCCCCAGCATGCTGCTGCCCCCCTGCTCTCGTGGAGCTGCTCACGGATCGCTGGCTCGGGAGGAGCTTCGGCCAGGAACGCAGCCCCCAAACAGACCGGAGAGCCCCTCCGGAGCAGCAGACATCCTCCTGCAGCTGATGCAGGAAGACCACCACCTCGTGTCCGGTTCCCACCACCCGCAGGAGGGACCCGCAGGGCAGTGCCCCTGTAAGTGCACCGAGGGAGGGGAAGGCTTGAGCCCGAAGCCACCGAGCCTGCCACCGCAGTGCTGCTGTGCTGACTGTGTAAGCCAGCGGCAGCTGCTCCTGAAGCCCCAGCCCGACTGCCGAGCGGAGCTCTGGTGCAAGTATGGTGGCTGTGGCAGAAGCTTTGAGGAGAAACGAGTCCTGAGAGTGCCTGAGAGAGCGCACGGTGAAGAGAAACCCTCGCCGTGCCCCAGCTGCTTGTAACGCCTGCACAGGCTGCCGAAAACCTGCCTCCGGGTGAGGGACTGGACCTCATCGCCCTTGCACTAAAAGACACCAAACCTAAAGCAGCGGCAGCTCGCGCTGGGGACCGATCGCTGACCAAATGAGGACAGTGCCAAGGGAAAGCTGCAAGCTGGGACTCGTGCTTGCCAGGACATGGTGGTGGTGGTGGGGACTCGGGAGGAGCGTGGTGGTTTTGGGAACAGGAGGCTCAGAGGACCCTACAGGTGGGTATCGGATGGGGTGAAGCAGGAGGTGGACTTGGATGCGCTGTGTGGGCTTTCTGTCTTGTGAACATACCAAATCTATAGAGGGTATGGAGCTGAGGAGCAGTGACAGGACCCAGGATCCGCAGCGTTTGCTCCTGCTGCCGCTGCACGGGCTGTAGGGAGCAGGAGGAACTCAGGATCCGGGATCCCTTGGCTTAAAAACCTATTCGGTTGTGCAGCAGGCCCGGCAGCGGCACGCCTGCCTGCTCCTGCCTCCAGGTTCAGCTGGGTGACGCACAGACCCAGAGACAGCCGTGGGGCAGCGAGGGGCCTCTGTGGGTCAAAAGCTTCTCCCAGAACCCTCCATCCTTCTCTTCCGGACTGGATGTCGTTCCACAAGGACGCGTTTGGGATGGAGAGCCAAGACTCCTGCCGTCAGCTGCCCACCGGCCTGGTCAGAGGAGGAACAGCTTGGCTGGGTGGGAGGAGCGAGCTGCAGGAGGCAAGGCGAGCTGGGGAGAGGTGCCAGGGCCCTTTTTGCCGTGGAGGTGACCTCCTGCCTATGCTCCCCAGCCAAACATAGCAGGATCCGGCCTGTGGCTTCCCCGGGGGTAGAGCAGAGGAGCTGGGCAAGCACCGTGAAAACAGGAAACAGCCGGGAAGACAGCCTGGAAGCATCTCAGCTCGCCTCTGCTTCCAAAAGGGACCCGGGAGAAGCCTCTCCTCTGAGCCTGGAGGAGCCGTGCAGGGTGAGGGGTGGGGTGGGGAAGGGGGGGTGTAGCTTGTGCTTCTCTACTTGCTCTGTGGATAATCTTTCTGACTAGCACCTCTTTCTGGTACTCAATTAACTTCTGAATAGGTAACCCAGACACGCCGGGGGAGCAGTAGCGGTTGTAGTCTGCTGGAGCCATTGCTGTAGCTTGCGGTGGTGATATCTATCCATTTCCCTGCCCAGCATGGTGTCCCAGCTGCTGAGGGGCTGCCGGCAGCAGCGGGGGGCACCGGTTGCTTGCTGGTGCTTGCCTGGCATCTCCGCTTCCCCATCAGTGTGGCAGAGCCCGTGACACTGGGAGGTGAAGCCGTGGAGCCGCTTCACCCGGCGCCTGGGGGAGGGATGTTGGGGCAGAGCTTTAGAAACGGGAACTGTGCGCCTGAAAGCTGTTCTCGCTTTGAAGGCCGTTTTATCCAAAAGGGGAAACGAATCTTGCCTGCTGTGTCTGAGGGAGGCCGTTGTCCCACCGCACCCCTCCCGCACGCCGGCAGCCGTGCCCCAGCTGTGGCGTAGGAACCGTGTCTCGCCTTGCGGCTGTGACCGTTGGGCAAAGACCTGCCTTGAAAACACAGGGGATGGTGTTACCGGAGCCAAGCTCAGTGTCACACCACTCGCCACCAGTGCCCAGCTACTTGCCTGCATTTTGGGGGTGTATCCTAAGGGGGGTAGCATAAGGAAAGGCTTTGTCACCTGCCAGGGGCCGAGGCGGCAGCTGAGGGGACACCGGGACGGTCACAACTAGAGTTTCAGCCGGGGTGAGGCACCCTGAGCCAATAAAACAGCTTGGTGGGAGCTGCCTGGCAGAGGGGTCCCGGTACCCAAAATCTAGCAGGCCAGGGTGGGCATCCACCCCCATCCCCGCCTTGCCTGTTCCCCCCCAGGGCAGATGTGCCACCCTCCTCCCCTCCGCGCCCTTCCAGCAGCATTTCAGGTCCTTGCAATTCTATTTTTTTGAGGTTATTTAAAATAAAAGCTTTCTCACAGCAGGCTCCTGGCTCCTCTGTCCTGGGAAGCGTCGGGGCCATACCGTGGAACGAGCCCGGCCTGGGGGCCAGGCTGGGACAGGGGGTCTCCCTTAAGCTTAAATCCAGGCCTGAGCTTAGGCTCCGGTGAAAGCAGGTGAATTTCTGGCTCAGTCTCGAGCTCTTCCTGACCTTCAGGGCTAGAGCCGCATCCCTGGACTACATGCCTCCTTCCCTTGCTAAGCTAGCGGCGTCTCGGCGCCCGCGGGTTGGCACGGCACCGTGCTGCGGCTTGGCGTGAGTGCCACGTGCCAAGGCCAGCCGCTGGCTGCAGCACCCGGGGCTGCGCAGCACCAAGGCTCTTGCAGAGGATGACGGCAGGGATGGCATTGCAGGGCACCGTGGACGTGGTCCCAGAGGAGCCGCGGTGCCGGCCAGCCACAGCCGCTGTTGCCGGTTGTTCATCCCTGCGTCCGCTTTGCTCCTCTCGTTTTGTTGCAGTTTCATTTATGGTCGTGCTGCTGGCAAAGGCACTTGCCAAAATGCTCCTGATTTTTCCATCTTGTAGCAAAAATGTCTGAAAGGAACAGGGAAAATGTGCAGGATTGGCAGCAAAGCCGGTGACTCGTAGCATTTTTTAGGGCTGGGAGGGCCATTCTTATCAGCCAAGTCCCGGCTGCTCCCAGCCTCTCCTGGGCTTGTGCTCAGGTCCTCGGCTCAGTTCTCGCCACCAGATGAGCCAGCTCAGGGGTCAGCAGGAAAACCCCCATCCCTGGGACTGTGGCAGGTTTAGATCAGTGCGGGCCCTGCTCCGGCGCATCCCCCCAGTCATGGCTCCCAGCTCTCCATACGGCATCCCCCGGGCCTCGACTGCTCCCCATGCCCCGCAGCAAGGCTGGGCTGCCTGGGGACGTGCTTGCCAAGCCCCTGAGGCACTGGGAGCCCCACCTCGCCATGGGGAGCAGAGCCACTGCCCTTCGTACCCCCTTGCTGTGGTGGGCATGGGCCTCCTGCCCCGCAGCTGGGATCAGGGCGGCCACAGAGCCCTCTGGCCCCCACCGCCTGCTCCAGCCCTGGCCAGGGGCTCTGCCAGCTACCAGCCCACGGCCGGGCTCACAGGGACCACCAGCACAGCCGAGGGAGCAGGGCCGGCGCTGGGCCCGGTTTTCTGTCCTACTGACAGGCAGAGAGCCAGCCGGGCTCCAGGGTGAACCCATCGGAGGGCATCAGGCCTCTGTTGTGCAACCACAGCCGAGGCTCTGGGAGTCTGTGGGGGCCGGAGAGCTCCTGCGCGGGGTTGCGGCAGGCTTCGTTACCGATAGCATCCACTGATGAACCCCTCCAGGGAGGGAATCCTTTGCCAAAGAGTCGCTGGCCCTGGGCCCCCCTCACCCCACAGAGCATGGCCTCCCCGTTACAAAAAACCTCAAACCTCCTCCCGGCCCAAACCTGTCAAGGAACAACGTTTTTTGGGGAAAGATGTGGGGAGCGGCAGACCCTCCCCAGGCCAGCAAACACCCCCAGCCCATGGTGCTGCTCAGCCCTGCTCCTGGGGACCCAGGATGCTTTTGCCATGAGCTGCACCCAGCCGTGCGGCTCACCACACTCCGGTGGGGTCGTGGGAGCCGGGGCAGCCTCCTGCCATCCCCCCATCATGGCTCAGGAACAGATGTCCCCTGTCCTGTCCCACGGCAGCCCTTGGCTCCACCAGAAAGGGAGTAACACCAGCTCTGTGACTTCCCAGCCACGTCCCAGCTGTCCCCCCAAGCCCCGACATGTCACCCCCGGCCGGCTCCGGCACTCGTGGTCGTGGTCCCCTTGAGAAGGGGACGCGTCCCCACTTGCCCCCTGGGCAGCCCCACCAGACAGCTCCTGGCTTCAGCAGAGGCTCTGGGAAGGCAGGCGTGGAGGGGGCCGATGTTTTGGCATCACCCGGCCCTGGCGCGGCAGGTCTGGGCAACGGAGCGATAGCAATCTCTGCTGCCGGGCATCCCAACCGAGCGTGCTGCCCGACTGCCAAGCGCCGACAAGCTGCAGCCTGCAGAGAGCTGCTGTGCCGAGCACGGCTGGCGGGTGCCCAGGGCTGGCCCCGGCCGTGCCACCCTGCCTGTGCTGGGCCCGGTGCCCTCCACCGCGCTCTGTGGCTGCTGAAACTCTCCAGGACACGCCGGTCTGCGCAGCGCTGGGCTTGGTTACGGCCCGGAGGTGCTCGTGGCACACGTGAGCTCCCGGCAGTGCCGGCTGCTCTGTTGTGGCAGCTGGGAGTGCCACGGGACCACAACGGGCAGAAACGCCTCATCCCCAGCTGCGGCGGGAGCTCAGGACCGGTGTGGCCCCCGAGCCGGGCACTACACGGCCCACGGTGCCTGACCATGGGCTTGGCCACTCCTTTCCCCACAACATCCCCGCAAGGAGCTGCAAAGGGCAGCCCCGGTGCTGCAGGCGGGGTGCTGGGCTCTGCCGTGATGAGGTCTGCGCCGCAGCACCCGCTGCGGTCACAGCCAGCCCGTGGCTCGGCCGGGACGGCTCGGGGACCGGTGGCACAGCCGGCTTTGTGCTGGAGTCACTGTCACATCTGCTGTGCTGCCACCAAAACACACCCCGCCGCTCCTGAGGACGGCCAGTGGCTCTTGCTCTGGCACTATCCGGCCACAGCTCCCTGCACTGGGGGGGAAGTTTTGGGGCTCCCCAGTCCCGCTGGCGGGCAGCTGCCTGCTGGCACAGGCCGCGTGGCCATGCCTGGCACACACAAGCCCATCCCGGTCTGGGAGAAGCCACCGTTTCCATGCAGGCCGGCGTGACTCAGCACCAGCGGCACGTCCTGGCCCCGGAGCCAGTTGTGATGGCCACGCCATGTGTCGGCCGAGGGTGCCCCAGCGCGGCGGCAGCACCACGCGCACCCAGGGAGCCCGGCCGGTGGGGGGGGGTGCTCCTCCCTGTGCAAATGTCCCCAAACTGTGGTGCAGGCACTTGGCAGCCTTGCTGCCCACCGGAGTCACCCATGGGCTCACCGCCCGTGTGCTCGGCACACCGTGGGCACCGTGTGCCGCCGGCTGGGCGTGTGGCTGAGCACCCCCGGCCCCGGCTGCTGGGCGTGGGGAGGGGGTATAGGGGACAGGACCCAGGGGGTTGCTTTGGTTGTTCTTGTCCTGGGGCAAACGCACGCCGGCTGTGCCGGGGCCACACAGCCGCTCCGCGTGCCGGCGGCAGCGCCAGGGCCCGGCCGGGGCCACGCTGTGGGACCCCTCCATGCTGTTGGACCCCCGGCGCTCCCCGTCCCGCCAGACCCGCCATTCCCGCTCCCGAGCCCCGGCTGGGGCAGCCAGGCCGGTTCCTCGGGTTTTGGGGCAATTTGGGCCAAATCCTGGGCCCGGGGGCGGGGAGTGACGTTGCCATGGGTTGGGGGCGAGCATCCTTCGCGGGGGGGGGGGGGGGGCCGGCGG
>JANXJC010000077.1:45266858-45277276 GCA_027564655.1 Leptodon cayanensis | reverse complement strand
TTGCATTGTGCATCACTTGTTTTGTATATTCCAATTCTTTTGTTATTATTATTGTCATTTTATTATTGTTATTATTATCATTATTATTTTATTTCTTTCTGTTCTGTTAAACTGTTCTTATCTCAACCCATGACTTTTACTTTTTTTTTCCCCGATTCTCTCCCCAGTCCCACTGGGCGGGGGGGGGGGAGCGAGCAGCTGCGTGGTGCTTAGTTGCTGGCTGGGATTAAACCACGACACCTCTCTTCAATTCGCCTTGCTGGTGGTACTCTTTATTCTGCCTGTAGCATTCACATCCCAGCACCAGCAAGCGCAGAGCAGTTCTCGGGGGAACTCGGGGTTACCCTGGCACCTGGAGCTGCTGCAGGACCCCACTTGGTTGATGCCTGGGATTGCAGATGGGATGAGGAGCTGGATGGAGGAAGAGGAGGTGCCCCAAGACACCAGTTTTGGGGAGATGTTTCCTCCAACCCATCCCAGCCCAACCTTTGGGGTGGCAGAGGGGGATCTGCCCCATCCCTTGTCCACAAGTGAGGGTGCTGCCCACACCTACCTGTCCCTCTGGCCCCACTGAGGTCCCTTGCTCTCCCTGGCATCCTGCGGTGACAGCTCGCTCCGATCGACCGCGGTGGGCAGCTGGACACCAGGCTGGGTGCCCTGGAGCAGCCTCTGCCGCTGATATCAGGGGCCAAGGTCCAGGCGGGGAGCACACGGCGGCACCAGGACAGCCGGAGCCAGGCGGCCGTGCCCCTACGCAGCGCCATGAGGCTGTGGCTGCTCTGCGGCTTCGCTGCCGCCGTGGCCCTTGTGGCCGTGGCCCGAGCCGACCGCGGTGACTCGAAGAAGGTCGCACGGGGGAGAGAGGTTGGTTGTGTGCGGAGGGGAGTTCAAGCTGGGGAATAACGGAGGCCAGGAGAGGGGAGACTGCAGGGAGAGCACCCTGGGGAGGGAAAACCTCCCCTGGCACGACACAGCACAGCATGGCATGGCTCTGACACCATGGGAAACAAACCTTGTCCCCAGGGGACACTGGCTGCTCCGTCACCAGCACCCTGTGCTGAGCCCCCCGTGGGGGGGGGCTCAGGCCAAATCCCAGCAGAGCAGCTTTTCCCCCCTCCCTATTCCCTGTGCCTCTCTGGGCTGAGGACGGGCTCGCGGCACCGAGGTCCAGCCGAGCCCTCCACCCCAAGGGCCAACGCCACAGCGGGGGGCAACGCTCTGCAGGCATCCTGGGGGCCGTGTGCTCTGCCAAGGCCCCTCTTGCAGCCGCAGCGCTTGCACAACCGGCAAACATTTCGTCAGGGGGGTGGCGAGGGGCTGAGCAGGGGAGGAGGGAGGCAGTGGATGTGGGTGGTCCAGCCACTGCGCGGGGGGACGGGGGCTGCAGCACGGGATGGTGGCTTCACTGTGCCGATGGAAAGCAAGGGAAGGGCTGGGGATAGGGAAGGAGGGTGGGAGCACGTCGTTTCCAAAACACAGCCCATGGTTCCAAAACATGGCCAGGGATCGGGTGCCTGAGCAGGGATGGACCGGGGGAAGCTGGGGAGGGTCTGGGCACGGAAGCAATTCTGTCCCCATCCTGGTGCGGCAGCAAAGGAGGCTAGCCAGCCATTTCTCCCTCGTCTCCTGCTCCCGAGGGTGCTCTCTACCTGCACCTCCCTGCCCGCACTCCCACCACCCAGCCCAGACTTGGGGGTGCTCACACAGGCGCCAAAGCAACCCTGGGCGGCAGTGGGCTCCAGCAGAACCAGTAACAACCCTTCCCTCCGCAGGGGATGAGCAGCGGGGGCCGGCGCCGGCCCCACAGACCCTGCTCGGGGTGCTTCTCCGTCCTGAGCGAGGTGAGTGGGCAGTGCCGGGCCGCGGCCACACCGCACTGCCGAGGTGGCCACCATGGGGGCCAGGGCAAGCGGCATGTGGGGAGAGGAGGAAACTTGGTGCCGCCAACTCCTTGGTGTCACCTCAATGGTGTCCAACGGCCCCGCGGCACCAGCCATTCCTGCACCCATGTCTCTCCCTGCAGGAGTCGCAGTCAACATCCTGGCACGCCGGCGAGGACGATGAGGTTCAGCTGGACAGGCGGGTGCGTACGGAGCCGGCGGCGGAGGGTGAAAGGTCTGGAGGTGCCGCAACGCACCAGGTGGTGCCGGCCCCCGGCCCCAAAGCTGCCACGGGGGTCACCCCACCCAGGCCTGCCAGCAGGCAGCCCCTGGCTGCATGTTGCACCTCCCTGGCCGGGCTGGCCCCAGGCCTCCCCGTCGCCCGGGGCTTGGTGTGACGCTGTGCTTGCTCCTGCAGGGGAAAGCCAGGAGGGAGGAAAAGGAACCGGCCCAGCCCGTGAGACACCCCGGCAGGGTCCTGCTGCCGTGGCAGGTAATGGCGGAACTCCGGCGGGATCCCCATCCGCTGGCAGCAGCGAGACATGGGGATGGGGACCCCGGCCATCATGGGAACCCCCCAGCAAACCCCGCTGTGTCTTGCAGGAAGCACTGAGCACCCGGAGAGTGCAGCGAGGAGCGGTGCCAGTGGCCGGGCGCAGACCCACACCAGGAGAGAGCCGGGGGCCTGGCCACCCCCAGGCTGTGCCGTAGGGCCCACCCGCCCCCTCCCAGCCCTGAGGCAGCCAGGGGGCCTGCGGCCCCCCCCCAGAGCACAAGTGAGCCTGTGCCCATGCAAGCTCAGCCCCCATGCACCCCCAAACTGCTTCTTGGGGCACCTGCCCCAACCTCTTTGCCGAGCCACCAAATAAAGCCAGCAAGCCAGAGGGAGTGGGTGCATTTAGGGGGGGGACGACACAGTGGGTGACCCTCTGACGGGGCAGCCCCGGCACTGGGGATGCTGCTCCCATACCGGCCCAGCTCCTGCGCTACCCAGGGTGGGGTACCCGTCCCAGCCCGCCCCGGCCACCTCTCCTCCCAAGGCGTCCCCTCGTCGGTGTGGCCAGGACCCAGCCTGAGTTCATGCCCCACTGGTACCGGCATGCATGGCTGCAAACGCAGACCCACACACATGCAGCGCCCGGGGGACCCCCCCAGCATGGGGACAGGGGGGCACCAGGATGATCCCCTCCTGCTTGGCCCCTGCTCACATCTCTCCTTCCCCCCCCCGGCTGGTGCTGCCTGCCCCTGCCCGCAGCTGGACCTGCCTCCCCAGGGAGCGCTTCCCCTCGCCCCCAGCCCCTGCTGTCGTCCTGCCCAGCACACCCCAAAACTGGTGGCAAGGGGAGGGGGGGCAGAACGGGAGGGTGTGGGGACAGCCTGGCCCCATGCATGGCACCCAGCCAGCGGCACGCTGGCATCCGCAGGAGTCTTGCCTTGGCTGGGCGGACAAGGACAGGGAGTCCCAAACCCTGCCCAATTAGTGTTAACAAAGACAATAACCAGAAGCAAACCGGCGCAGCCACACCAGGCAATGGCGGGAACCGGGACGTCACAGCCGATCGGGCTGTAACTGGGGGGGGGTGCAGAGGGAACGTGCAGTGTCAGGGGAGCGCACTGTGTGTGTGTCCTGTCCGTGTGTCTCTGGGGCACGAGCTCAGCTTTGCTGCTGGTTGAACCCGCAATGAGGAAGGCAGCAGCCATGTGCCCCAGCCGGGGCAGAGATCCCGGGCACCAGGCTGGTCTCCAGCATCTGGTATGGAGGGCCCTGGCCAAGGCAACTGGGGACAGCGGCTCCTGACATCCCTTACAGACTGTACTGGGTGCTACTGGTCCGTACTGGGCTCCAGTGGCTGGGCAGGAGGGTCCTGGGTGGGGCAACTGGGGACTGTGGCTCCTGACATCCCTTAAAAGCAGCCACAGGGCTGTTGACTCTGAGCGGTCCTGTCCCTGTCCCCGTCCCTGTCCCAGTCCCTGTCCCCACCATGGGCCAGGGAGCTCCCGCTAGCAGCCGTGGGGTGCAGCACAGTGGTGGCGGGGGGGGGGAATCACCGTCGGCCCAGGGGGACGCATGGGAAAGGTCACCACATCACTCAGCAGCACAGGCTCGGTGCTGATGTGCCAGGCAGTGCCGCGGGCCCCACGGTGGGCTCAGTGCCGGCACAGAGGTGGTGGCAGCGGCTCCAGGGTGCTTGCAGCCCCTCTCCTGCCTTGTCCCCTCGGGTGCCGCTTCACGGCACGGTGGCAATGGGCTGCCTGAGCCAAGAAGCTGCCTGGCACGGGAAGTAAGACATGTCAGGGTCTGTCTGCTCTCATGAGCGCTGCATGCCCGGCGGGGAGCGCAGCACAGGCAGGGTTGCTGCCGGTCAGGAGGGGCCAAGCCGCAGGACCCCCACGGTTGCAGGCAGCAGCCTGCGCAACCCATCCATCCCCTGCCCACCGCCGGCCCTGCACCCCAGGGGCCGACCCAGCTGAGCTGTGTCGCACTTCCCAGTCCTCCCCGGCACCCGCCAGGGCCACTGGAGCCACAGAGGAGACAGCAGCAGTGTCACCATCACTGTTTTAATGCGGGGGGTTGGATAGACGGACACCACAGACACCCACAGGGGCTGGGGGGGCAGGGGGTGGGGGGCCAAGCCCCACAGCAGCGAGTGTAGGGTGCAAGAGGTGTCACCCCGGGAAGGCTGGGCTCTGCGGAGCAGCCAGGACCAGGGCTGGCCCCTCCGGCATGGCTGGCCAGATGTCTTGGCCACCCCCTCCTCGGCTGGGGCCGGACCCTGCCACAAGCAGCCTCTCCGCCCGGGCTCCAGGATGGCTACCATGGGGATGCTGAGGTGCGGGAAGCCACAAGGGCTTAGCACCGCGCAGGAGCCAACACAGCGCTGGGACTGGCCGCAGCAGGGAGAAGGATCTGGCACCCCTGGGCTGGGCTCAGTCATGGCTCCACGGCGCCCCGGCCATGGCCGGCAGCGGGGCAGCGGGTGCCGCAGCGTGGCTCGGCCGCCCTCCAGGCCCAGCAGCCAGCAGCGAGGGGGTCTTGGCAACAGGGGGGACAGGCGGCCGGGACGATGGCGAGGCAGGTGCTGGCCCAGCTGTGGGGCTCAGGGCACCGGTGGGCTGCCCGCAGCGGTGCCAGCTTGTCGGCGAAGCGGAGCAGGCTGCAGAGCAGTGGCCGTGCCGGGCTGGCAGGGCCGCACAGCCGGCGGGTGCTCTCGATCTGCAGGGGAGCCGGGCCCGGTAGCACGCCCGGCGCGGCTGGCAGCATGGTCTGCAGGAAGCCGACGGCATCGGCACCCTCCTCCCCCTCGGGCAGCCGCAGCGGCCGCAGGCTGTTGGGCCGGGAGCGGGTCTCCAGCGCCCAGCACCGTCCCTCCAGGCGCTGGACGGCGTGGCGGAGGCGCTGGTGGCTGCGGGCGAGGGCGGCCATGCTCCGTGCTTGGGCCCGCTCTAGCCACTCTAGGTGGCTCCGCAGGCCCCGCACTTCCCGGCGTACCAAGGCCAGGTGCCGGCACAGCCGCTCCAGCTCCTCCACCAGGACTGCTCGGACCCGGCCAACTTCAGCCCACAGGTCCTGGTCTTCACCGGGGGCCTCCTGCAGGGCCGGGGGGCTCATTCCAGGGCACCTCTTCTTGGGCAGGCTCACCCCGCTGCAACCGCCGGGACACATGCCAGACCCCGGTGGGGACACGGCATCTGCCGGCCCCGCTGCGTGCCAGAGAGTGGGAGCTCAGATGGTGCCACCAGCCCCCTCCCACGCCACCCCCCAGCCTGGCCCCAGCCCCCTGGTACCTTCTGCAAAGGATCTCTTGGTCACCATCCCCGCGGTGGGGGGACAGGCGGGCGGCCGCGTGCTGCCGGCAGGGCAGGTGTCCCCTGGCACGGCAGTGCCGCATGTCCCCAGTGCTCGCGTTTTGGCGGGGCTGCGGGGGGGCACCGCTGGTGCCGTCATCCCTGGGAAGTGGCACGGACACCCCGTCAGCAGGGGCAGCCTCCCCAAAACCTCCGAGTCCCGCAGTGCTGCTCATCCCCACATGCTGGCACAAGACCCCACGTGTGTCCTCAGCCCTCAGAGAAGAGGGGCCGCCGTGTCCCCCGGGTTGGGGTGATGCTGGGGCCCGGCCATCGCTCTGCTCTGCACTGTGTACCTGGGCACAGCCGTTCCCTCCACCCCAGGGTTTCAGCCCCTTCTTCCACCCCGGGGGCCCTCACCCCCCACACCGACCCCCCAGCAGGAGAGGGGCTGCAACCACCGCTGAGCCCCCACCACCGCCCCTCGTGCCACCCACCCGCTGCGGAGACACTGCAGCCCCCAGTGCCTGGCCCCACGGCCCCCCGTCTTCCACCAGCAGCCTCCAGCAAGGCTGGGATGGGCTTGGGGGTGGCGATGTCCCGCAGGCAGTCGAGCAGCCCTTGCAGGGGGCTCTGCCCCACACTCCCAGCTGGTGAGACCCCACAGAGTCACCCTGAGGTGCGATGGGCAGAGGGGGCTTTCAGCCCCCCCGGCACCACAAGGTTCCCCCCAGGGACCAGACCCCAAAGGGATACCCAGGCGCTGTGGGGATGGCCCTTAGGGACCTGACCCCACAGGGATGCCCCAGGGGGCTGGACCCCCCAAGGATGCTCTCCCAAATCCGAGACCCTCCTCAAGGATATGTCCCCCCCAAATATCAGACCCCTCTTCCAGGGATTCCCCAGGGACCAGACCCTGCAGGGATGCCCCCCCAAAGCCCAGAACTCACAGGCATGCCCCCTCCAAAGCCCAGACCCCCCATGGATGCCCCCATGGACCAGATCCCACAGGGATACCCCACACACACACCAAAGCCCAGGACCCCCAGGGAAGCCCCTGCTCTCCAGGGGCAGCACTCCCCACCTGGCACCCTGGGGCTCAGCACCCCCACCCACATCCTTGCATGCCCCTGCACCTTGCTGGGGGGGCTGAATTCCCAGTGATGAGGCACATGCCCCCCAGGGACAGCGGGTCGGTCTGTGCTGGGAGGGAACACTCCCCCTGCGGGGACCAAATCCTGCCCGAGCATCCCACTGCCCAGCCCCAGCCCCCGCACTCTGTCCCCCGGGGCTGCCTGAGACCCCTTGAGACACCCCAGGACCCTCCCAAGACCCTCTGGGACCCCCCAAGACTTCCCAGGACCCCCCCAAGACCTCACCAGCTGGCATCGTTGGGCTGTGGCACAGCCCACCGTCCCAGGCCACGGCCCGGGCTGCTGGCTCCCTGGTGGCACTGCTGGCGGAGGAGATGCCGCTCACAGAGCTGGGGTGCCCGGCACCATCCCCAGATTGTGGGCGGCAGCGGGCAGGGGCTGCCGGTGACTCGGCTAGCGAGGGGCCAGGAGGGGTGGCCAGGCCTGCAGGGCACACTCAGGGCAAGAGCTGACAAGACCTGGCTCATCCCACCCTTGCGCCCGAGACCCCCCGGCACAGCGCAGGAGCTGCGGCGAGTGCCAGGCGCTGTGTGCCTGCACCCGCCTCGGCTTGGCAGGCTTGGCACTGGCATCCCGAGTCCTCCCACCACCCCAGGGTGCAGAGCACATCCCTGGCACCCACCCACGAGGGACACAGGGTGGTACCCAAGCCCCAGCGCCAGCGAGCACAGGGTCTGGCAGCTCCCTCCTACTGCCTCCGCAGAGACTGGAGACCAGTGCCCAGCCCCGCCGTGCCATGCCATGCCATGCCATACCGGGCTGTGGTATGTGCATGGTACCACACCGTGCCATGGCATGCACTCAATGGCATGCCATGCCGCACGGTACAATGCCGTGCCGTGCCATGTCATGGGCACGACACTGTGCTGTGCCACACCTCTGAGCCAGCGTTTCCCAGGCAGAGACTGGTGACCGCTGGGCTCTCCCCACTGCCTCTCCCCAGGGGCATGGGAGCTGCTCGCTGGGGGGCTGGAGGGGGCGGGATGGCCAGACCCCCTCACCACCAGCTCCTCCAGGCACTTCTCCAGGCTGCGGAGTGGGCAGGTCTCCACCGGCGCCTCCATTTTAACTGCAAAAGCCAGTTCTAGTCCCCGGTCCCCTGGCAGCCAGGCATCCCTGGACATGGCTGGGAGCAGGGGGCTGGGGGGGACACCCGGATCCCTGGTACCAGATGCCTGCACACCCTCACCCCCATGCCAGGGTCCCCGGCCCCATGGCTCACCCGCTCCATGCACCGTCCCCGGCTCCACCGCGAGGCTCTGCCAGCCCCTGGCTCCCAGCGTAGCCCAGCTCCATGGGGGCTGGGGTCTGCCGGCAGGCTTATCCTGCAGGCAGGCAGGCCGGCCCTGGGGAGACCCCCCCTCTGCAGCAACACCTGTGCCGGCATTAGGAGAAACCCCTGCTCGGGCCTGGGTGCTCTCTGGGCGCCAATGTCAGGACCCCCTGCCCAGCCCTTCCCGGGCACAGCCGGGGGGTGCAGCCCCCACCCTGCCATGGCTCAGCGCGTGGCTCCCCACAGCCAGGTCCCCAACGGTGCTGCCGGGGCTGACCAGGGCTCCAGGGTGGCTTCGCTTCCAGCACCCTCACACCCCCGCTATCACACATTACCTGGCACCAAGGCAGAGCCCCCGTGTCCCCGGTGCCCAGCAGGGCAGGACCAGGCTCTCACCCCCCCAGCACAGCCCCGGTGCTTACCACCTGCGCCCGTCTGCTCAGAGCCTGCTGCGACGTCCCCGCTGCTGGTGGCACCCAGCTCTGCGCCAGCCTTGGGGTCACCAAAGAGAAACTCGGGTATCTCCTTCACCAGCTGCACCAGGGCACCGAGGGCCGGGCTGCCGGGGGGCCCTGGGGAACAGGGGAGGTGGGGGTGCCAGGAAGGGCAGCCCCCCCAGCTGCCGGACGCTGAGCTCTCCCCGGCCGGAGGATTGGGACCCCCACGCTACCCCCACTCTGGCTGGGATGAGCACCAGGGCAGGGCCCTACCAAGGGAGGCCAGCAGTCGGGATGTCCCCTCCGTCACCTCCCGGTGCAGCTCCCGCTGCCATTCCTCCAGCAGCTCCCACTCCTCTGCCGAGAACCGGACCTCCACGTCCTCGAACGTCACCGGTGCCTGCAGGGACATGACCAAGGGGTCCCTGCCCACCTCCTGCCGGGGCAGCAGAGCCGGGAATAAACCACATGTGTCTGTGAGGCATGGGGATGCTCTTGCTTACGCTGCGGGGACGTGCCGTGGGGCTGGGGAGCAGAGCCAGCCTGCCGGGGGAGAGGCAGAGCAGAAGCCAGCAGGTGCTGGGTACAGGATGAAGCCACCACCCCCAGGA
This sequence comes from Leptodon cayanensis, assembly GCA_027564655.1. Taxonomy (NCBI): domain Eukaryota; kingdom Metazoa; phylum Chordata; class Aves; order Accipitriformes; family Accipitridae; genus Leptodon; species Leptodon cayanensis. The sequence continues at coordinate 45,268,135 of JANXJC010000077.1, read as the reverse complement.
GCACCTGGAGTGCCCAAGCCCCTCACAGAGCCATGCCAGGCAGCGGCAGGACCCCCGGCCAGGCCTGAGGTGTGCGGCAATGGTGGGTGTGAGTGGCCGTGCTGAGCTCCGGGGCTGGCACGTGGCTGGCAAAGGGCATGCTGCTGCGCCCGTCCCACGCGGGCATGGAGGCGAAGGCATCCCGGCACGCTTTCCGGCACGCTTCCCGACAGGTCCCTGCACGCTTCACGCTCCGACAGGGAGGACGTGAGATAACCTGCCCTGACACCCTGGTATTTGCAGCAGGAGTCACTTTGTCCAACGTTTCCCTCCCCGCGCAGGCTGGGCGGGGGCCTGATGCCACATGCGATAGTCGTTGCCAGCTCCGTGCCACCGTACCCATCCCGCTGACATCAACCGTGCAGGGATTTGCCAAGACAAGGCTGCGTTGAGCGGTGCCGGAGGGAGGTGGTTCACCCCCATCTCACAGTGTTCACCCCTGTCCCTCTCCCAGCCCCTCTCCCGAGGGACAGGGACACCCTCTCCCGCGTCCTCCGAGCGGGAGGCACGAGCGGCCGCGGGCGAAGCCAGGCTTTGCCACTGGCACCCCCGGCAGCTCACCCCTCCAGTGTGGCAAAACCAGGCTCAGCACATGCACTGACTATTCACGTGGGGGTGCTGGGGTGCTTAATCCCCCCTATCCCAGGGAGGGGACCCTTCGGGAGGGGGCTGGGGCTCCCCTGAAGCTCCTTGGGTGCATGGGGGACACACACACCTGACACTGGCCAGATCCAACACACGCCCCAGCTGGTGCCCACCCTGTGCCAAGCTGGGGGGGGGGGTGAGGATCAGCCCCAAATTACAGCATCCCCCCAAGTCCGGGGGTGCCCCCCACCCACCCCCGCTTTGCTCGCCCAAGGTCGCGGCCAGCCCGGCAGCACCCCGTGTCCCGTGGGAGCCTTTGGTCCCCGCTCCTCCGGGCGACCCCACTCCTGCCGTGCCCGGGGCCACCCCGGTGCGCCAGTGATCCCCCCGGGACGGGCAGCCACGGGCAGAACTGGCAGCACCCCAGCCCCACGCTGCCGGCTGGACCCTCTCCCAAAACTGCTCCGGAGGTGCTCCCCTCCCCGGTACTCCCCCCTCCCCGGTGCCCCCCTATCCCTGGTGCTCTCCCTAGCCCAGTGCTCCCCCATCCCAGTGCTCCCCTCCATCCCGGTGCTCCCCTCCATCCCGGCCTTATTAACAGTGCTCAGATGCTGTAATGCTACCTGCCTCTGGCACAGGGTGAGTCAGATCCT
>JANXJC010000077.1:45250774-45265488 GCA_027564655.1 Leptodon cayanensis | reverse complement strand
GGGGTCCCTCCCATGGGAGACAGTCCTCCACAGACTTCTCCAGCGTGGGTCCCTTCGCCCCCCCCCCGCAGGAGTCGGGCACCCCCAGGCGCAAGGCGGTGCAGGCCATGGGGCCGCGGGCAGCGGCGGGGCAGGCGGAGGCCCAGCAGCTGCAGGAGCTGAGGAGCCGGACGGAGAGGGCGGAACGGAGGCTGCTGGCCTGCGAGACCCTGGTCGGGGAGCTGGGCAGCAACCTGGCCGCCCTGGGCAGCCTCCTGCAGGAGTACGGGCAGCTGCAGCAGCGGCTGGAGAACGTGGAGAACCTGCTGAAGAACAGGAACTTCTGGATCTTGCGGCTGCCCCCCGGCTCCCGGGGCGAGGTCCCCAAGGTAACGGCCTCCGGCCTGGCCCCTGGAAGCACCAGCGCCAGCACCGTGGCTGGGGGGGGGCGGGGGGGGGTAGGAAATGCCAGAGCCATCTTAGCAGTGAGCTCGGGTGGCTGAGCACCTGCGAGTCCTGGACTTGCCGCTCGCAAGCCCAGATCTGGCCAGGCACGCTTTGCTCTGTGCCTGCCCTGAGCTCCGGCAACCAAAGCCAAGCGCTCAGTTGAACATGTGTGGTTTCCAGTTATCTAACCCCATCAGAAGTCACCAAGCGCATAATACTTGTGATTCCAGGTACCGCTTACGTTCGATGACATTTCGGTGTACTTCAACGAGCAGGAGTGGGAGAGACTGGACCGCTGGCAGAAGGATCTGTACAGGGCTGTGATGAGGGGGAACTACGAGATGCTGGTTTCCCTGGGTAAGGCACAGGGTCTGCGTCTCCGGATGACCTTCTCTCGCGGGTAGGCTGGACTGCTTCCCACCGCAGCCTGACTGATGGTCTGGTTCAGCGCAGCTGGACACTTGTAGCTAGCAGAACCTCTCTTGGGCAGTCAGACCCTGGCATTTTCCCTCCTTCCCGCTTGTGAAGCAATAACAATGTAACTGATGCCTGTAGTAAGTAATAGTAGCAACAGCAACACAAGCAATATTGATTATAAAAGATATCCACATGAGACGCTGTTTCTATCTAATGACTGTGTAAGTGGATTCCAGGGTCAGGGAGCCATCATGATCTTCCAGCTCAGTTCAGGAATTATCTGGGTGAAGTCTCATAACTGCACCTTGAACAAGTTCTTGTTTTCTCTCTATTTAGCCCCTACGTAAAGTGACAGGGACACTTCCGTCTGCCTTGGTAAAGAGCTAACCTAATCATGCTCAGCCTTTCTAAGGGCACCCAACATGTTTTTGGATGATTTGGGCTGTAAGATACTCCCCACCAAAAGCTGTTTCTTGGGCACGACTAGTAACATGCTGCTCTGTGCAGCTACTGAAGTTGAGGCTTCACTTTTCTCAAGAATATTCTGCAGAAACAGAACAAACCTATTCCTCTCATGGTCCATCTAATGCAGACTTCTCTACAGAGCAGGAAGGTTTCTGTCCCTACACCAGAACAATAGCTCAGAAGAACTGCTCTTCAAGTCACTGTTATAGTTGAAACAGGAGGAAAATGTTAAAGACAAAGCCTTGCCCTCTCCTTTAAGAGTTTAGTTCATGTTCTGTTACTTAGATTTTCTCTGTACTTGAGATACAGCTGTCCTCATGGGTGGATCCTGCCAAAGGGCCAAGAAAGCAGCACCACCTTTCTCGTTAGAGCATGGATAATTTACTTATGTCTGTCCGTGCTGTCTGCTAGCTCTGGGATTAGGGAGAGAAGGGTCACCTGAAAACATATGAGAGTTCGGCAGAATGAAGGTGCAGCCAGTTCCTAATAAAACACACTGTCCTCTGCTCCTCTGCCCTGTGAGCAGACTATGCTGTGTCCAAGCCTGACATCCTCTCCCGGATCGAGAGGGATGAAGAGCTTTGTGTCAAAGACGGTCAGAAGCCCCCGCTGACGCTTATTGGAGACGATCAGGACCCCCTGCAGGCGCCAGAAGAGATGGACCAAGTGGAAGAGGCTTTGGGAGAAGAGGAAGTTCCCATGGAAGCTGACAGGGGTAAATTACATGGGTGCCAGCAGGAGGTGGCAGTTCCTGTCTCAGCTTTGTCAGGAGATGTCCCAGCGGTGTCTGTGTTAGAAATGAACTGCTCTGAGGGTTTGTTGACTGTATTGACTAAACCTCCATGGAGTACCTTGAATCTTTCTTCCAAGAGGAACGTTTACGCTTAGTCAGATGAATCCTGTGGAGAAAAACAAAGCCTGTCAGGAGGGGCTGGGATGGAGTCTAGAGTGGTGGGACAGACCTCTTGTGATCCTTTCCAGTCCTGTTTCTGTGCAGTTTGGCAATCCTTCACCTCGTTGTGTGCATGAGCCCTAGGGCTTCCAAAGACACTCCTGCTTGCCTTGCTGAGAAAGGAGACGTGGTGGGAAGTGAGGAACCTGGGAACCTGCAGTGGGAGGAGGAGGCTGGAGCCACTCTGCTAGTGCTGGGGGGAGGAGAAGTGGTCAGGAGACCCTTGGGACGTGGCATGGGAGAGTTGGAAAAAATCAATTATTAAGAGTGCAAAGGCTGGGCAAGAAGATAGGAGATACTGGAAAGGGACAGGCAGACCCCAACAGAGCCAGGAGAAGAAGAAATCTGTGGGCAGAACTGTGATCAAGAGCAGTTTCCTGCAGGACTGAGGAGGGTCTAACTGGGGGTTAAAGAAGCCCCAGGAAAGGCCGGGTGAGCACTGGGGGGGGGCAGAGGGCAGGGCAGGCTCTGTCCTTCGGGGGATGTTACCCAGAAATGACACGAGCCCCAAGTGTGTGTTTGGGGGTTGGTTTGTCAAGCGCTCCTGGGAAGAGAGGAAAAAGATACTACACAGAGACAGACTGTCCCTCTCCTTTGAGATTTTATTTTATGTTCTGTTACTTAGATCTTCTCTGTACTTGAGATACAGCTGTGCTCATGGGTGGATCCTGCCACAGCACCAGGAAAGCAGCACCACCTTTCTCGTTAGAGCATGGATAATTTATTTGTGTCTGTCCATGCTGCCTGCTAGCTCTGGGGATAGGGAGAGAAGGGTCACTTCGAGAGTCTGACAGAATGAAGGTGCAGCCAGTTCCTAATAAAACACACTGTCCTCTGCCCCATGAGCAGACTATGCTGTGTCCAAGCCTGACATCCTCTCCCGGATTGAGAGGGATGAAGAGCTCTGCGTCCGAGAGGGTCAGGAGCCCGCGCAGACAAGCGTCCGAGAGGGTCAGGAGCCCGCGCAGACAAGCGTCCGAGACGGTCAGGAGCCCGCGCAGACAAGCGTCCGAGACAGTCAGGAGCCCCCGCAGATACATATTGGAGATGGTCAGGAGGCCCCACAGACACCAAAAGAGATGGACCAGAAGGAAGAGGCTTTGGGAGAAGATAAAGTCCCCATGGAAGTTGACACAGGTAAGTTACATGGGTGCCAGGAGGACTTGCTTCCCTGGGCCATTCCTATCCCATCTCTCTCGGGAGAGAGAGGTCTCCTAGCAGTGCCTGTGGGAGAGGGCATGGCAGGTCACCGTGCTTAAGAGGAGCATCACCAGCAAAAAGCAGAAGCCTTGGGGTATGTTGGCAAGGTGCTGCCAGGGAAACTGGAAGGGGTTCAAGGGCCCGAACACAAGGCAATGTGGGAATACTACCTGTAGAGTTGGTGGGGAGGGTTTAGGAGGGATGAGGTTGCTCTGCAGAGGTGACAGCATGCAGCACCTTGGTGACTTTCCTCCCAGCCATCCCTCTGCTTTTGGTCCTTGTGTGTGGCTTCACTCCAGGTCATTCTAACAACTCACATGCTTTCCATAGAACCATAGAATCACTTAGGTTGGAAAAGACCTTAAAGATCATCAAGTCCAACTATAAACCTAACACTGCCAGATCCACCACTAAACCATGTCCCTAAGTGCCATGTCTGCTCATCTTTTAAATACCTCCAGGGATGGTCACTCACCCACTTCCCTGGGCACCCTGTTCCACTGCTTGAGAACCCTTTCAGTGAAGGAATTTTTCCTAATAACCAATCTAAACCTCCCCTGGCGCAACATGTCATGGCTTCTCGAGCCGCTGCTTTCTCTGGCTCTTCTCCACACTCACAACACATCTCCGGTCAGCATCATGCTAAAGCAGAAAGATGTGAGCTTTCCACAGGCATTAAAAATTGCTCTTCTCTGCAAACAGAACTCCCCATCCTTGTGATGAATGTCATGTCCCTGAGTGCACAAAAAGGGCAGTGGCACAGGGAAGATCAGCCTGAGACAGAGATGGAAGAGGACCCGGCTGAGTCCAACACTGGTGAGTAACCCTGTGCGGGGGAGACATGGGGCCCTGCAGGCAGGAAGCAGCTCCAAGCTCACTTGAACCAGGGAGGGAGAAGAAAGTTTCAGGCCTCTCTTATCACTGAGCAAGGGAGGGGTCTGGTGTTGGGTGTTTCAGCCCTATCATCTCTGTGGAAAGAACAACAGTCCAGCTGCTGTTCCTTCTGTCAGAAACTGGGGGAGAGCTGGTAGCAGTAGCATGCTTCCTCCAGCTGTGCTGCATTACGGCAGAGCTGGCCTTGAGCTCAGGTGGCCTAATGCTTCCCATGGCACGGCCCTCTTCTCTGTGCCACAAGCTGGGAGTGTAAGAAGCAGGGGCAGCCATCTGCAGATACCCTCTGTTCTGGTCCTGAAGCTTTGCCAAGCTAACACGCAGAGCTTTCCTCTTCCAGGGATCCAGAGCTCGTTTCTGGGACTGGTGGGCAGAGTTAAATGGCACTGGTTCTGGGCGTGGCTTATGCCAGCTGAATGGCCTGGCTGCAGGGGGAGTGTGGAGAGTTCGCCACGCAACCCTCTGCACTGGAGCTGGTTTGCCTGCAACATTTGGTATTTGCTGGCAGTCCCAAGCTTGACAGAAGTGAAGAGCCTGAAGTACTGCAGGCGGTTGCTCTTCAATGATCTTTTTTCCTGCTGCATCGTTGGTGTTGTGGTTTTAGAGGTGGATCCCTTTGCTCCACCGGCCCCGATGGCACTGCAGCAGACCACAGCCTGGTTCTTCCTGGGAGCAAGAGCTCTCCCCCCCAAGACCATGCTGGGTTGCTCAGGGTGTGTGGACAGGACGCTGTGGTGGCACCTGCACCTTTCCAAACTGCGTTTTCAGATTTTTTGGTAGCTCCTTTAGTGCTAAAAGCCTGCTCAGTGCTTTGGGACTTAACCACAACCTGGGTTTGTCCTGGGAGCGTGAATGACCAATGCCCATGTTGCTCTGTTTCAGAGGAAGGCTTTTTAACAGAAAATGAAAGGGCGTGTGAAGGGACTTCTCTTGAAAACATCAAGATGAAGGAAGAGGAGCCTGAAGCGTTGCAAGAGGTTTCTGCAGCCTCTCCCAGTCCAGAGATCCAGAATGGCCCCAAAAGTGAGCCAGCCAAGGCCAAGAGCAAGAAGAAGCCGAACAGATGTGCGAGCAGCAGCCTCTTGATGGGCAACTGTCGGCGTGGCTATGTGCGTGAGTGGTCGCACCCCTGCACCGAGTGTGGGAAGCGTTTCCGTCTGAAAATCAACCTCATCATCCACCAGCGGAGCCACGCCCAAGAGGGGCCCTATGAATGCACAATGTGTGAGATCAGCTTTGCGGACAAACGCCACCTGGACCTTCACCAGAGCATCCACATAAAAGACAGGGCCTTTGGGGCCAAGGTGTGGGGGAACGTCCACCCAGAGCTGAGGATCCGGCCGAGGAGGAAGTTCTGTGAGGCTTTGTGCAGAGATGCCCACAGCCTGGGCAATGGGACGTATGCTGGGGGGCCCTGGCTTGGCCAGGCCAAGGAGGAGCTGGACAGAGGGAGCCCTAAGTCTCGTAGGAAGGCTATGATGAAATGCAGTCTTTGCAAAAAGATTTTGTCTTGCGCCTTTTCCCTTCAGCGGCATTTCCAGATCCACGCGCGGGAAAGGCCGTATTGCTGCACCACCTGCAAGAAATGCTTCGCCCGTAGAACTCACCTCTTGCGCCACGAGAAAATACATGACCGCCAGAAAGCCCTGGCTGCACTCCAACAGCCCGTGACCGTCATGCCAGCACCCAAGCAGCCCCAGCCACAAGGAGCCCCAGAGACACCCACAGGCGGGAGCATTCCTGACTCACCAGCCCAGGCATCTGAGAGAAACGTCAGCCCTGCAACCACTGCAGCCAAAGCAGTTCCAGCAAACGAGCTCCTGATCGGTCCTGCAGAACTCGGACCGCCAGACAAGAACTGCCACATCCACGGCTTGGGGGGGAGAGCTGTCCAGCCTGTGGTTAGACTAGGAAACAGGGCAGCAGTTTCAGGGGTGCCGGAGAAATGACAACAGGACAAATCCGAACTGCTTGTGGCCCTGGAGAGAAACTGTGAGCATTGATTTTGCACATGGTGGGGCACTGGGGTTGTGAACCATCTGTCCACTGGATTTTAGGAGCTTTCCTGAATTGCAGAAGGAAACAAAAGCTTGGATACCACCATAGAGAGCAAATTACAGAAGCCTCCAGTGACCCAAAATGCTTTACCATTCCTCAGACTCTCGTGTCTGCTGGCTATTGCATGAAATTTTCCCAAGCTGACCTTCCAGCAGCTGAGCTCACCTATTGATGCTGGAGCTGACCACTCAAGTTTGGAAATAAAATTACACGTTGAAGAGGACAGAGGGAAGGCAATCAAGTTGGCAAGCAAAGCGGCCTTCCCAAGGAGCTCTTCACTTCACTGACCAAGTTTCTTGACCAAGACACCAGATGAGGAGAGCATGGCATCTCAGACCCCATCATGTCCTGGCCATGCTTGTCTAATAACCCACCCTGGTGAGGAAATCTGCTAACCCCTCAATCAGGTTGGGAACACCTGGGCGTTGCATTGGAAGATCCGTAGAACAAATCAAACCACAATATTTTCTGCTTGCGAGGGTGCTATGGATGTTTCTGAGGTCCCAGCAGCACTCCTTCCTTCAATGAAGCCAGCCCGTGAGAGCCAGAAACACCCACGAGAGTTAATTCCCTCAGGACCAGCCTGCACAGATGGAGAGTCACTTTAGAAATATTTCACGGGTAAGACTACTCCTGCGCTGCGGCAGCAGTCTATGCGAGGACCCCTCCTTGGGGCTCAGGTGTGTCAGCTGACACACGCTGACAGTGGTTCTCGCACAGGAGCAGCCCCTCCACTCAGCCCTGCTGCAGAAGAAAGTCCCCACTCTCCAAACTGCAGGTCGTCTCCTTTAGTCATGTGCAAAATCCCACCGTAACTAATCCTATAGAAGACTAGTTCTGCTAGCTACCTCAAATGTCTTGTGGAGTGAGACCTTCCCGGAGGCAGAGGAGCAACTGGAGCCCAGTAAGCAATGAAAGCCAGGCCAGGTGTGGCTCCAGTGTCCCCAGGAATCACTTGAACCACGTGTGTCCACGGCCAGAGCCCTGCATGCATCACATGCACTGCTGGGAAACACAAATCATATACACAGAGGAGAAATCGGTCCTGCTGGCACCACTGTGCAGACCAAACAGAGAAGCTGTTAAGACTCTTGAGTTTAGTTTTCTGGGTTTTTTTTTCATTGAGTTGTTTAATGTAATTATTTGACATCACCCAGTCTCTGTCCATCTCCAGGCAGGGAGCATGGGGAACCAGTTTGTTTATCACAGTTTTTGTTCCTGGCCACTCACAAGGTCTGATGGGCTGCAGAGGTGCTGCTGTGGGCAGCATGCTTTGCGCACCAAGAAAATGCCCATGTCGCATCCTGGTGTAATCCTCGGCACCAAGCGGTGCCCGGCCACCTCTGTGCCCCGCAGGAGGGACAGCAGTGTCAGAGCTGCTCCTTGGGGACATACGCAATGTCCCACTGCTTCTCTGGGCCGGTTTCTCACTCAATTCCTGTCCCCTGGGATTGTAGAGTGTGCCTGGACTATAGTTTTAGCCATGAGGGGGTGACGGTGGCAGACAGGTCGGCCCCGTGTCCCCAGAGGGATGGCGTTGCCTGCTGCTAAGCCCTGTAGGATACAGGGGTGGTTGATGCCTTACGGTCATGCGGTGATGGTGCATCTGGTAGCGAGCTGTGCTCTGGCACAGCACAGTGGTGCGGGCTCTAGTGACCGAGCTGGTTATCCCTGCCGTGATAGAGATCCCAGTAACCCCCAGTTGATCCCAGTGACACGGGATGAGTCAGCGGGCATGATGGTATTGCTGGTGGGCAGTACTTCCAAGGCCAGTGTGGAGGGGCCAACTGCCCCAGCCAGAGCATTTCTTCTGAAGCTGTTGTGACTGGGACCAGCGTTTCCTATGAAATCCCAGATCCCTTTCTCAGGCTATGGAATCAATAAAGTATTTGTCTGTACTTCTGCCTGCTTGGGAAGGCTGAGCTCGCACCCTCGCACACTGCTTGTGACTGAGTGATTGGCCCAGGCAGAGTGAGGGAAAGAGCAGCTCCAGCCTGAGGGGGCCCCATGGGGGTCATCGCTGGCAGGTCTGTCACCCGCTTCTGTGTGCGGTGGCTGGCCAAGACCCTGGGGAACATCCCAAGGGTGAATGTGTGGGGAAGCACAGGACTGTCATCTACCATTGCACCTGGGAGCGCAGTGGTGGCTAGGGGAGCCCCAAGAACGGGGCTGTGCCGGGGCAGCCTCTGTGCTCCCTCCTGTCACTCTGAGGAGCCCCCAGACCACCTCTGTGGCTGCACAGGGCCATGCAGGAGGACGCTGTGGCCCTTCACTGCCATCCTGGGCTTTGCTAGACGCCCCCCAGTATGTCCCAGTCCCTTGTGCTAGGTCCAGCACCCTGGTGTGTGCCCCAGGCCTGGGCAGAGGGGCAGGATTCTCCCCAGCCCCGGCAGCCACAGCACTCTGCCCAGGGTAACCCAGGCTGCCCTGCCGGGTGCGCTGCCTGCACTTGACATGGCCGCCAAAGCCACTGGGGGTGCCCTCGGTGGATATGGCCACCATGACCTCAGCCCATGGCAGTGGCCATGCTGTGTGAGGGTGGAGGTGCAGGTAGGGGTGTCCCTGGGGTGTTGTCACCCACCACTGTCCCCAGCATGTCCCCTGGGATTGTCACCCATGAACCCCAGGGATGTCATTGTCACCCCAGGCCAGGGACTCCCCTGGCCAAAGCGAGGGGATGCAAGCGCTGCCTGCGCCCTGGCATGCCGCTGCCTGTGAGTGCCCAGGGCTGGGGTGGTTCCACCAGGGACTTGGGCTGCTGAGCCCCACAGAGCCATGCTGGGCGCTCCCCCCCCCCCATGGGGACAAACACAGCAGGCGCAGTGGCCTGAGCCCTGGGGACACCCCGACCCCAGGGCCTGACACTGCCTCATGCCAACCCGCTGTGGCGGTTGCCACACGGGGACCGTGGCCAGGAAGGTCGAGCTGTCTGCAGGCAGGAGGGTGAGTGGCCAAGGGGACCGGGCCAGGGCAGGCAATGGAGTGGCCCTGAGCGCCATGGGCAGGGCTGCAGGCAGGAGGGAGCCATCACTCTGTCCTGCCAACACGCCCTCAGCACTGCTGGGGAGTCCCACGGGGCCCAGATCCCACAGAGTGGGGCTGTGATTGGCAGCTCCACATTCCCGTGGGGCAGCTCCACATTCCTCCCCTCATGGCCCAGTCCTCCTCCCCAGGACTGGCACGCAGCCCAGGGCCATCACGCTCAGGCTCCTGGTGCGCGTTAATTGCAAGAACTCATCCCCAGGGTGCCTGATGCCAGCAGGGCCGCAGAGGGCTGGGGCAAGTTGCTGGGCTCTTCCCCCCCCCAGCCCCCACCCAGAGCAAAGGGCCTCGCGCCATCGCAGGCGATGGGAAGCAGCGGGTGATGGCGGGGACACGGGGCAGCTGCCCGTGGTGTGCCGAGCACAAGCTGAACGCCTGACTGCACCCACAGGAGAGGCGTACATTATATCTCACCGGGTCGCATACCCACAGCTCCCTTTGCTGGGTGGAGGCTACACGGCGCCAGCCACCTGAGCCTGCCTCTCGCCGACACCCCAGAGTGCAACAGGAGACCACATCAGCGCAGTCTTTTATCCAAGCCTCTTCCCGGCTTGCCCGATGACCCTGACTGCTGCCCAGCCACAACAGCCCCTACCCGGGCCACCAAATGCCCCCACGCCATCTCCACGCTGGTAGTCTTTAAATAACCCTGAGTTCGACCGCCCCGCTCCCCGCACCGCGGTACCCAACACAGCTGCTCCTCAGCCAAAGCCCCCTTCCACAGGGCAGCGGCACAACCCGGGTCGGCTCTGGCAGCCGAACCTCCTCCGCTGCCTCTTGGGCTAGCCTCTTCACACCCCGCACGTTTCCCTGCCCGGGCGGCACATCAGCCTGCCTCCGTCCTCCTCCTCCTGGAGACCCAGGCAGCGCAGAGCCCCACAGCATTGCGGACAGCCCCGCGGCGGTGCGACACCAGCTGCCTGGTGTGTCCCCTCGTCGCAGGCTGCTGCACCTCTGCGGAACAGCCTGGAGAAACTGCCCCTTCCCTTCTCCAGCCCTCACGCTACCGATGATCCTGGGTCAAAGCCTTGCAGGGGCTGGTCTCCAGCTCCCGGTCATGGTTTGGCAAACTGACGGCAGGAGAGCTGGCAATGGCGTGGACCTTCTGGTGGTGATTCAGAGACTGCCGGTGCCGGAAACTCTTGCTGCAGCCGTTGCACTGGAAGGGCCGCTGCTGGGTGTGCCGGCGCTGGTGCTCCTCCAGCGATGCTTTCTGGGGGAAGCTCTCTGTGCACTCGATGCAGCGGTAGAGCCGCTCCCCGGCAGCGCTGGCCCGTGCAGGCCGGCCTGCCCACCCACCCCGCAGCTGCACCCCGTGGATGCGCTGGTGCTTCTGGAGGTGGTGCTTCTGGATGAAGCCCTTGCCGCAGGCAGAGCAGCGGTAGGGACGCTCCCCGGTGTGGATGCGGTAGTGCTTGTTGAGGTTGGACTTCTCATTGAAGCTCTTCCCACAGGCAGGGCACTGGAAGGGACGCTCACCCGTGTGCAGGCGCTGGTGCCGTAGCAGCGCGGCATGGTGGGCCAGGCTCTTCCCACAGGCTGTGCAGATGAAGGAGCCATTGCTCTTCCTTGCCTGGCTCTGCTGCCGCACCAAGAGGTTGCGCTTCAGCCGGACGCTCTTCCAGCCCAGCGGGAGCGCGCGGGGCTCTTCCCCCACGGCGCAGGGACGATGCTCCTCCAAGCTGGGCTGTGACGAGGCCACCTCTGCGGTGGTGTCTTCTCCCAGTGGCATTCCCTGGGGCAGGGCGAATGGCTGGTCAGTCCCCACGCCGAGCACATGCTCTGTTGGGAAGGGCAAGCCCGGGGCAGGGTGAGCTTCCACTGGCACCACCACAGGCTTAAATTCAGGCTGGGCGGTCCCATGTTTGCAAAACTCCCCTAAGCCCTCTGCTGCTGCCTTCTGCTCGTCCAAGCCAGTGTGGCTCTCCCAGGGCACTGGCTGCTCCTGGCTCAGGGGAACCTCCTCTTCCAGTCTCACTGAGGGTGCCTGCGGCAGAGCCAGGATTTCAGATCCTTCCTCCTGGGGCTGCTGCTCTTCTGTCTTGATCACGATCTTCTCACCTGCCGAGAGACAGCAATTCATTCCCAGCAAGGGAAACTCTCCCATGCCCACAGCCCCAGTGCAGGCACTGGAGCTGAGCTTCCCCTGCAGCACATTGGTGAGACGGATCAGTTAGAAAGAGAGCAGGAAGGTTTTACAGGGAGAAGGACACAGGAGGTGGAGGGGGCATTGGCATCTGTTGGGGGTTATCCGGATATCTTATTGGACCTCAGGGACATTTGATGGACTGACAGTGCAATACTCATAAAGAAACCAAAACGGAAGAAACATCAAGGCAAAGTTGAGGTGCAGAGTCCTCTGTCCTGGAAGGAACTTTGTCAGGAATGGCAGAGTTTAGGTGGGTGAATCTGGGGAAAAGGATCAAAGCAAAACCTTCCAGGAGCAGGAGGGAGTGTCTGTCTGCAGGGGTACAGCTGTGCAGCCACCCTTGCGCTAAGCCTTGCCCCAGGTCTCCCTATTTTCCATTCTTTATGGCAAGGGGGCTCTTCTGGGCTTAAAGATTTGGTCTCAAAAGTTTTAAGGAGCCCCCAATCACATGGCTTAAATTCCCAACAGCTTCTGACCCCCTGCAAGACCAGAAGCGCTCCCTGCAGGGATGTGATAAGCTCGGCTGCCCCCGTCTCTAGCAGGAGCAGCAGGGGCACTGCTGTGGGCAGGCTCCAGCCCCCTCGCTTTGTGGGCAGGCAGCAGTGGTGTGCGGGCAGCAGCAGAGCAGCGCAGCGGGCATAGACCCTGCCCAGCCCAGGCATGTCGCTAGTGCTCGTTCTCAGCCTTCGCTGCCAAGCAGCTGCTGTGACTCACCGCCACCGAGGTGCCCCAACACAGCTCCCTTCTCCGGCAGCCCATGGGTCCTTGTACCCAAATCCTCCCCATCATTGGCCGGTGGCAGTAGAGCGGGTTTGGAGCTGGCATCCCCAGGCCCTGGGAAGGAAGAAGCAGCGGTACAAACTGCTGATGCTGGGGACCAGCACCAGCTCCCCTCGATAAAGGGCTGCTCTCACACAGCGGGAGCTGTGGGGCACCCAGAGGGGTCCTGGGCTCCCAAAGCAGAAGCTCAGGTTTCCCAGGACTGTCTGAGCAAGCAGGCTGGTGTCAGCCAAAGCAGTCAAATTATTTCAGTTGCCCCAAGAAGTGACAGCTGGGCATTCAGCCTTTAAAATTGCAGCCAAAAATAATTAGTGCTAAAATTTAGGACTGTCTGCAGCAAACCCCTACAGGGTGGTATACATACGGCCCATGTCCTGGCAAAAAATGGTGCAGGAATGCAGGCTGCGGACACAGTGTGGGCACGTCACTGTCCTGACCGCACAGGGAGGGCTCTTCTCTGCTCCCGCAGACACTGTGCTGAGTCCCGGGACGCCAGTGGATGCCTGCTCCTCCTGCAGTGCTCCTGCTCACGGGGGCAGAGCCTCACAGGGCAAGTCAGGGCTGACAGAGGGCCAAATCCTGGCAGTGTCTGAGTTTCCCCACTGACAGCACTGCTGTGTTGGCAAGACGAGGTGTTCTTTGGATGCACAGGGTGAGCATGAAGCACTGTTGTCACCCACCAAGGGGCACCAAATCTTAAACATGTAAAGGCATCGCCTCTTACCACCTGTTCTCCTCCAAACACCCAAACAACACAGCAGCCTACAAGCAGTCGTAAGCTGGATTCAGCCCAGGGGATGATAATGTGTCTGACACGTGAGTAAAGACTGATCCTCACCCAGAGAGACCACAGCCTCGTAATTCCCCTTCATCACGATCCTGTAGAGCTCCTTCTGCCGGCTGTCCAAGCTCCCCCAGTCCTGCTCTGGCAAACTGGCCGCGTCATCCTCACAAGCCGCTGGCACCTGAAACCACAGGAGGCACCGCCTTGGCGCTTCCCTACCTTGTCCAACCCCCCCAGTCCCCACCATTCCCCCAGGAAAGCAAACTGTGGGGTAAGACACTGCGGGTACAGAGCTTCTATGGAAAGGAGCCATGTACCAGCCTGAACCCAGGGAACAATTTCAAGATGGCCCAGTGAGGCTCAGTTGTTTCCCCCCACACACAACCAGGACAGGTTCACAAGCACCTCTCGTTCCCTTGATCCACACCAGCAGCCTGAAGCAGCCAGGTGAGCAGTAACCCCCTCACACAGGAGCAGGACGGGTGGGAAGGCACCGTCCCACCAGTGAGGTGACCAGTGGGACCCAACGAGGCTGAAAACGCTCAGGGGCCTTGTGCTCTGCTCCCCCTTTTCACTGGGGACAGGAAGGAGTGGGAAGTCTCCAACTGCTGCCTTGGCATGCTGGCTCTCAAGGCAGAGTGCTGGAGGGGGTACATCCATGCTGCTCTGCGCAGCTCCCCACAAGAGCCAATGCCACACCTCACCGGCCGCACTGTCGCCTGGGGTGCGTCTCCACTACCTCGGGCACGTCCCCGTTACCCGGGGCTCGTCCCCGTCACCTTGGGCACGTCCCCGTTGTGTGGGCCCGTTACCTTGGGCTCGTCCCCGCCGGGGCCTGGGCCGGGCCTGGGTGCCCAGCGGCTGCGGTGCTGGAGCTGGCGCTCGACGTGCTCCAGCCGCCGCGTGTTCTCCTGCACCAGGGCGGCCAGGGCGGCCCACTTGCGCTCCAGCCGACTGCCGAAGTCCAGCACCGCTTTCTCCAGCCCCGTCACCTTCTTCTCGGCCGTCTCCGCTCTCCCCTCCAGGCTCAGCAGCCTCAGGGCCTGCGACTCCACCTTCCTCTCCACCGCCTGCACCGCCGCCACCACCGTCCACAGCGAGATCTCGGGCACCGCCGGTGCCTTGTCGCCCTCGGGGCCGGGGCCGAGCCCGGGGCCGTGGCCGGGGAGGGGGCCGTGGCCGTGGGGCTGCGGCGGGAGCGGCTGCCAGGCCTCGGGCCCCCACTCGGGCTCCTGTCGCGGGGAGGAGAGGGGTGGTGAGGGGCTGCCGCGCTCTCTGGGACCGGTGAGACCGCGGGACCGGCGGGACCGTTTCCCCTCCCGCCCCTCACAGCGCCTCAGGGCCCGCCCGGCCGGGCCCACCGACTCCAGCGCGGCGCCGGGGGCTAACGCCGAGGCTCGCCGGCAGCGGGGCAGGGGAGCGGGGGGGTATCTCTCCCCTCCGCCCGGTGCCCGCGGTGGCGGTGGGGGGTTGAGGGGAACCGCCGCCGCCCCCCCCCCCCCCGCCCCGTACCTGAGCGGGGCCCCAGCGGGCCATGGCCGCTCGCGCTG
>JANXJC010000077.1:45234617-45250500 GCA_027564655.1 Leptodon cayanensis | reverse complement strand
CAGTGCTCGCCAGGGACGGCCAGGCACGGCAGGGTCGTCCCCCCCCTCCCCCGGAGCCAGAGGAAGCCACGTTCAGCCATGGGAAGCATCCTTATTTCTACAGCATCTTATTGGCGCGTTCTCCAGAAAAGGGACGAGTCCTCCGCCGCAGCAGCACCCGCTCCCGGTGTCCCACCCGTCCCGGCCGCCCCACCGGGGCCTCGAGAACAAGGAGAGACCCGCACACCGAGGGTCTGCACGGGCAGGGCTGGGCGCCCGCCGTCCCTGCAGCAGGGCAGGAGAAACTGGGTGACACTGCCCGTGTTCCAGCCTTCATAGGACTCGCTCGCATCCGCAGTCAAAGAGGGAGAGGAGGAGAAGGTCTGACGGCGGTCTCCTGTCCCCGGGGAGGACACCTCCCGGCTTCCCACCCCCTCTTCTACTATGCTTCCCGCTTCACACCTCTGCATCTGCGCCTAAATGTGTGCCGGCGGCACGGGCAGCTGGTCCCCGCAGGGGTACGGCCTCCCCTGCCGCATGTGGATCCTCTGGTGCACGATCAGGTGGTTGTGCCGCTTGAAAGTCTTCTGGCACACGCCGCACTGGTAGGGCCGCTCGCCCGTGTGGGACCGGTGGTAGCGAACAAACTCGGAGACCCAAGCGAAGCTCCTGTTGCAGCAGGGACAGAGGATGATTTGGTGGCTAGTGTGCTGTCGCTGGTGCAGGATCAGAAAGCTCTGGCTGGAGAACCTCTCCATGCATTCGTTGCACGTATACAGCATTTTCCCAGGTGACAGCGGGTATCTCTGGGGGCTGGGCTTCCCCCACACTGTGCCGTGGTCCCTGCTGGGGGGTCGGGGCTGGGAGGCAGGGCACGGGGCCCGGCTGGAGCACTCCTCCGCCTCCAAGGACTGGCAGAACCCCTTGGCTGCCCGCGCCTGTAGGTGATGCTGGATTTTCTTCTTGGACTTGAAGCTGCGGTTGCAGTGCACGCAGATGTAGGGCACCCAGTTGCTGTGGCTCCGCTGGTGGATGATGAGGTTGATCTTCAGCAGAAAGTTTTTCCTGCACACGGGGCAGGAGTAGAATTTCTCCCGGGTGGAATTTCGCTGGCAGGCCACAGTCCGGCCCGCACAGGAGCCGTCCATGGGCTCTCCCGGGGCGGCGACCGCGCAGCTGGGATCTGCCTGTGCCATCACTCTGCAGACATCTGGTATCGCCTTCTTACCCGGTTCTTTGGGAATGTCTGCTGCCAGACCTCGGTCACCATTCCCTGAATCTTTCACATCCCCCTCTTCCAGGGGTGTTTCAGGCACTGCCGGCTTCTCCGCAGCGACCTCCTCCTGCAGTACCTCCATTGGGATCCCCACCTCAGCATCTGCCAGGAATTTTTCAGAACCCAAACATCGCTCTTCCACGTGTTTTGAGGACAAGGCATAAGAGCAAAGGCCTTTCCTCCCACCCCCCCCTCGCCTCCCACACCCTCCCCAGCCAGCAGCCAGCACAAATCTCAGCCCCACTCTCCTCTTCCAGCTCAATGTCTTCACACCCGGACTGCATGAAGGCTGGGCACAGCTACAGCCCATCCCTGCAGACACCCCAAGGCCGCTTTGAGATGACAAATGTCACCTAGGTAGGATGGGGGAGTCTAACAGAAACATCGAGGCTCATCCTTCGAAGCAAATCAACTGGGTGGGCTGGTTCACACTGTGCCGTGCCTCATCCTTTATGGTTTCAAGGCTGGCAACAGGATTTACTGCCAGAACCCTTTCTTGGCCTGTCTGAATCGTGTAAAATCCTGTCTTGAAAGCCCCAGGCCCAGAGAGAGCCCTGTGCAAACTTCCTGCTGCCCTCTGAGCATGCCAGCGGCTCCTTGAGGCCCCGCCAGCCCCACCAAGGAGGGATGAAGGGCTCTGTCCCAGTACCTGCTGTGGGAGGACGCAATGGAGACCGGTTCAGATTCACCACTTCATGACAGCACGTGGAGAGAGGGCAGGAAGAGGACGAGGTTAGCTGGCCAAGATCTGCTGGGACAGCAGTGGCTTCTTGAGGGACATGTGCTGCAAAGGCAAGAGGAGTGATGATGATGCTGGGTGAGATACAGCCAGGCAGGGGCCCGAGATCCCTCACATCAGCTGGGTTTGCCAGCCACTCACAGGCACTGCAGTTTGCCGCGACCGCCAGGCTCCTGCTTTCCTCTGGGTCCGTACAGTTCCCCTCGCAAGGCTCCTTTGTCATCATCTCCAGTAGACCATTGTTGCTCGCGCAGCTTGGGCAGTCTGGCTCTGGGGAGGAGAAGGGCACTTGGCTTTACCAGCAGCCAGCTGGGAACTCAGAGGAGCAAGCACAGGGGTGGGAATCCCCCCTCCCAGGCCCGCAGGGGATCAGGATCTTTGCAGCAGCACACAGCAGCTGCTGGGTCAGGGGAGGGTGACCAGGCTATCGATGTGTCCCAGCACGTTCCCTGTGTCCTCTCCCAGCACAGACTGTCTATAGCCATCACAGGAGTCACCTCAGTCCCTGTGGCTGAGAGCAGGGACTCCAATCGTCCTGGTAAGTGGCCAGGAGCCAGAATCCTGGCACGGAAGAAACCCAGTGTCACACACCTAAGGCTGGCTGCAGAGACATGTTTGCTTCTTCCAGGTCTGACTCCGCCGGTGTGCACAGCTCTTCTGCTCTTTCGATCCGAGATAAGAGTTCAGGTTTGGATAGAGCACAGTCTGTTCAAGAGCAAGACAGACATCAGAGGCAAGATGCCACAGCGTCTTTGAGGGTGCGCCCACAGCCTGTCAGCACAGAGTCAGTCCCAGCCCAGAAAAACTTCATCTCCCACTGGGGCAGGGTCAGTGCCAGCAGCACACGGGGAGTTACAGGCAGACAGGGACCAGTGGGCAGCACTTCTAGGGGAGAATATGAAAAGCACCCTCTGGCATGTCTAACAACCCCCCGAGCAACAACTGCAAGAAAATCCATCCTTGCTCCACAGGGGGGAAAACCCTGCTACAGAAACCCCCCCTTCTCCCAGAAATTCATCTTACAGATAGGAAAGTGCTCTGAAGCACGAAGAGAATTGTAAGGCTCTTGATTGAATGTTAGAGCGGGTACACCTCCCCACAGCTCCGCAGCCTGCCTCGCTACCTGTCTCTTCTCCAAACCACCACGTATCGGTACTGCTGCTCCTCACCAGCCAGGAGTTCAGCCAGCCGGAGCACGCAGTGCTGGGTGAGGATGAACGGCTGACTCGCCCCGCTGCAACAAGAGGCACTGCCAGGGGAAGGCAGGAGTTCCCTGCCCTGCTCTGGCATTACACTCGCCCCTCACCTCCTTCCTCAGCACTTTTGCTCTGGCTCCTCAGGCTATGCTTGCAGTGGACAGCCATGGCATGAGGGGTGGCCCTGGCTGGGAAGTCCAGGCCCCTGCTCCATCACCTGAGCACCGGAAAGAATTAATTACAAGCATAAGGCTCTGGGCGTGCTAAGCAGGGTGTCATAGCATTGTTTAGGATGGAAAAGACCTTTAAGATTGAGTCCAACAGGACTTTTTGGAAAGCTCACTTCCAGCTGCGAGGGCCACGCATTTGAAAATCGAGCCAGAGGCAGCCCAAGTGCTTCCCCATGAGATCATCTCCCCTGCCTAGCTCTCCCCCTGCAATGCGGGAGCGCGACCAGCCTAGCTTCCCACACCAGGCAAATGGACGGCACATCTGCCACACTGACGGGAAGCCACACGAGGATCTAGAGAGATGTGGAAGCGGGAATTTCTGTGATGACAGCCCAGGGAGCTCAGTGTACCTGTTCTCCAAGAGGAGAAGACACTGAGCA
The DNA here is from genome assembly GCA_027564655.1 of Leptodon cayanensis. Classification (NCBI taxonomy): domain Eukaryota; kingdom Metazoa; phylum Chordata; class Aves; order Accipitriformes; family Accipitridae; genus Leptodon; species Leptodon cayanensis. The sequence continues at coordinate 45,246,700 of JANXJC010000077.1, read as the reverse complement.
CTTACTACCCGTTCCTGCATGTACCTGCCAACCTCCGACCTGCCAGAGAGAGGGGACAGGGAATCAAGTGGATCATCTGAGGGCTGGAGATCCCAGTGAAATGCAAAGAGGCAGAAAAGTAACCCTGAGAGAGCTCCCTGGGCAGCGATGGCAGCTGCCAAACCAGTGGAAACAGAGCCTACACAGGGACACGAGCATCTCGTAGTTGCCTTCCATCACGGTCCTGTACAGCTCTTTCTGCCCATCGTCCAGGCTTGCCCACTCCTGCCTGCTGAAGTGCACCGCGATGTCCTCGAAAGTCACCGGCTCCTGGGAGCACAGGGGCTAGGCTGTAGGAGGGGGCAGCTCCCCCTCAAACAGCTCCCAGCCCCTCAGACACCACCCCCCAGCCCAAAGCAGCCCCCCAAAAGCCCCCAGAAGGAGTCCCCCATGCTCACTTCCAGCCCCCTAAGCGGCCCCCCACGACCGGCCCCAAAACACCCTTCAGCCCCACTATGGCTCCACAAGCGACACCCCCCTCACCTCCTCCAGGCTCACCCCTTGCTCCCTACAAGCGATCCCCAGGCTCAGCCCGCACCCCGCACCCCACGCCTCCCGCCCGGCCCCGGCCCCGGCCCCGGTCCCGGTCCGTACCGCCGGGAGCAGCAGCGTCCAGGGGGGCCAGTCCCTCAGGGCCGCCTCCGCCCGTTCCAGCCGCCGCTCCAGCGCCTCGAGGCGGGCGTACAGCTCCGCCATGGCCCCCGCCGCGGGGGAACGGGCAGGGCCAGGGCAGCCCGCGCCGCCGCCCCCGGCCCGCCCTCCCGCCGGCGTGACACAGCGCCCCCTGCCGGCCGGGCGCCACCGCGCCGGTGCCGGGGGCGGGGGGGGGTGTGGGGGCCGGGGTCGGCAGCCGCCGGCCGGTGCCACGACTGGGGGAACTTGGAAGGATTTCCTCCCGGCTGGCTGCCCCCTCTTCGATCAGCCGTTTCTCGGTGACGGACAGCCGTCCATCACTGCCGCCGCGCGGCGGGGCGGACCGCCGGCCGGCCGGGGGCGCTGTGAGCGGCGGAGGCGGGCGGCGGCGCCCCCTGGCGGCAAGGTAAAGCCGCGCCAGCCGGGACGGTTCAGCGGGAGGTCCCGGACGCTGCGCGGGAGGTCCGGAGCGGCGGCGGCGGCGGCGGCGGCGGCGGCGGAGGAGGAGGAGGAGGAGGAGGAGGAGGAGGAGAAGGAGAGGGCGCCTGGCGGGGAAGAGCCGAGCTCGGCGGCCGCAGACCGGGAGGGGAGGGCTGGGATCGGTGTGCTCTGGCCCCGGGCGGGAGGGGAGGCCTGGCCCGGCGTCCCGGGGCTGGGGCGGAGCGCTCCTGACCCGGTTCCCTGCCGCCAGCCCAGCAGCGAGCAGCCCCGGAGGACGCGCGGTAGCGAGCTCGGGCGCTGCCTGGCCCCGGGCCTTGTCTCTTCCCGCCGGCGCCGCCGGGTAGAGGAGCGGGAATGGAGTCCCCGTATCCCACGAGCTTCTGCTTTCCCGCGGCTTCCCCGCCGACACCGGGCAAAAGCCCGAGGCCGAGCGGCACCAGCATCTCGCTGTGGACGGTGGTGGCGGCCGTGCAGGCGGTGGAACGGAGCGTGGACGCCCACGCCGAGCGGCTGCTCAACCTGGAGCGCCGGACGGTGACCACCGAGAAGAAGTACTTCGACTGCGAGAAAACGGTGGTGGATTTCGGGAACCAGCTGGAGAGCAAACTGGCCGTGCTGGGCACCCTCATCCAGGAGTACGGGCAGCTGCAGAAGCGGCTGGAGAACATGGAGAATCTGCTGAAGAACAAGAATTTCTGGATCCTGCAGCTGCCCCCCGGGGACGAGGTCCCCAAGGTAACAAAAGGCTCGTTAAGGGCTGGGGTCAGGGGCCACGCAGCGGGGGGGGGCGGCCGCTGGGCCGAGCTCCGTTACGCCCGGCAGCCATCTCCCGTGAGGCCCGAAGCGTTGGGTGAACGGCTTAGCTTGTAATCGCTTCCGTCGCCTAAGCATCAGGCAGGGAGCGGGGGCTCATATATATATATATATATATATATGTGTGTGTGTGTGTGTATATATATATATGTTTAGGTTCAACCCTATCTTGCTGCAAAAGGACAGGTTGTTGCATTTTTACGAGAAATGGTAGGTTCTTCGCCACACCGAGGTCCGCAAACTGCCTGTGTGAGATGGGATTGGGCTCTGCGCGGGCGGGGGGGTAAGAGTATTGTGGAGTTCGCACTTTGTTCTCCGGGAATTAGCAGAGCTCTTGCAGAGTGAGTCACAAGGATGCCCCCAGGCAGGAATTTTTTTTTTCTCCTTTCAGTACTTGATGTGCGGCAGCAGTAATAAATAGAAAGGAGGATGTTTCAGGAGGATGTTTCCTGGCTTCAGGTTCCAGACCCGGTGCCAAGCTTATGTCACTTTTGTGATTGCAGGCCCCGGTGGCGTTTGAAAGCAGCGCCGCTTACTTTTCTGCTCAGGAGTGGGAGAACCTGGAGGAATGGCAGAGGGAGCTGTACAAAAACGTGCTCAGAGGGAAGGACGAATCTCTGATCTCTCTGGGTAAGTATCACAGTTTCAATCAGTTATTGGCACTTCCAGACTGGCTCCGTTTTGGGGATGTTTTCCCACACCTGGGAAGCAGATTTGCAGAATCACGGAGAAGTCGGTGCCCGTTGCTGAGGGCAGCGCAGAGCACAGCACATGTCACATCCAGTCCTGCTGTCTCCCAGTGCTCACTGGGTGTGGGCGCTGGCTGCAGTCAGCTCCGGTGACGGCCTGCTCCCTGCGGTGCCCGGTGCCAGCACAGCCTGCCGGCCCCTTCCCTCGGCCCGTGGGGTTTTTCCTCGCTGGGGTAAGGTTGGCTGCGAGAGACGGAAGCTGCCATCTCCCGGTGGGCTGTGCAGAGGGCTCCCCGTGCTGCCAAGCGGTGTGTTGTGGCTGGTGGAGCTGGTTTTGTGGACACAGCAGGCATTTTGATGCAGCACGGAAACCTTAATATCTCTCTGTTCCTCAACAGATTATGTGATCTCCAAACCTGACTTCCTGTCCCAGCTTCAGAGAGGAGAAGTGCCCTGCAACGGGGACAAGGCGGCTTCGAGAGAGATTCCAGCAGAATCAAGTGCAGGCAAGAGACAAATTACAGCTTTATTCTCAGGCATAATATTTGCATGTTGTTGTCACCAGACGGTGAACGTCACAAGGTGATAGTCCTGACTTGCTATGAAGGGAACTTCTCAGATCTCAGGAGGAGCGGGTTTAGGGGGAGTAACAGTGTTGGAAAAAACTGTAATAGGTTTGATCTTTCTCATTAGCAGAGCCTGTGCTGTTCAGACTTGATGCGAGCAGCCCGGACAGCAGAGAAGGAGCGCAGGAAGTCCTGGAGGGAAGCACAATGCTGGCTGAACCTGGACCTGGTGAGCACTGTTCTGAAAGGGTGTGCTTGGACACAGGGACAGGGAGGACACTCTCCTGAAACAGGGGGTACGGGAGGAACCACTTCTCTTGCAGAGCAGAGTAAAGCTCCTAGAAGTAGGAATGGGAGATGCTGGAGAGAGGTTCTGTGTGAAAGCAGAGTAGCTGGGAGCAAACCTGAGCACAGCGAGGGAAGAGTTGAGCAGTGCTGTGATATCCAGTAAAGAAGTTTCCTCTTTACCTTAGCAGACTACAGCATTCCGGAGCCCAGCTTTGCAGGCGTTGTGAAGCAAGAGGAAGAGCCGTGCGTGGAGGAGGAGGAGGGAGCCACGGAGGATGCAGAGTTTACCGAGCTCAGTGTGGGTGAGTTCCGAGCAATCCCAGAGTGCACTGTGCAGCTGGAGATGTGGGGAGTCCACGACATTCCTGCTGTGGGACAGAATGTGCTGAGACATGGGGACTGCAGAGAGGCAGGCGGGGCAGTGGGGAAAGAGCAAGAGCCACGCTGAGGTTAGGGAAGCGGGCAGAAAGCGTATGGACAGTTTTACTAGTAGGAAGATTAAAGTGCTGAGTAGACAAAACACTGCATGTGAGGAGATGGGCATCCCTGAAATACATCAAACAGAGTACACGGAATCATTAGGAATGAAGTCAAGAACAGTTCTCAAGGTCTTCAAAGATGGTGTTATGTCAAAGTATCTGGGGAACTGAGTGAAGTTCTGCTCACTCAGTCTTGAAAGGAATGCGGCAGTCAGGGATGTGGTCTGGAGCATAACAACGAGGTGGGGAGCTTCCATATCAGGAGAGACTGAATACAGTAGGACTCCTCAGTCTGAGGAAGGCATGGTGGAGAGGGAAATAGAACATGGGTCTGTGCCTGGGTGAGCTGTGCGCAGCAGGAACCGAAGGAGTGAATCTTCACTCTTTCTTGCTGCCCAAGATCCAGGGAGCACCTGGTGAAATGAGCAGGCATTTGCTTTAAACCAAGCAGGGCAAACTCTGTCATCATGCCTGTGCAACCTGTAGAACCTACTGCCACAGGGCACAGCAAGGGCTGAAAGCAAAGTGGGCTTAGAAGGGGTTTGGGCAAATTCCCAGATGGAGTGTCACCTCCAGCTCCCAACTTGCTGCAGGGAGGCCATCTGCAGTGTTCAGCAAGGCCGTGGCTGATGCAGAGCTTGGCTCTTCCCTCTAGCTCCTGGGTTTCTCAGCCCCTGGCCCAGAACGCTCTGCTCCCTTTTGTGGGTCCTGTCTCACGTCCTCCAGAGCACATCTGCTGCTCTTCTGCTGGAATTTCTTCTGCCTGATGGCTGCATCCTCAGAAGAGGGAGCTGTGCTCCTGAGCAGTGCCCCGATGGCTACCTAGGGACCAGGGAGGTCACCAGTGAGCTGGGATGGCTCTGTTATTCCCAATAATAATGTAATATTTACTTGATTATTTGACCGCTCCCACCTCACCGGTCACTTCCTCACCCTCAGTCTGGGTCTCTGTTTATTCTCCTTGTGCCACTGCAGAGGTGTCAGTGGGGCTTGCTCAGTTTTTTGATGAGATTTGCCCTGCTGTGACTAAATCTTAGGTGCTTTTTCTCATGCCCTTTGTGTCATGTTGTCACCTCTCCGCTGTCAGTCACTGCACAGCACTAGTGAACCAGGGAGTGACACTCTTCAGACAGGAGGCTGATCCCTGCTTAGATTTTGCCCTCACACTGTCACCAACTTTCAAAATGGTTGTCTGTTGGCAGTTTCCATCCTTGACCTTTGCTGGGTTTTCCACCAATGGGTCATAGTCATACCCAGGTCAATGGAAGTTAAATCTTCAGGTAGGAATGAGAGTCAAGAGAAAGTTTGAGACGGGTTTAGTGTGAATAGAAAACCCCAGGCACCTAGCTCAGAGATGAAGAGCAATGAACCTTCAAAGAAAATGTACTTTTACTGCCTCAGTGAGGACTACAGAGGAGGCTTCCTTGTTACATATGTATCCTGAGCAGTAGCAGGCATGTCTTGAGTCAAAACCAGCCAGTGTTTGTGTGTGCCCTTTCAAGAAGAGGGCTATACAGGTGGGTCACCACGTCCTGGGAGTGGAGGGAAGGTGGTTCTCGGGGAATGAGCTGGTGCTCTCAGAAGAGTGAGAAATACCAAGTCATTGGTGTGGGGAGGGAGGTCCATGAGGGGGTCCATGAGATCTTAGCACTTAGGAGAAGGAAGACAGCTGGAGGTGATTTTGGAAACTGCTGAACTCTGCTATCTTGGAAGGCAGCATTTCTCTCTGCCCCTGCCCTCACGCCTGCTCAGCCAGCTGGAAGGGAAGCATTCCTGTGCTTTTTACTTGTATTCTCTCTTTTCGGTCTTTCAGCTGGCTGTTGTTCTATGAGCACAGCTGCCTTTCACGCTCCTTGTGTAAGACGGGCCTGTTTGATTCACGGGGGGGGGGGGAATGAGGCGGGTGGGATTTCAGAAGTATCTTGTGTCTCACACCAGTGAATGTCCCCTTTGTTGTTCTTGTCAGTTCCAGCAGATGAGGTGATAACCTTCAAAATAGAGCAGCTGGACTCTGAGGAACGCCCCCAAAGCCCAGAGTCCCCTGCAACTTTATCCAGCGAGTCGGAGGAGCTGCTTTTCCAGGGTACCAGTGAGGTGCTGCCCTTTGATAGTCAGTACAGCTCTCCTGTGCAGCAGGGAAACCAGAGCATGAGCAGTCTGGTGCCATCCACTCCACCGGAAGAGGGTCTCGATGAAAGCAGTGCTGTCACCTCCTATGGGCAAAACTGTCCCAACAAGAGACCTCACTCCTGTACTGCATGTGGGAAGGGCTTCTGTCTGAAGAAGATGCTGACAACTCGCCAGGATTGCCACAGCACACAGTGCAGCAGTGAGCACACTGGAGATGAGGAGGGCTTCCTCCCTCAGCAGCACCAGCAGTCCCACATGGAAGACGGGACCCACATAGAAGAAGAGACCCACGTGGAAGACGGGACCCACGTGGCCACAGAGAGATGCAAGCAGAACCAAAATGCAAAAGCCCATGCCAGCATCCCAGCCACAGACAAGGTGCATGACAATCCCAGGCACACGAAAAGCGTCAACGACAATGGCAGCTGCAAACCAGCTCAGAGCAGCCACCCGCGGGGGAGGCCTTACAAGTGCAACAGGTGTCAGGAGTGTTTCTCCCAAAAGAAAATCCTCATCATCCACCGGCGTACACACTTGAGCCGGAGCAGAGGGGTCCTTTGGTGCTCATACTGTGGGAAGACCTTCACCCACCCCTCCAATCTGATCCGGCATCAGAGGATCCACACGGGGGAGAGGCCATACGAATGCAACGAGTGCCTAAAGCGCTTCACCCAGAAGCAGCACCTCCTCCAGCATGAGAAGATCCACCTGCGTGAGAAGAACTGCGTGGTCACGCAGAGTGTGAGGAAGGCACCACTACACAGCTTCTAGGCTGTGCAGGCTCACGCAGCCCTACAGCCCCTGGAGGTGTTAGGAGAGGAGAAAAGAGAGTCTCTGCTGCTCGGTGTTAAAGGGTCTCTGACAATTAACCCCAAAGATCTAAGCAAAGTAGAATTAGGATCCACCTTGGCACCAGTGCCCTTTTAGTCCTGGTGGTGATGGTATGCCACAGTACCTCATAGTGTGCCCCAAAATCTCTCCAGAATAAAAGTGTTTTGGGCCTCTCCAAGTTTGAGTCACTTGTTTGAACTGGTTCCAGCAAGGTTGAGTTTTTTGAAGTTTTTCTTCACTTGGAGTTTCCCTTGCTGCTCCCTTTGATGAAATTCTGCTGTTCTCAATTTCATGGGCAAGTCTGAGTTGCACATTCGCAAAAGACTCCTGGCAACTGAACACATGCACAGGGTGAGGCCTCGCTGACAGCTTGCATGGATGGTCCCCTTCACCAAGGAGGGGCAGCCAGTCAAGTTCCCAGCTCTCCCCATGCCTTGGCACAGGCCAAATGACATTTTCATTGCTGCTTCTGCTCAGGAAGCTAGCTGGAAAAGATAGGTTCAGTTCCTTCTCTAGAGCTTGAAATCAGATTTAGTTTTCTGTAAATGATGATGATAGGGCCAGGTTCTGCTTGAGGTTCTTCTGATGTGCACTGGGACACACCTCACTGGAGACTGGGTTTGCACTGCAGTAACTGAGGGGAATTTGCTCCGTTGTCTGTCACCTCTGAGCACACCCAAAGGAGGTGGCGTCACCTGAACCCCTTCTCATACCTCTACAATACTCCCAGTAGAACTGAGTGGGGAAACCACTTGTAAGGCAGAGGTGGGGCACACCTCTACTCCCAGGCTGAAGTGAGTGTTCAGAAAACTTTGAATGACTGCCTGTACATTAACACTTCTTTTCTTTGTATTTCATCATTGCTTTCCATCTCCCTCTCCTCCTGGTAGCTTGGGGTACAGATGGTTTTTGTTCTTGGGGATCAGCTTTCATCATATCCCAAACCGTTACGAAAAAATTCTCGGCATCCCAAATGTGTTTAGCAAATTGCCCAAATACATAGTGCAACTTCAGGGATGGCATTGCTGCTTGACCTCTTTTAAACCTGCTCCTCATTTCCTTCATCACTGATCGGACTTTAGAAACCCATCTGTTGCTTCCTGGTCCCAAAGTGTCCGCCAAGGGGAGGGTGCAGGTGGCTGGCTCATCCCCTCAGACACAGAGATGTTCCTCTGGCTCCAGCTGGCTGCTGTGGCAGATATTTTAGTCTGGAAACTCCTTTAGCCAAGGAGTGAGGTCTCTTTCCAGGTTCGTTGTCACCTGCCCTGCCAGCAGAGTGTAAGACAGGAGCGTTCCTGTGCCTGCTTCGGCCCAGACAGTGAGATGGGCTCTGGGCTCTTTAAGCTAATTTGATTCTTGCCCCAAGCAGATCGGGGTGAGCCTGCGTGAACCTCTCTAAACCCGTGCTGTGGGAGCTGGCACAGAGACACACTTGCCAAAGCGTCTTCAACCACTGCAGGTGTTTGCCTGGTGATCAACTGTCTGCCACCTTTTCTTGTCCTAGTGTCTTTGATTTCATGGCTCCTGACATGTCTGAGTAGGTCTGTGTGTGGTGATCCTCTCTCTGTGCATATAACCTTTTTTTTTTTTTTTTTTTCTTCTCCAAATAAGAAATCTGTGAGGACAGAGGGTTTCATGTTTTGTCGCTTCTCGGTGTTTGGTGGCCACTTGCTACCATAAAGCAGTGAACATGGACCAGTTTTCTCCCCACTGTTTGATGTGCTGAAGGAGAGTCTCTTGGCAGTTAGCATTATGGGGCATTTGATACCCAGACAGGCAGTTTGGGTCTTGTCCAATAAGCAGGTAAACTAATCAGTTCTCCAGTGGTTTCCTACTGACTCCGGTTAAACTGCTTTTTTTTTTTTTAGTACTTTTATTACTTAGACTGTGAGCCTTCAAGGCAGGGAACTTGTTTCTATCTGTTTGTAAAATACCAGTTAAGTTTGCAGCCATAGATACTTGATTTTTAATAACAATAACATTAAACTTGGGTGGATTAAAGCTGTGAAGTTCTAAATACTTTTTTGTCTTTTTTTTTTAAATAATTTTACCTGCTGGTAAATGGCAGTTTGTAGAATTGTACCTTAATGATGGAGAGAGAAAAGTCTACCTTGGATCGGAAAAAAGAGTGGGTTTTCGTTGTTTCTTCTTTTTTCAATATTGCGGTGGAACTTGAGCAGAATTGCTTTCCATGTGTCTATCTATGGGACCTGAATGATAAGAGTATCTAAAAAATAGGATGTAAATAAGCTCACTATACAACTCTTATCCTGCAGGCAGATCACATCGATCCTGCCACCAGCAAAAAGTTTTCAGCAACTGCTGCGATGCAGTCGTTACCAGTTTAGCCCAGCTGAGTCCAGGAAGAGCAGGATATATCCTGGGATAAAGATGCTGCCGCTTAAAGCAGCAGAGGAGCAATTGTCACCAATTCCTCTGTGACCAGAACATCCTGAATCTTAGTTAGAATCACTTCGGCAGCACTCCTAGGTTATTCTACAACCAACCAACTACAGGTGCCTTTTCTGGGCTGTTTCTGTGTCTTACAAAAGAACAACTAACAAGAAAGATCAAAGTCCTGCCTTGTTGCCATCTCTCCTCCCTGTTGCACTATTGTCATGTATCTTCTAGTGCTGACCTCCTACCACTTCATTATTATTAGACATTTTAAACCTTAGTTAAAGAAAATGAAGGAGCTACCTGACATCTGCTGTCATGTTCACATCTGAGAGGTGTCTTTGTAGCTGCAACTGTAAAAGAATTGGCATTTGGATAGTGAAAAGATGGGCGTTTCAGATGTGTGTGAGCTGGGGAGGGGTACGCCGTCTCAACAACACTCTCCTATTTTTGACAGGGAGATTTTATATGTTAACCACTGTTTGAGCATCAGAAGCACTTGATGTGCTCCATGTTTCATCACTTCTTGATGCTGCCTTTGATAATACAGATGAAGCAGTATTTTGCAGTGAGTCATAGTTTCCCTGTTCTAGCCCAGCTCCCCTGTATTTCAGAGACAAATATGTATATTTATAATAAATCTCAGAGCTATTTTGAGATTTATGCTGCTTAAATGGCAAAAATTCAACCCCGAATCCAAGAAGAAATGTCAAGTGACATAGAAATGCAGTGCTTTTCCAAGACCAAGAGAAAGAATAGTGTGATGCTTACAGGAAAGAGTGGGGGAAGGCCAGAGAAGATGTGATGATGCAGAGGGAGGGAGTTTTTGGGGAGCACAAGGTCTCCTACACCCACCTTCAGATGCATCGTGGAGTCTCTGCATCTTCTATAAACAAGCACTGAGCTTTTATCGTCCTTGGGTAGTGCTTCTCAGCGTGGAACTTTTTCCTGACCTTCCGTTACTTGGGCTGCTATAGCTTAGGCTGGAGTAGAACAGCAGCCTCCACTGCAAAGCCAGATATCTAAGTTGAGATATTCTTCACAAAAGAAGGCAAAGTCATGCACAGAAAAAACAGGAAAAAAATAAACTGACCCAGGACAGCAACATCATACTGGATTCTCAAGTTCTGGCAAATGCAAACTATTTTGCTTAAAAGCAGCTCAATCTTTTGTTTGTTCATTTTGCAAGTACCTTCTGTTGTTAGAGCAACTCCATGTTTTTTATTGCTTTCTGACTTCAGATTTTTGTTTATAAAAGCCTGTCTGTGCCTTGCCACGTAGAGGTAGCAATTCTTTGCATCCCATGGAATGCTGCATTTCAGAGAGGTATGCTGGCTCTCCTGCATCCAGCTCCTTAGGTAAGGATTAAACTCAAGACAAGAAGGACACGTGTAAGTACAGAGAAGCCCTATCATCGTCTGCCAGCCTGGCTCTCCCCACAGGTCTGTACCTCACCAAGAGGATCAGAACCGTGTGCATGTCACAATAGGTGTCACCTAGCACTGTTGTCAGGTTTTTAAGCCTCTTTCTGTCCCTTCCTGGGATGGGCCTGGTCCTTTCTGAACACTGAAGGGGAAGTCTTCTGCTCCAGCCACCTTTACATGGTCTGTTTACATAACTGTTGTGACAAGCTGAGAGGTGCAGCATATCTCAGCTGAATGTCCCCAGGAGGAGTATGAGCCCACCAGCCTCTCATGGCCCAGAAGTAGGTCCTCATCACCGTGGGGTGGGACACCCAGGCAAGATTTAAAGAAGGCAGGTAAGAGCAGTGTGTTTTACTGCAGGTCAAATGTCTGATTCCTGCTACCAGAGGAGGCTACAAAGAGCTGACATAACTCCACACCATCCTGAGACCTACCTCTAGCACGAATGTGCTCATCAGCCACGTAAGTAATGTTAGCAAGCAAACTTTTAACTTTGCAGTTTTGATCACCTCTTATGGTAAGGGAGGTCCTGTTTTGCATAGCTGATGACCAGACAGTTTAGCAAACTTACCAGATTAGGAGGGTAAGGTGAGGTGGTGATTCCAAGCAGACTGTGGGTCATACAGCAGCTGTCAGTCATAGAGGCAAGGCCTGGGGGTGTCACCCGACCTAACTGAAGTTGCCTCTGTGGGGATGCCTGCAGTGGAGATCCCAGATGCTTTTGGAAGACCTGAATTTGCTGAATTCCCCTGTGGTGGGTGTACCCTGTGCACAAGATCCAATAAAAGCTTCCAAGCACTTCAGCTTTGTGTTTGTTTGTACAATGTACCTGAGACATAAGTTCGTCCTGATGCTTGTGCAAACCAGGAGAGCCAAGGGCTCTCTCTGAGGAGATTCCGATCCTTCCCAGCTCTGAGGCGACCCTGCACACTCATGGCTCTGAAAGGATCTTGAGTCCTTCCAGCTCTGTGGGGAACTGACCCCTCATGGCTCTGAAGGGACTCTGGTCCTTCAGGGCTCTGAGGGCGTCCTGAGCCCTCATTGCTCTGAGGAGACCCTGTTCCCTACTGACTCTGAGGCGGACCCTGAGGCCCCACAGCTCTGGGGGGATCCTGAGCCCCCACAGCTTTGAGAGGATCCTGTTCCCTCAGGGCTCCGAGAGGACCTTGTGTCCCTCAGCTCTGAGGACATTCTGATCCCTCACAGCTCTGAGGAGATGCTGCTCCCTCCTGGCTCTGAGAGGATCCCCCGGTCCCTCATGGCTCTGAAGGGACCCATGAGTTCCTGCAGATACTGCTTCAGTAACTCAATACATTATTTCCTTGCTAGTCTGCTGACCCCCATTGCCAAAAA
>JANXJC010000077.1:45184696-45194791 GCA_027564655.1 Leptodon cayanensis | reverse complement strand
CCTCCCCGCCGTGACCCCCCCCCGTACCCCTCTGCCCGCAGGCTCCGGAGCCGGTGCTGCAGCCGCGCTGCCCCTCGCCCCTCCGGCCGGGGGCCGGTGCGGAGCGTACCTCGGAGCGGGAGACGCAGACGGCCGAGCTGTCCCTGACGGTGGTGGCGGCCGTGCAGGCGGTGGAGAGGAAGGTGGACTCTCATTCCACCCGCCTGCTCGACCTGGAGGGTCGGACGGGGATGGCGGAGAAGAAGCTGATCGACTGCGAGAAGACGGCGACGGAGCTGGGGAACCAGCTGGAGAGCAAGTGCGCGGCGCTGGGCACCCTCATCCAGGAGTACGGGCTGCTCCAGCGGCGCCTGGAGAACATGGAGAACCTGCTGAAGAACAGGAATTTCTGGATCCTGCGGCTGCCCCCGGGCAGGAAGGGGGAAGTCCCCAAGGTAACGGTGTCTTGGGGTGCAGGAGTCCGGGTCTGCACCCGAAAAGCTCCCAAATTGCTCATGGAGGGCAGGATGGGGGGGGAAGATGCAGTGGGTGAGCGGGCAGAGCCCCGGCGCAGGTGAGTGGCTCCCCGTCGGGACCTGGAGGCAGCGGAGCTGCCCCTCGCAGCTTCCCAGCATCTCCCCAGCTGGGACCCCCGTGTGGTGGGAGATGGGCCCGAGGGGAACGTCCCCCCATGCTCAGGCCGGAGGTTTCGGTTCTTCTTCACTTCTTCACGCTGCGCAGCCCGGGAGCTATTGACTCTTTTTTTTTTTTTTTTTTTTTTTTGAGAGAGAGAGAGAAACCCTGCAGATTCGGTGGTTCTGTTTTTTTAACCACCTTTTCTTTTAAAACCCTGGCACTGCGGTGGGGGTCTCCCAGGCTGGGGAAGGAGCTGCTGCTGTGGGGAAGGGGGAACCTCTGGGATTTGGGGGAAGGCAGACGAGCTCCTTGTGGTCACAGTTGGGCTTCGCCGAGCATCAGAAGGAGCCCACCCTCAGCTTTAGGTTCCTACTTCCATTTCACGACCCTCTCGCTAAAGGAAAGTTTGCAGATGGGACCATGTGGGACATCGCAAAGTGAACGTCCCAGAGAGAGCAGAGGGGATCTGGAAAAGGGGGGCTCAGGCCCTGACACCCCATTACTGCAGTCGAGGAGCAGAAGCCGAGCACCACGTTTCCCTCTGAAGAGCTCCATCCAAACGCAGCACAGCTTGCGCATCCTGAATTTATCCTTAGAAATTATTACTCGGCAAACAGGCTTGAAAGCTGCAGTCTGCTCCTGGCCAATTTGCACACAATAACTAATGATAACTGGGAGCCCTTCAGGCCCGGGCAGAGTTTTCCCTCGAGTTCTGGGGTAATTGAATCTGGGGTTTTACGTCAGCTCATCAATAGAGATGAGGTCCAGCCCCAGTGCCCGATTTTTATCTCCTTTATGTTCCCTCCAGGCGGGCGCAAGCCTGGTCACCTCTGGAGAGTCGTCCCTGCCGGTGCGGGGACTGAGAGGAGGAGGTCGGTGTCGTTTGGGGAAATCATGGTCTGGGTTCAGCACTGGCAACCGGCCGTTTGGCCAAGACCTTTAATCTCCTAGAAATGCTCGTCCAGGAGTTGTTCTAAATATAAAAACCAACTTGTTGGTGGCCGTGAAGTAGCCGAAGCCTGGCCGTGTCCAAGTGGGAGCGAGCTGCTTGCACTGCCGGCCGGAGATAACACGCTGGGCTCCTGGGGAGCGAGACGGCCGCTTGAACCCGTGCTGCTTGTGATTGCAGGTGCCGGTGACGTTTGATGACGTGTCCGTCTATTTCAATGACAAGGAATGGGAGAAGCTGGAGGAGTGGCAGAAGGAGCTGTACAAGAACGTGATGAAGGGGAACTATGAGTCGCTGATCTCCCTGGGTAAATATGGGGTGTCCTCGCCCTGGTGAAGGCAGGTTCTCTGGGGCTCCTGGCTGCGCACAGGCTCAGGCACCCTCTGATTCCTCCTTGGGGATCCCCTCGGATCCCCTTGAGACCCAGATGTCCCATTTTAAAAGGAGACTTGAAACCACAGGAGGATGTTTCTAGTCCGGGTCGGGGCATCCCTCTGGCAATGCCCAGGTTCATTCCCAGCTCAGGGGGAGATGCTGTCCCAGCTGCGTGGGGGATGCCCATGGGCAGGTGGGCTGGAGACCTCTCGGGGCCCCAGCCAGCCAGGGTTACTCAGTGAAAAACCAGCACCTTCCCCGTGGCTTTTGGAAGGGCTTCTCTTCATCTTCTGAGTCTGTGGCGGGTACCAGCCCACGGGCCCCTTTAGAGGAAGCTTTTACCGAGGGAAAAACTGTCTGATGCGGTCTTAGCTATGCTCCTTTGGGGCATTTTCTACTGAAGCTGCAGGACAAATCCCAGCTCTGCTGGGGCCAGAGGTGAAATGCTTTTGGTTCCAGGAGAGCCAGGGATTTGCTTGAGAAGTTCTAAAACCCTGCCAGAAAAACACACAGGTTGAGTTTCTTCTCAAAGTTGGTTCCTCTGTGTATGGCACCTCAGCTCCTGTCTCCATGAATCCCTTCCGCCCATCCGGGGAGCCCGGCCTGGCTGCAGCACTGGGCTTTTCTTCCTGCAGGCCCTTTGTGGATGTTCCCGAGCGTCTTCACGTGTCCCCCTGGGCGCTGGGGAGAGGTGGAAGTTGATACCAGGATTCCCTGTGCAGTAATCTCTCTCTCCACCCCTCTGTCTCTCAACAGACTATGCAATTTCCAAACCTGGTGTTTTGTCTCAGATCGAGCAAGGAGAGGAATCGCGGGTCAGGAACGAGCAGGACTTGGAGGAAAGCGAGATCATTACCGATGCCACCGCAGGTGAGACGGCAGCTTAGCGCAAGGGGAGCCGTAGGTTGCGTTCAGAGGAGCTGCTCCCCCCGAGGCTAAGTGTTGCTGAGAGCCATGCCTGAGGAGGTTATCAGAGGAGCCTTGCATACGAGCGGGAAAGGTTTGGCTAATTAGAGATTTGCTGTCCAGGTACAGCTAAACATATAAACCAGGGCAGGTGGAGCCCGGAGAGTTGGGCACTAGGAGCCGTCAGCAAAGGAAAGATCTGCAACCGGCCCAGGTCCTCAGGGAGCCGCTGTGCCCAGCAAGAAAGGAGAATCGGGTCCCGTTGGGAAAATCCATCCACCCAAAAAATCCTCTCCATCCTCTCTGGTTGTGTGGATGGTGCCTGGGTTTATCCTTGGAACATCATCCCTCCAGGGCAGGGAAGCCTGCTCCCATCCTGCACGCAGGGATCCAGGGTGCTGAGGGGTTTCTGCAAGGGCAGGGCTGGGAGCGAGGCACCAGGGACCCCGAGGCCCGGAGTGATTCCTGCTCTGAGATAAGGGGGGCTGATAAGGAGATAAGGAGGTGTCCTAGAAGAGGCGGTGTCAGCTCTGCTGCTGCTGGTCTCCGGCCCTGGGCTGCGGACGTGGGGTTGCTCCAACCCCCTGCCTGTGCTCTTGGTCACGAGGATCTTGAAGTTAAATTGAGGCCAACGGGAAGAGAAAAATCATCTTCTGCCCACAGGGAGCTGCCGGCCCAGCGCTGCGGCTGGGGAATGTGGGGTGGCAGAGGGGTGCTGAGCTGCAGGCACCGAGTCCTCGGGCCGGGCAGGGCGAGTCCCCTGTGCCTGCGGAGGATCCCAGGCGAGAGGCAGGAGCGTGGCAGGGATGGTTGAAGGGCAGGGGCTGAAGGGAGAGCAGAAGTGGCCGAGCAAATGAAACCCCTCTGCAGGATCGGCTGCCAGAGCCAGCCCGCGGGGAGCCGGCGGGGATTGTTGCGAGCGGTTTCTTCGTCCTGGCTCCCGGGAATGATGGTGGGCGGGTATGTCTCTTTGCTGCAGCTGGCATAAGGGTTGTGATCAAAACGGAGGAGCTCCTTCCTGAAGACAGCCCCGAAAACCCTGAGCTGCACGGGATGTCGGGGCAGTCGGAGGGGAGCTTCCAGAGTCCAGACGAGGAGGCAGCCTGCGAGAGCCCTTACGGCTCCGTCTCCCCTCCGAGGGACCTCCCGGGAACCAGCCTGGGTGACTCGTCCGAATATGTAGCTGACTTCAACGAGATCCAGAGAGTCATCGTTCACCACGGGAGCTGCACAGGTGAGACGCTCGGCACGTGGCTCCACGGCACGTGGCATGTCGTGGGGACAGGAGGCCCAGGAGGGGCTGTGGTGGGTGAGGCGAAGGTGGGGAGCGGGTTGGACGAAAGAGAAGGGTTAATTCCCCCCCGAACCAGCACCAGAAGGCAAGTTTCTGGCTGCAGCAACCTCAAGAGCAGCTGTGGTCAGACCTCAGGCTGGGAGGAGGAGGCAGCACACGCGCGGTGGACGTCAGAGCGTGCTCTCTGAGGGCACCTGACTTGCTCCAGAGCGGAGCGAGCAGTGGCTCAGTCCTCTGCAGGTGGGAAAAGCCCTTGTTACACACGGAGACCAAGGGGAGGCATGTCTCGGGCAGCGTTTTATGAGAGCCCCAGTGAGCCCCCACTGCCAAAACCCCGCCGTTGCAGAGGGCAGGACGTCAGTTGAGGACTCCTGCCCTGGTGTTTTGTCGTGCGGAGGAATGGTGTAAGCCACTCAGGCGCTTACGCACCAGAGACTGCTGGAGGAACGTGTGGGGTCCTGCACCTCGACCAGCGTGGGGGTCCCTTGGGGCAGGTCTGGAGGAGGAGGAGGAGGAGGGTGGCCGGAGGTCTGTGGTGTGCGAGCTGCTGGGAGGGAAGGGGAAGGGTGAGGTTATTTAGTGATGAGATGAGAAGATGGCACCGGGCGCTTCATGTGTAGAAGTCTGCCAGTCGGGTGGCGGATACGGGCCAGGTCCTACAGACGTGCTTTGAGGGTGGAGATGGGAAAGCAGGGAGATGGGCTGTTGGGAACGGCGGGTTCCCTGCCTTCTGATGCCTTTGCGATGGTGTAACACAAACCAAGAAAGATAAGAGTTGGGCTCTTGAGGTCCTCCTCAACTCCCATCTCGTGGATCCTGTGGTCTCCTCACAGTTTTCTAAAGGAAACCAGCCAAGCCACCAATGGGGCTGGAGCCGATCCTCGTCTGAGAGCCGGCGCCTCTGCCAACGCGCGGGGCCCCGGCTGGTGGGGCTGAGCGGGAGCTGCGGCAACGCTCTGAGCAGGGTGCGGGTGCCGGTGGCCAGCGCTCGAGCAGCGATAGCCCCTGTGTCCGTGCAGGGGAAGCTCCTTTCTGCGAGGAGGTGGGAAGGAGGACCTGGGAATGCGGGTATTCTCCGTCGGAGGGGAGAGGGCCGCAGCTTTGATACATCCCCCTCCCGTCGGCTGCCCCTTCTTGGGAAAGCGTGGCTGCTCTTCCTAGAAAAGTACATACGGCTGGCTCAAAGTCCAGCGCGGGGTGACGTGCGAGGGAGCCAATGTGGGCCTTTCCTCAGGGCGCGCTGGCTGCGCGTCCTGCGCACGTTGCTGGTAGGGCCGGTCTCACCAAAGAAAAACACCAGGTCACCTCCGGCGTCGGTGACACAAGGGGGGGAGCCTGACGTGCGGCCATCCATCCCACCGCTGTTTGCCTCTGGGAAGGAGGGGGGGTCTCTCCGCGTGCCCCGTTGCGGCGAGGCTGAAGAGAAGGGACGGTCCCAGGCTGAGCACGTCGTCTCAGGAGTGGAGCTGGAGGCCGGCAGCCCTGTGCTGCGTTTCCGTCAAGCAGTGCCGTGCCTGGTGTGGGGAGCGTTGCTGTAGCCCAGCGAAACGGCAGCAGATGGAGCTGCTCTGAAATCGTTCGGCTGCCCGAGTCCTCGCAAATCGATGGCACTTCTATCCCCTGTCTCGTAGCATCGTGAATTGCAAAACCTTTTGACAGGCAGGTCTCACCGCAGCCTCCGAAGGAAGGAGCCTGTCCGGGAGGCGGTTTGTCTGTCCTCCGCGTTGGGGGCTGCGCCGGCTCGCCTTGCCACCGCGAGAGGACGTGCCCCGACCCAGGTTGCAGGGCTCCGGGCTGCAGCTGGCTCGTGTCCGGGTGGTCGGGCAGAGCAGGCAGGCAGGTGCAAACAGCTGCAGAAGCCCATGCAGATGTTTCTGTAGCAGCCCCCAGGTGTATAAAAGGCCACTCCATCCCACCCAACGACCCTAACGCTGTTCCCGTTTTCCCTCTCAGAGGACGGGATCGTGATCAAGACGGAAGAGGAGGAGGACGACGACCCCGACACCCTGGAGCCGTGCGCCATGTTCTCGGGCAGGACCGAGCCGCCGGCGTTCCCCAGCCACGAGGCCGGGCTGGGCTGCGAGGCGCAGTGCAGCTCCAAAACGCAGCCCAGGAGCCTGGCGGCCGCCCGCGTGGGGAAGCCCCCCGCCTGCGAGAGGGACTCCGGGGAGATGAAGCCAGCCATCGCCCAGCAGCGGAACCGGACGAGGGAGAGACCCTACATCTGCCCCGAGTGCGGGAAGAGCTTCATGCTCAAGATCAACTTCATGATCCACCAGCGCAACCACCTCAAGGAAGGGCCCTACGAGTGCCACGACTGCGACCTCAGCTTCCGCAACAAGCAACAGTTCCTGCTGCACCAGCGCAGCCACACGCGCCGGGGCGTGGGGGTCCCCCGGCGCCCCGAGCACGGCCTCAAGCCCCAGCCGCGGCCCCCGCCTCCGGGGAAGCCCTACAAGTGCTCCGAGTGCGAGAGCAGCTTCAGCCACAAGTCGAGCCTCAGCAAACACCAGATCACCCACGTCGGGGAGCGGCCCTTCACCTGCGGCGAGTGCCGGAGGAGCTTCCGCTTGCAGATCAGCCTCATCATGCACCAGAGGATCCACGCCGGCAAGAGCGAGATGGCCTTCCTCTGCCCCCAGTGCGGGAAGAACTTCACCCGGCCCTCCCACCTCCTGCGGCACCAGCGGACTCACACCGGCGAGCGGCCCTACCAGTGCAGCCAGTGCGAGAAGACCTTCAGCGAGAAGTCCAAGCTCACCAACCATTACCGCATCCACACCCGGGAGCGCCCGCACGCCTGCGCCGTCTGCGGGAAGGGCTTCATCCGCAAGCACCATCTCCTGGAGCACCAACGCATCCACACGGGCGAGCGGCCCTACCACTGCACCGAGTGCGGCAAGAACTTCACCCAGAAGCATCACCTCCTGGAGCACCAGCGGGCGCACACCGGCGAGCGGCCCTACCCCTGCACCGAGTGCACCAAGTGCTTCCGCTACAAGCAGTCCCTCAAGTACCACCTGAGGACGCACATGGGAGAGTGAGGGGCTGCCCACGGCTTCCTCTCCCTCCCCTCTCTCCCTCTCTCCCTCCAGCCCTCCTCCTCCTCCTCTTCCTCCTCCGCTCATCTCTCCCACCCTCCCTCTGTCTCCATCCCCCCCACCCCCGGCTCAGGGCATGGACATCAAGGAAGCTTTGTGTGGTAGCGCCGCTGGTCTGGTGGAGACGGCTAGGCTGATTGGAAATAAATTAATTAATTAAAGCAAGCAACGCGCGGCAAAATTAAAAGATTATATATATATAAAATTAACAGAAGCAGCTGATTTAGGGGAAATCCTCACCATCAGAAAAAAGCAAACCAACCAACGACAAAAGAAACCTGTACAGGGTGTTTTGCCGGAGTAGGACTCTTAACTGCTTTTTAAATCTACTGTTTGTTTTTTTTAATAAATGTGGAGGAACTTTTTATTTGATAAGCAAACTTAGGATCACCAAGATTTTTTTTTTTTTTTTTTTTTTTTTTTAAATGCTCTGTAGGCTGATTCTGGCACAGTCACTTTTGTCCAGGAGCTCTGCAGAGGCGCTGCCTCGTCCCAGCTTTCCAGGCTGGACGCGACAGCCGCTCGGCAGCGTGTGGCAACAAGGAGCTCCCGGCCAGGGGGAGGTGAGTAATAAATAGATCCAGATGACGAGGAAGTTCTCCGTGTGTCTAGATTTGAAGCGCTGATAGGTGCCTGCCCAGCTCTCGGGGCTGTGACGCACTCCTGAATTATACAATAGAATAAAATACTAGTTGCAGTAAAAGAACCTTTATCTGGTAGGACCCCATCAGCAAGGCTCCTCCAAACACTCATTTCTAGCACTTAATCCTTCCGCAGCAGCAGACACCTCTCCGGCGAGCGGCGACCCCGGGCGCCCGGCCCTCCCGCTGCCACGAGAGCTGCACCGAAGCCATCGCCGGCTGGCACGAGACGCGGGAGCGGTTTGTAGATGTGGGTCTTGCCATGGGGTGCTGCGGGGTCACGATGTACCTGTGCACAAGACCTTGACCTGTTTAACTGCTCTTCTGCTCTCTTTGAAACGCACTGCGGCGAGCGGGATGCCCTCGCCCTTGCCGGTGGCATCGAGCACACGCTCCCCAGCGGCGGGAGCAGCAGGACTCCTGCCCCAGACAGAGGAGCGGGTCCTGGGCTGGCTCCAAGAAAAGCCCCGGCCATCTCAGGGCTGCCTGCGGGAGACCTCCCGGCTCCCAGGCACCCGCTGCCGGGGTCCCTCGCCACACGGCTGTGGCTGTAGTCGGGGCAGGTGGGACACGGGCCGGTCTCCTTGCTGTTGGTTTGAGCTCCCGTCTCCAGCGGTTGGGTTCTCCACAGTCCCGGCTCATCCTCGTCGCAGCTCCCGTAGTTGGGCTGCGGCTGGGTGAGATGCAGCCAAAGGGCCGGGCGGTGGCCGGAGCGGTGGCGCCAGCTCCCCGGTGCGCACCGGGCTTCTGGCTGATGGGTGCCGTGGGGAAGGCGGTGTCAGATCTCATGTTGGACAGTGGCATCAATAAACAGAGCGATTGATGGGATAAGTTGTCGGGACCTGTTAATGCCTTTGCAGAACCAAAGTCCTCGCTCCAGGACTTCTTGTGTGTATGAACCCCTCCTAAATTTGTAATTTCCAGCCTCTTCCATGCTAGAAAGCACCCGAGGGCAGCGCAGCCACGTGGAGCTGCCGAGAGCTGCTGGCCGGTCACCACCATGGAGAGGAGCATTTTGGGGCTGCCAGGGCAGGCTCCGGCTGAGGTTCCTGTGTTCCCGCTGCTGGGCTGGTGCCTGAAACTCCCTGGGAGCAGTTTGGGGTTCCAGGTCACGGCGTGCAGTCTGACGCGGGTCAAACACGCTGCGGCGGTCAGGAGGGCCTGGCTGCAGCCCCTTGCCCAGCGGGCTGCCTCGTGCCCCTCGGCAGCCTCCCCGCATGCCCCTCATCAGGACTAAATGCCATTAGGGGGAATAAGGAAATTAAGAGCAGAACTGTCTCTGGTTCTCAGCAGCTCGTGTTCATCATGCTGGCAGTGCTGCGGACACAGCAATGTCCTTTTTTTTTTTTTTTTTTCTTCCTAAAAATGGATGGCTTCAGCTTTTTTTTTTTGGCAAAGCAGCCGCTTAGGTGCCCGTCCTAGCAAAGGGAGCCCGGCTGCTCTGCCACGGTGCCGGGACCTGCCCGGGGAGCCTTAGGGACAGGCAACTCCGTCCTCGCCTCGGCATGGCCGGGCTGGCAGCACCCACGCTCTGCTCGGTGTCACCGGGCCCCACGCAGCGACGGCTCCCCCGCCTCTGCTGCTCCTCGCCGGCCGTGCGCACACGTAAAGGTGGTGGTTGCTGGATGCTGCTGGGATTTAACAACGTCCAGGTGACCTTCAGCGGCTTGAATGTCAACAGTCTGTCTGCAGCTGCAGCTCCCACGCCGGGAGGGGACAACACGGCCATCGTGGCCCCCGACTGCTGCCGAGCTCGGGGGTGGCAGTGGCACCCAAAAAAAAAAAAAAAAAAAAAAAAAGCGGAGGCGGCGGTGCTTGCAGGGCACAAATCTGGGGGCGGCTTGTGCCGCAAGCTGTCTGGCGGCTCCCCAAGTCCTCTGCAGGTTATCCGCACCCTCCGCTTAATTGCAGGTGGGTTTGTTCGGGGAGCGTCGAAAGCTGCACAGCCCTCAGCTAAAACACCGCTCAACCACGGGAGTTAACGGCACCATCCCGCAGCAGGACTGACTTTTTGAGGGCTCCCATCCCCACAGGTTCTGGGGGGGGCCCTAGGCCTTCCTGGCCCCGGGTGTCAGGGGAGCTGGATGCGGCTGTGCCCAGAAGGCAGCAGCCCCTGGGACAGGGGACAAGCAGGAGCCACCACCATCGCCGTTCAGGTGTAACACGGGCAGTGTACCCCCCCCCCCCGCAGCCCCCCCGCGCCCCCCCCCACTG
>JANXJC010000077.1:45133837-45173365 GCA_027564655.1 Leptodon cayanensis | reverse complement strand
CCCGAGATTGTGCCACCCCTCCCTGCCCCGCGGTAGCCCCCCCCCCCAAAATGTGGGCGTGGCTCCTGCGCTGTGGGCCATCTTCTCCCTGCGGTGTGCCACCATCTTGCTCTGGTTCTGCTCTGGGCATCCACCCTGTGCCTGGCCCCAGGGCTGGGTGCTTTCCCCTCTCCCACAAATTAATGCTGGTACCTTTGTGTCCATCCTTCCCCTCCTCTCTTTACTGTTTTGCACATGGAAAGTGCTGCAGTCTCTGGGCTCTGCTGCTCCTTTCTCCCTGTAACTCCAGCCATGCAGTTGTTCAATCCAATTTTGCTGTTACTAGTGTCTAACTCCTTTAATCTCACTATTCCTACTGTAACCTCTACAGTTTGTCTCTTGTATGGCTCCTGCTTTGCCCTGGCCCACTCTGGTCTTGATGGCCCTCCTGGTATTTGTCCTTTGTTTGCTGTTTTCATATCATTCTAATTTTTGTGCTCACCTGCTTTCTTTATGATCCTTCCCTCCGTCAGATTCCTAGAATTCCTGTAAATGATTTGCACCAGTCCCCTCCCTGTTCATTATTCTGTCCTTTCAGTTTGTAGCCCTAGCTTGTGCCCAGATGCATTTTTTTTTAATTAATTCATTAACACACTTGATTAGCTTTTCCCTTATTTAAGGCAATATAGAGTAAGGCTACATATGGTATGCATATCTCTCCGTACTGAAGCTGCTGTGACCCCTGCCCACATATGAAGCTAGTGTGTGTCTGATGTAGCTCAGCAGTCAGGCAGGAGAGCTTGCCTCGAGGTTCCCTGCCTGCTCGCAGAGCAGCATTTGTGCTTGCACACGTGTCAGGTTAGGGGCTGGTGTTCCTCAGGCTCTGGATGCCTCGAGCCCCTTCACCTACAGAATGATTTAGACTGGTCTGATGGTTATGTGAGCAGAGAGCGTGCTTAGTTGGTAAGACAAAATTTGAGAGCTAACTGCTTATAAAAATGAGTTTGAGTTAGAAGTTTGGTAATTTTTCTATGCAAAACAATAATTAAATGCATGGCTGCTGAGGAGAGGGTTGCAGTCCTGAGAAGGATGATGGGGCTCTGATAGAAGTGTTTCTAGTGAGTGGTTTGGGAGGTGCTGGTGTGATTACAGGCACCAATAATCTACTGCACACTTTAAATTGGTTTTAGTCCTTAAAGTTTTATTGCAAGGTCTGTCATTTTGTTGTAATAGGACCTTCATTTGTAAAGGCACAAGCTCAGGACAGGCTCTAAAACATTGTTTCAAAAAAACCCTCCCAGTTAGCGTGTCATGGAGAAAAGCTTGGTAGTTTGGTGCGAGGTGACCAGCAAGGCAACCAGGATAATTATTGTCTTGAATGGCGCTCTCCCTGTCTCTGTTTTGGAAGCCTAACTTCTAATATTATCAGCACTGCACGTGCAGGTTTGAAGAAAGAAAACCAAAACCTTAAGCCCCTGTAGGTGTTAGATCTGAGCGTGTTTGTAAGCGTGATAATCTGGTGGTGGCATTATCCCTGTGTACTCAACAGCATACGGAGCACGAGAGACTGCAGTCTGCAGGATGGCCAAGCTGGAATCCTTTCACTTGGATGATGATAAAAGTTTCAGGTTATGACTACCTGTGCTGTATATCTACGTTCAGGCACTCCTATATTGTATTTCTCACTTCAGTGAGCATTTAAAACAAATACCTAACTTCCTTTACAGTCAACATGAAAATGCTGAGCAAGATCTGGGGAACAAGAATACTAATGGTTTACAAAGAACAGTGTCATCGGAATCAACAGATTCAGGTACGGCTTTCTCAATAAATAACAAGTAAGAAATGAAAAGCATCATATCTCTACATGGCTTCCACTGCAAGCAGCTTCCAGGGTTTGGAGAGAGAACTAATGCTGCCTGCCTGCAATCCCTGCAGCTGCTTCTCATTCTTATGCTCTTGAAAGGAGGGAGGCAGGCAAACCGTCATAGCAGTTCATGGTTTGGGTTGTGGGTGGGTTTTTTTGCTTTAAATGTCCTGGAGCATGTTAGGAGTAGAGCTAGCATGGAGGAAAAACTGGTTCTGCCCCCACAGGGAGACTCTGGCAGAGATGGCTTTTTCCTTTTTTTTCTTAGGATGGCTGTTAAGACGTGGTCGCTGACCTGTCATGCTTTGTACTCCAGGGTGATGTTTATCACTGCCATTTTCTGATTGCCTTGATGTTCTGCTCTGTACATGGTAGTAGGTCAACACCTTATCATGAGTGTGTCAGCCTTTCTTGTAGTAGAGATGGCTGAAGATGAAGGCTGCTACAGATAGCCCAAGATAGGCTTCACTGGTGAATTGGATTCCCACCATTCTCTAGTCTGTTGTGTCTTGCAGATATTGGCTTGTGAGCATTTATAGTTGCGTGTTGGGGCTGTGGTCTGGAAAATGGGGAGATAGTGTTTCATTCTTCATTGTTAGGATACGTTGCATATCTGTATTCAGCTCTGAATGGGACCGGTTTGAGTTTCTGCCCTTTGGAGCATGATAACTTGGATGAAAGCAAGTCGTTGCCATGTTGTTTCTCTCTTTAAACCCAAACTGTGCTAACCTGCTCTGCATGCTCCAATCAAGGCTGTTGAGCAGGGTTTGTCTTGTGGCTTGGGTGGGTTTTTTTGTGGCTTTTTGTTAACAAGAGCTGATTGTTTATCTAAAACCTAGGGAGCTGCATCTTACTTAGTACTGATACTTGCCTAGAAGTATTTTTTTTTTTTAAGATGAGATGCTTTATCAATGAAAATGAAATTTCACTAGAAGCTATTACCCCATAACTTGTAGAATCAGGGAAGCTTCTGATACTTCATTGGTCCAGTCCAGCGATGGAAATCAGCATCTCCACCTGAATTTATGCACCAGTCTGACTGCACATGGTACTTTCAGCCTTCAAAGGAACTTTATGAACTGCTAAAACACGGACATAGCTCACAAACCACAGAGCAGGATAGAATAACCAAGCTTGCTAAATCTTTGCTTTCTTCTTGGCTTTTTTCTTCTTTTCCTGTCTCCAAAACAGGTCTTAAGTGCTTACAAAACACTCATGATTAAGGTTTCTGCTGTGCCAAGACCACTACCTGTCATGTTAGTCAAATTAATTCTTTGTAGTTGTTTGTTTAGATCACAGTCACTGAAGTAGCAACAAGTCTTGTCATGATGGTATACAGTGCATTCTGGTAAGCTGCTGGCCTATCACTAGGGCTTGTGAATACTAGCACAATGCAAAAACTCCTCAGGGATCTGTGCTTAAGTAGGCATCATATTTGACTGTACTTAGGTGCTATGTAGTTGTAACGTTTCACTTAGTTTGTGCTTAGGGAGTGCTTGCAGTTGTTTCCAGTACACTTGCATGCATTAAGAAGGGTCTTTTGACTACTTTTTTTGGAATGAGGCCAGAGTTTCTTCTTATAAAGAGGTCTAGCTAAACACATAGCTTAAAAAACCCTGAAGGATTAAGTTGTTTATTAAGATGTGTGTGTGAGAGAGTAAGACAAGGGTATTCCATGTTATGTGGTAGCACTCTGTTCTATATGACATTCTAAACAGGGTTAGGGGTGCTTTTTTTAATTACTCCTGTTTTTCCCCAAACACTAACACCTGATTATCGATGGTGAAAAACCAAGAGTATGGAGTATCTGTAACTGTTTGCTTCCACCCTGAGATGAGGCTGCAGACTGGATTTCCTACATCAGTTTCCTCTCTAAGCTCAGGGTCTTTCAGAGGAAATCTTGCAATGTCCAATACTTCGCATTTCCTCGGTGCTAAGATACCACTCGGTTGAAAATGCTGTCTCTCCTCTGCAGGTTGTGCTTTGGATTCACCTGGTCCTGCAGCCTCAGACAATACCATGGAGGAAACGTATGTAACCATATGCTAAGCCTGACTTCTGGCGTTTCATGTTGCACCATTAACAAACGTAGGCTAATGAGAGGCTTGACGTGGCTTTTCCTTTGCTGGCATGCGTGCAGTGGGCTTTTCTCTCTGAAACTTCTAGAAGTGTGTACTGTAGTGCTCTGCAGCTTGAGATGCTAGTCTTCCTTTCTTGTCTGCGTCCCAGAGTACTTAACAAGTCTTGGGTTTGAGTTAATGTGTTGTACCAACCAGACTGTTTGAGCATGACGTTGGCACCTTACCAGGAATATGAGGCTGCACCAAACTGCATGTAAGTTGCAGTTTTCACTCACCACTTAAATGATAATTTATGCTTGTATATGCCTTAACTGATACTAAGCAGTTTCTCTGAGCTTTGAATTTGCTGCTCTCAATTAGATTATTTTTTCTTTCCCTAATCTTCTGTCCCCAGGGATGGGGGACAGATGTCCTTGGTTCCTGATTTACTGAGCTTTTCTTCCTTCAACCTAGCTTCTTGCCTAAACAATGCCAAAAAGAATTTGGGGAAAGGAGGGGGAGAAGGAGTCTAGCTAGTGTTTCGAAAACTATGATGGGATGAGCTGGCTATAAATAGCTTTTAAGAACGACAAAGTGTCATCAAGAAGCATGTTGGCTTCTGCGTAGCATAACGCTCAATGACTTAAATACAAGGTTGATTTTTAGTGTACTATCCTTCAGTGCTAACTGTGGGGCATCTCACTTGCTTTTAGGTTTGAGAAAGCAATTCTTGAATCTAGTAGGCTAAAGTAAGTATACTTTTAACTTCTTTGTCGGTGACTGTTGTAGCTTGTGGAGTTTTACTGGTGGTGGGGGGGAAGTGAGTTCTGTTCATGTTACTGTCTTTCAAAACAAAATGTTGAAATAAATCTTGGTTCTTTTTCATTGTAGCATTCGAATGCCTTTCAGAAGAATACATTCACTGCCAGTAAGTGAGGGTGGTATTGATATTCTATAAATGTTAAAGGATTTAGCATGTTAAGTGTTTTTAGTTGGATACATTCCATAACTTTTTAATTTTCTGGCTTCAAGAACAGCTGCTGTGGCACTTAATGAAAACTGTCAAAATTACAGCTTGTAAACTCAAAGTCTCATTCATGTTGGTGTGAAATTTCAGTGATGTGGCTTTGTCCCTAATGCAGTTGAAGCATTTTTGTACCTGTACTGAGATGTCAGCATAAAAGACTCATGCACATAGTTTGCACCAATTTGTAGTTGGACACCTTACAGTCTTTATTAACCCCTGTTTTACTTAAAATGTAGTTGTGCAAAGACTATATTGCACAATACTGAACTGGCACTTTTGTATGAACATTGTAGCAAAGCCTCCTGGGATGCAGTCCTGCCCTGAAGAGAAACCATTCCAATTCTCTGGATAGTGATGCTTTTCAACTGTTGGAACAAGATGAAAATAAGGAGAATGTAAGTGTTGCTTTCTGTTGCCTGTGATGGTATGGTGTAAGGGACGGTACCAAGGAAGCTGAATTAGCACACCGCTTTAACAGTGGATGTGGTGGAAAAACCTTCTTTTACTCTCTTCCTGGCTGTAGTTCAGACATAACAAAGTTTTGCATAGCTTATCTTAGGGGAACTTGCAGCAAAGTATGACAGCACTGATTATAGTGACTGCAAACTGATTATGGGCTAATAAAAATTTGGTAGGCTTTGATTGCGCAGCTCTACCTTTGTGGTACCGAACCTGACTCCTTTTAGGCAGTGGCAAGGGAAAATGTATTCATACTGCTAGCTTTAGATAGCTACGAGGGGTGCCTCCAGA
Organism: Leptodon cayanensis; assembly: GCA_027564655.1. Taxonomy (NCBI): domain Eukaryota; kingdom Metazoa; phylum Chordata; class Aves; order Accipitriformes; family Accipitridae; genus Leptodon; species Leptodon cayanensis. The sequence continues at coordinate 45,167,682 of JANXJC010000077.1, read as the reverse complement.
GAGCTGTTCAGATAGATCACCTCATCTCTTTCCACTGCTGACATGGGAAGTCCTGGTTCCTCACAGCACAAATGTCCTTTTGCCTACTTGGTCTGAAAGGCCTTGCTGCTGGAAATCCCACTGGTAGGACTCTGACGGGTCTCTCCAGAAGAGTGGGTGTCAGGAGGCAGCCTTGACTGCATTTAAAAATGATTTCTTTCTCGGAGAAGTTGACTGACAAAAGAAATAGAAAAGCCTTAAGCCTGTAGGGGATATCAAGAGCATAAAAGCTTGATTATGTTAAATTAATCACTATTGTAACATCTTTAATTTGAAAACATTCGCCTTCAGACTATTCCTGTTGGCAGCAGGGAACTTAAACCCAAAACCTCAGGTAGTTTGAAAAGAACCCAAACCTGAAAAGATAAAATGATCCTAGCAATTTACACAGTTTGTCGTTTTGGTAAAATGATCACTTTGCTCCTTCTTAATTCAGGAATCGTTTGAGTTTAAGAAGCCAACCAAACCAGCTTCTCGTTGTTCTGTGCACATCCATTCCCGTGATGCAAAAGGTGTTCCTGGACCAAGGCAGAAGTCATCTTCATCTCAGATAGTAAGTACTACAGTGTTCTTTACAACTAATTCTCACCTAATCCTCTGCATACCTACTGTCTTGTGAGGAAGAAAAAATTGCATCATGGTTGTAAGGCAGTGCTGTTAGTCACCACTCTTCACGTGCCAAACAGAAAAACTTATCTATCTGCCAGACAAGAAAACTCTTCTTGCGTTTGGCTCATGAGATGCTCAGAAGTTTGAAACGTGGATTGTTCTGTAGTCTGTGAAAGATTAGTCAATACAGAGCTGAGGCTATGCTGCAGTAGGTCAAGGGAGTGTGGATACTGATGTGGAATAGAGGAATTTAGTTTGTAATTGTTTTCACTACCAATAAAGTAGATACTTACATTGAGGCAGATGCATTTGGAACAATTAAGCCAACTGTGTGGATGCAACTGGATCTTACGTCCAGATATGACATCCAGGAAGAAAATATTACCTTCTTTGTATTCTATTGCTTAGAAAAAGCAAATAGAATGAAAAAACATGATGGGTCCTTACACAGAAACAGAGCTGGGGGGGTTAAGTCTTGTCTCCACTCCTTGAATCTGGTAGTCCTTCATCCTGCTTAGCACTCTTGATCTTGTGCTTATCAGCTGCAGATTATATTAGTTCATTTTCTTACTGACAGCACCCATTTCTCTCCTTTGTACCTTCACTGGATAGCTTCTTCCAGAGAAGAGGGTTATTGCTTAATGAGGCTAATGAAGCTCCCTGCTGTTCTAGGGATCCAATAGAAGTATTGGAACTCGCTTTGGGGTTTGCTCAAGCCAGTATTCAAGGTGGTGGAATAACCACCATGTTTTCTGTAGTGCAGTGAGAGGCACAGCATCATCTCTGTGGTTATAGCACCCTGTAGTAAAGAGAAGGAATGCTGTTAAAACTGTCTTGTCTCAGTTTCCCGTAGGTGAAATACTGATGGGTGAACAGGAGAACTACAGGCCAGCTTTCCTGCAGCAGTCTTCTCTGACTTCCTCTGAAAGTGAAGATGACGATGGATTCCTAGAGCTCCTCGATGAGCAAGATTTGAAGGTATGTACAAAGGAAATATGATAGACATTTCAAAATCAGCTGTCTAATGTTAATAGTCTGCCAAAAGTATGTGTCTGTGGTGCACGTATGTTCTAGCAGAAGTCAGTGTGGTAAGTCAAACTGCAAAAAGCTACGTACTAGGGAATCCTAGAAGATGAGTTATCATCTTTTTTCAACTCTTAAGTTTCAGTGTTTCTATCTTATATGTGCTCTTTCCTCATGCAGACAGTGGGATTTGCCTGCTGTGTGAACAGCTGTTAGTTTAAGAATTGCTGCTGTTCCTCTTGGCAGATGAGAATTGCATTACTCAAGAGAATTATTTGAATAGTTGGCATTTTTCTTTAGAAACTTGCTGAAGGAGCTAGAGGTGATATTTGCTTTTGAGCCACTTAAATAGAAGACTGTTTCTAACTGAATTTGAAATGCTTAAAGCTTTGGAGGAACATCGTTGTTAATCAATCAATGAATTGATATAACTTACCTTCTTTAACATGTCTTGACTCGGTTCCATTATTTCATCTGAGTATTGGACTAGTAATTGAGTTAAATTCCCAAAACTGCTCTGACAGCTGAATTCAGCTGGAATGGTTGCCTGCGCTGTGCAGAAGCTGTATTTACAGTCTCTGCCCACAGTGAAGTAGATGAGAATGAACTTTCTTTTTTTCTCAGAACGATGAGGAGATGCCATCTGATGTGGCGAGCCTCTGGACTGCACCACTAGTCATGAGGAAAACAGACAATCGGGTAAGTGTTCTGGCAGAGCACAACAGAACAGAGATGGGGACTTTGTTCTGGCAGACATTTTCACTACTGGGACAAGTAATCACACTGTCTCTGATCCTGTATCCCTAATAACAACAACAAAACAAGATACAGCATAAACCCCCTTCAGTATTCTCTTATCTTTAAAGCCTGTTTACCTCAAGGACATTGTCAGTGTGGAACAATGCTCATTGTCTGCCTATAAGGCATTAACTTTCTTTTTACAAAACCACTTCATAAATGCGAGAAGATCTGGACATCCCTTATCAGATACTTGTTGACATATCTTGAGTACATTCTGCACAGACTTACCTGGAATGCCTGTAGCCTGATCTTCTGATAACAGACTGCGAAGGGAGTTTAGACTCCAGCAAAAAGCTCCTTAATGTGCTGATAGATTGTCTGCTAATTGGTATAAAGCACTCTGCTAGCATTTCATATTGCTTATGGTGCTCCAAGCTCATCCGGTCCGTAGAGCAAGAAACAAGTACTACTGGAAATGTAGGTGCTGAATTTAGATGACCCTATTAACATGACATCCTGCTGTTGCTGTGCAGTGGCCGTGTGTTATGTAAGACAAAATTTGTAATAGTCTGAAAGTCTGAGGCTCGCTTAGTTTCTAATCTAAATCTTTGCTAGACAGCCCCTAACTTCTCTCCTTCCTCGCAGGCCAAACGATGCCGGTTGTTTGGCTCTTCATCTCTGACTAGTGGTGTAGGAAGAACCACCCAGAAAAGGATGGAGAGATCCCAGGAAGAGAATTCTCCAGGGAAGAGTAAGAAGAGGAAAAGCCTGCCTGGAACACCTTCTGAGGACTCAACGGTTGGTGGCTTGGCATCCAATTTTGTAATAGAAAATTGATTAGGAGAGGATCTAATATAGGTGTCTAGTTTATGAAGGTTAATGAGAGATCTTTTTCAGGTGAATTGCTGACGTAGCAAAACTGCATTCTCTTTGCATAGTGCAGGAGATTTGGGGGAGCTGGTGCAGTAGTTGCATACTCTTGAGCCTGAGTTTTGCTTTAATCCAAAGGGGAGTCTGGGGAGTTGTAGTTCAGGGCTTCTCTGAAAATGGGAAAAGGATCCCTCTCTACTGTCAGTGCTCAGCGTTGATCTCTAACCTGTGTTCCTCTAGAGTTTGAAAATGGTAAAGACACAATCCTCCACAGCAGAGATCGAAAGCATTTTGGACAGTGACCAGAGAGACCTTATTGGTGACTTCTCAAAGGTAATTCAAGTGATCTAATGGTCAAGTGTTAATTCAAGTGTTTTAATGGCCTCTCTTGGTAGAGATGTCTCAAACCAGCCCAAGTAAAGCACTTCCCTTCTTTAACAGTACATATTCAAATTACTAGGAAAGGCTGTCTGTGAGAAGGGTGCTTTCATAGGTTAGATGCAAAGTGATTAATTTGTGGTTATTCAAAAATATCTACAAAATCCCTTCAGTATAGGAGCCAAAAAAAATTCTGTCCCTGAATTTTAGAATTCTTAGTTTTAACTCTTGAGCTTTGCTGAAGAGATTCTTCTCAATAAAGTGTCTGTGTTACAAGATTAACTGCTGGACACTGTGCTATTGCCTATGTGGCTTGTGTTTGGAATTTTCTCAATTAAATGCTGTCTGTCTTACAGGGTTATTTATTCCATACTGTCGATGGGAAACATCAAGACTTAAAATACATTGACTCAGAAATGGTATGTGCCCCAGGGACAGTAAGAAAAATTCTTTACTTGGGGGGGAATAATACAAAAACATGTTGAAACAACTGAAATTTTTTTTTTCCAGATTGTGTCTGTGCTGACTGGGAAGTTTGCGAGCTTCATCAAGGAATGCGTGATAATTGATTGTAGATACCCGTATGAGTACGAAGGAGGACATATCAAGGTATGTTGACCCCATAAAAGCAATGTAGAGTTGTTTGAAGTTGCAGACTGGGGTCACTTAGCACCATGTGGGGCTGCTTTTTACTAGCAAGTATCCAAGGCCATGTGGATATGTTATAGCTGAGGTGCCCAAGTGCCCCACTGGGGTCTGCGCTCCTGTTACACCTACACACTGCATGAATCTCAGGACACTGAGCTCACGCGTGGTTCATAAAGTGAATTTTCCCTCAAAGGAGGGAACATTCTGCTTTCCTTAAGCAGAAGAGGTGGCCTGTGTGGCAAGCATGGAGACGGTTCCAGAGGAGGATATAAGACACTCGATGTCCGGCATCCTGAGATCTAGGGAAGCTAAAATTTAGAATATTAAACTTCATTTAAACCACAGACTTCAAAGAATAAATGGCTGTGCAAAACATAATTGATGTTGAAGTTTGCTGCTTGAGTAAGCTGGCTGGCCCTCTCAAATACAATGAGATGGGAAAGGAAGCCTAATGAGCCACAACCTACAGCTGTTGAAACAGCGATCTGAAACAGGTCCAGGTCACCCAGAGTCGGCATTAGACTATCTGTCATGTTCTGCTTGGGTTTGAAGCTGTGTTCCCAATGGCTGGAGAGGGTTGCCAGAGCTCCTCTAGGAAACTAAGATGAGGAAACAGCTTGCAAGGAAGTGGGATAGACTCGTTAGTGTTCTCCTCTACTCTCAGCATGTGCTCAGGCATTGCTCTGCCTTTACAGGGTGCCGTAAACCTACATATGGAAGAGGATGTGGAAGACTACTTGCTTAAGAAGCCAATCCAGCCATCAGAGAACAAACGAGTGATAATAGTGTTCCACTGCGAGTTTTCTTCGGAGCGGGGTCCTCGAATGTGAGTTATCCCACACTCCCCTAGATAAGAACTTACTACTGTGCTAGTTGAGAGCAAAGCTTTTGGGATGGCACCAGTTACTGTGCTGGTGTGTTACTTAATACACAGTTTATCATGAGGAGATGTTAGTTGTCACCTCTGGCAGGGATGTGACACAGCCCATGGTGTGAATGGCTATGCTGAAGTTGGGCTGGTGCACCGGAATGCTTAGAGAGGGAAAGGAAAAACCAGTTAGCTGCAGCTTTGCAGCCAGTGTGGCTTCTCAGCCTGTTCCTGGTAGGCAATGGCTTGCTTCTATAATTGCAGGAATGGGAAGTTTTGGGTGAGAACTGTTTTCATGTGTTACTTGTTGAATGTGAGATTTAACACAGGATTTTTTTCCTGCTACAGGTGCCGGTTTGTGAGAGAGCGGGACAGGCTGGGTAACGAATACCCCAACCTCCATTACCCAGAACTGTATGTCCTGAAGGGGGGTTACAAGGACTTCTTCTTAAGATGCCGCGTAAGTGACGTTCTCTTAAATTCGTCTTTCACACTTAGAGGAGAAGAAACAATAGATCAACAATATTGATGTATTCATACTTGATCAGACTTCTCTGGAGTAGTGTTTTTTGCTGGGGTAGCTTTTCCTGCTGTTTCACAGTGTTCTACTGTACTGGCAGCAGTTAAAATTTGGCAGTGAGGCTCTCTAAGCCTATTCCATACTTCAGAGCTGTCTTGCTGCCATAGCTGAAAGGTTTTTCCACTTGTCTCGAGTAAAATATAAAACTGGTTTCTGCCCTTTGTAACAACTAGGAGGCCAAAATGTCATTTGGAGGAGGAATTTAAGACTGCTCAGCCTACAAAGACTAGGAGAGAAGACAGGCTTGCCAGTAATTGCCATATAACAAATGGAAAGCTGAAGTTTCATACTAAAATATTAAAATTGAAAAACTCGAACTCTGAGTTTTCAGCCTCTAATTCAGAAAAGGAAACTAAAAAATGCCCAGCAGCTCTCTTCCCAGTGTTCTAAGGATGGCGGCTCTTGTATCACTTGGCTTCTGCTGCTTCAGCATTTCAGTGGCTGTACTCTCTTTCTCCAGCTAGTTCTTCCTGCTGTTCTGACACAAACTAGACTGTGGCCTGGCTGTCAGTTGAGTCCCTCTCAGGCCCCCACACTTCAGAATATCTCTTAGATTACCTTCCTGTTCTGTGACTTGGTGTGTTTTCAGAGAGATGCGAGATCTTTTGGCCTTCCTGTGGCCAGCTGGCTGTTTCCCAGTGGGATGTTGGGTCTCCTAGCGTTTGGGCTGTCGTGGGGGATGCCAATGTTCATGGCAGCGAGTGCTGTCCTGGTTTTTGGCTCTCCCTGGGATCTGGCTCCCCTGTGGGGGTGGTTGCCTGGGTTTTGTTTCTGGCCCCGTGGGTATCCTCTCCCGAGGTGGGAGTACCGAGGGCCTCAAGGTGGCAGCATGGAACAGCCGACAGCAGCCTTTGATGCTCTGGTGTGTGAGCCAGGGGCAGGCCGGTCCCAAGATACAAGTATTCTTCAAATCTGTGCTGTTTCAAGGTGAATACTAGACAGGCTTAGTTTGTGTATTGATGTCTGCCAGAAAATTTGGGGTGAAAGCTCTGTACACAGGCCTGAAAGTCCTTTGTTTAATAGCCATCACTTCTGAAGTAGCTGTAATCTGAATATCATGGCTTTGTTCGTGAGTGTCTGGTATGAAGCTCCTCCATAGAGTGGGGGGGGGGGGCTGTTTCTGTTTTTTCTGCTGGTAGTTGTTCGAATGGTTGCTACCAGGCTCTGTTGGCGAGTCTCAAAAGAGATCATCACTCCTGTGACACACTGAAGTGAAACCAGCTTCTCTTTCCCCAGAGTTTCTGTGAGCCCCAGAGCTATCGCCCCATGCACCATGAGGACTTTAAAGAAGACTTGAAAAGGTTCCGCACCAAAAGCCGAACGTGGGCTGGCGAGAAGAGCAAAAGGGAACTGTACAGTCGCCTGAAGAAACTCTAAGGGCTGAGCTGAACAAGACTGCCCATTGTGGGGAGGGGGAGGCTGCAGCGGGTGGGAGATGTGCCTGTTCCTTGTTTGTGGTTATCAGGTGCCGGCTCTATCCTCGTCTGTCATCTTGCTGGGAACACCGTGGGACTTGTGGCTGCAGGCTTGAACCGAGCAACCTGGGTGCTGGTTGGGAGCTGACTTCTGAATCTTCTTGTTACGTTGCTTCGTGGAAATGGCTTCTCGTGTTCTGTGACATCCACAAACTGCCTGACAGCCTGCCCAGGGAGGGGTGGGGAGACGCTGGTGCGTGCCACGTACGTGGGGTTCGGCTGGTACGTGGTGTAAGCATTGAGGGTATTTTAGTGCCTGGTTTTTTTTTTTTTTAATGCTTTATTTTATTTAAATACAGTCAAATGAAGCTAATACTGCTGCAGTTGAATCCTCTGGATTGTACTTAAACCTTGTTTCTGCTAAAGGACAGCCTGCTGTTGGGGGGGTGGAAGGGTTTAATTATTTTTCTCAGCTGCAGCTTTGGTTCTGTTCTCATAGCATAACATGTTGTGGTGAAGTAAAATGGGAAATAGTTCATTACAGCTAGAGGTTCCCACCTTGCTGAACTCCCATGTTCTGCTGTGGGAGGCCTCTTGAAGACAGTCTAAGGGGAAATTGCTTATTGTAGATATCTATCATGATTGTTTTATTTCATAGTAATTTGAATTTAGCTGCTGCTTTAGTTCTAGAGGACTTGGTGTTTTAAAGTAGGGAGAACTTCTGGAAACTGAGGGTAATTCAGAATTAGGCTGTCTCAGGTGATCCCAGAAGTACCGGGTGGCAAAGCTGTTACCAAGTTTCTCAACAGCAGCAACTTACTGCCGCTGCTCCCGCCAAGGCTGTGGATTATTATGAAATGTGTCCAGAAAAGAGCCTGGCTGTGAGGAATCACACTGACGATCCTGGGAGGCTGTTCTGAACGTGCTTCTGCTGCTGTGGGTTTGACTTTGGCCACTTCTCCAGTAGCAGAAACACCTTCTGCCAGGAAAGGCAGGAAATACAATTAATTCTTGAAGGAAGAAGAACTTCCTCAGCTGGCATTGTACCCTACAGCTGAGACCTACAAATTGCCCACCTAAAGCAGAATTCATGGTTCTGTGGCACAACTGCTTTGCTGCTAATTTTTGGTGTCACATAAGACCCAACTACAACTAATGAACCTTACGGTAGCTCAGGGCTTTCAGGGTAGGGCTGGCTGCTTGCTGCAGCAATGCTGTGATGATCGCTGGAGCTCATCTTCCTCAAAAATCACACAAAAACTTCCTGGTGAAACTAGTGTTCCTGAGGCTGGGCATGCAGCCTGGGAACAGCCACCCATCCTGGAAGCTCTCGGCTCTTTAGCAGAAATCCATGCTTCACATGGCTTGGCTTGCTCTCTGGGAGCTAGTCTTGTGTGCCATTGTATCTGTGTCAAAAAAAAATACTGAAATAGAGGTGCCTTATGTGGAATTTTAACTTGATTTTTTTAAAAAACTGTTTCTTAAAGCCTGCTGTTAATCTTGAGAACTGAAAAGATAAACTTTGAACTCTAACTTTCTCATTTAAAAAAAAATAAATTGAATTTTGCTGGTTTCCCTCAAAGCCGAATACCTTGAATGGGAAGATGATGAAATGCTAAATCAGAAATGGCCATTGCCAACTCTCCCACATCTCGCCTGGAAAGTCTGAACTCTGGGTGGAAGCTGATGAGGTGCCTGGGGGGGGCTGCGTGGTGGTGGGAGATCACGTGCGGGTGAAGGCCAGCTGCCTGCGACACGGGCAGCAACGCGATCGACCCAAACTGCTTTTTGGTGCAAGACGCATTGCGCCAAGCCAAAGTGGTAAATAATCAGTTTAGCAATACAACAGCTGGGCAAGATGTCTCAGTACAAGTTTGTAAACAAATAGTTGCTCTATGTAAAAGTCTAACTCACCAGCTGTGTTCAAAAAAAGCAGGTGGAGACTGTTGATGGAGCCACGATGCTCTTTTCCAAGGTCACTCAGCTGGAGCAAAATCATTATAGCAATCCATGGCTTTACAGTTGCACTTCCTGCGAATGCCCCTAACTCAGCTCGTTATCCCAAACTTCCTGATATCCAGGAAACTGCATGTGGCGTGGGCGTTGCAGCCCTCTGTGGCCCAGCACTACTGGGGGACGAGCCGCAGTCTGTGCTTGGAGGGACCAGATATACCTGTAAGCCTGTAGAGATGGAACCGTGACCCCTTGATTTATACCCCACCTAGTTCTGTGTGTGCGCTGTTTGGTAACAGTCCTGGGGGTGGGAAGGAGAAGGCTGCGAGATGTATGTTTCTAAAATGTGCACCGTATCAGCCTGCAACTGTAGACTGTAGACCACTGCGGGCTGAGAGAATAAAGTACTTAAAATCTCAACAGTTTGTCTAACTCAACTTGTCTTGTGGTAGAAGGTGCGCATGCTGGTGAACTTCTCGCCATCGTGTACCGTGGCTTGAAAAAACCATGTTGGCAATTGCTGTTTTTCCTGTCTTGTGTTCTTTGCTCGTTGCTTCCGGGATAACTTTAAATGATGAAAAATAGCACCCTGGTTTCCTGCAAGCTGCAGGAATTGGACCAGTTGGAGGAAGGCTGGTTTTCTGGCTCGGCTGGCAGAGCTGCATGATATTTGTGTGCCTGTAACCGGCAAAGGTGGCTGGGTGCGAACTGTTCGTGGCCTCGTGCAGGGGCCTGGGACCCTGGCAGGGGTGGACAGAGCTGGGAAAGTCCAGTTTAGCCCCAGTCCAGGCTGTTTCCAGGCTGATGGGGACTTGGGTCTTTAATCACCCCCATGACTTGGGAATACCAGGGCTGCAGCCACCTGAATTTCAAAGTGGTGTATTTCCGTCGTACCATCTACGCTGCAGGGAGTTGCAGCTCACTTTTGGATGAAGATCCTTGTTTGCGCTGGATGCTTTCCCAGTGGAGCACCTGCAAGGGCTGTTTTGTTAAGGACGTTAATAGTTTCAGCAGAAAGTGTGGGGATGAAGAGCAGGTGGCCAACAATGGGGTCAGCATTAAAAGCTTCACTTAAAATACAGCAATGTGACTTCAAATCCACTGGAGGCTAAAGCGGAGAACTGGGTGGGTATTTTTTCCTTGCCTCCATCTGTCATCCTTAAAACTGGTGTTGAAAGCAGCTTACAGCTTCATCAGCTTCTACCACAAGCTCCTGAATGCCGCAAAGCTTAGTGTTTTCTTTCATATTGCTTTACCTTTTGTGGCCTGAAAGGACACTTGTGCGATCTTTTTATCTCACAATGTTTGTGGCTAATAGAAAGGCGAGCAGCAAAGGGCCAGCTGCCCTGGGTGTACCAGCAGCTCCTTCAATAGGGGCCCCTGGGGAATGGGAAGCGGGTGCTGGACACCCATCCACTGCTGCCTTGCCGTGGCTTTTCAGCCACAGCCTTGTGAAGAGGGAAAAGATATTTTTAGCTACAACTGCGATACGGGGCAATTCCCTGGCTTGAAATCCTTTTGCAGCTTTTCAGGCAAACCTTCTGTCTTTGCCTTTCTGCCTCCACCATTTTCTTTGCCTGGGAGGGCTCTTCCCCAGCCTCTCGGAGCCTGTTCCTGCATCTCTCCTCTTGCGACCAAAGGCATCTTTCCTGGCATGCAGCTGGGCTCCCTTCCCTGCATGCAGCAGCCTGGCTGCTGTGAAACCCAACCTTGCAATTTTCTGTACTTATCTGGCAAGTGAAACTGTCCCTACCTGAGGCTCTGCCAGGCCAGGAGGAATTATCTCGGCTTGTGGCAGGAGCACAGAGTGTGTGATAACTCTGCCTGGTACCCAGCATGATGAAAGGGCAAAGTGGGATGCTCTGTGAGGGCCTGAGTGCTCCTGGCTTGGCTGGAGGCAGAGGGGTTCAAATGATCGACTAAAATTTGGTAATAATCCAAGCCTGCTCCTGCTAGTTTGCAAGTGGTGAAGCTGGATGTGTTTCAGGGCAGCAGCTGGGATAGTGCCGTCTCCCCAAAACTGGGGGGGGTTGGTAGGGAGAAGCGATGGAAGGAGTCACCTCTGATGAAAATCTTGGCTGTATCTTGGTGCGGACAATGCTTTTCAAAGGAGGTTCACGCGGCTTTGCTGGGCAGAAGCTGCTTTGTTAAGAAAACTATTGGCTTCGTGTTTTGGCAATGGCCTTTAGTGACATGTGTGACTACGAAGTCCCCTGGAGAGCTGCTGCATGGGTGGCAGTGCCACATCATTCCCGGAAATGTTGGTACCAGGATTTGGCCAGGCTGCCATTTGGGTTTCCTTTGAAGTGGAGCCGGGCAGCGGCTGCTCCCACGGGGCCGTTCCTGGGGCTGCGGCACAACCCCGCGCCCCACAAGCCCTCTCCTGCACGGGGTGTCCCTGCTGTGTCATGTCCCACCTGCCTTCCCTTTGCTCCAGTGTGGCTCCACCGGGACATCCTGCCATTGCCTGGTCCCTTATCAAAAGCCCTGTGGTCCCTGCTCCGCTTTGGGCACAGTTACACCCCGTCACCGGGTCAGGAGCCGGGGAGGGCGAGGGGACAGTCCCAGCTCCTGGCTCTGCACCAGTGCCTCCATTTCCCCAGTAACAGTGATAAACAGGATGGCTCTGCCCCAGGCAGTGGGGCTGTCGCCCTCCCTTTGCCGGGAGGGAGGAGCGGAGGCTGCCAGCCAGGGCAGAGGGTGGAAGGTCCTTGTTAGAGGTCACCAAATCCAGGCAGAGCTGGAAACGAAGCTAATCTCCTGCGGTCGAGCCAAGCTTCAGGCGTGCTGGAGAAAACTCCCCGTGCGGGTGCCAGCCCTTGGCCTGGCAGCCGCCGCAGCGTGGCTGCGTCCCCGTGCCGATGGGGAAGGCGTGTGGGAAGCCAGGCTGGCACAGCACCACGGCCCCAGGGGACAGGGCACCAGGCAGGGCCGCCACGATGCACCCGCACCGGGGGTCTCGCCGGGTGCACCCCCGCGTCTCCCTGCTGGGACCCGCCACGCGCGCGGCTCTGCACTGTCGGTGCCGGGAGCCACTGGGTCCCTCCGTGCTCCTCGGGGACCCACGCCAGAGCCGAGGGGCCCCGGTGGCTGCTGCTTTTTAAGGCTGCTCTGGGCTGATGAATCGGCTGCCAACCTGCGCGGCGGTGCTCAGCAGGCAGCGGCACACCGGGGGTGTCGGGCGGCCGGCACAGACCGTCTGCTCAGCGTTAAGGAATGATGGATTTTCCACAGCAGAACCCCATTCTCTTCCCCGCTGGGGCCAGGGCGACTGCCGTCACCCTCCGTGCAGCTCGTTCCCCGCTCCGCTCGGCCCCCCCGCCGCTCTCGGTCAGCGGCCCCAGCTCTGCCCCGCGTCTTATTTCAGATGCACAGAGCTGATGCTGCGCTCTCTTGCTGCTGCTTGCCCTTGGTCAATGCCACACGCGTCCCTCTGTGCCATGGCCAGGATGGGATTCCCCCAGCGCCTGCCCCAGCCCTCCCCACGTGCCCACGGGCTGCAGACCCCCAGGGTTAGGGAGCGGACGGGCGCTGGGTTTGGCCCTCTGGTACTCACCCAGCACTTTGCTCCGGTGCAATTTGCTCTCTTCTAGAATGTGGAGGTGAGACACGACCACTGTCACCCAGACCCCGGTGGCAGGTGGAAATCCTCTGCTGTCACCCACGCAGGCGAGGGGGGGACCCCACCGCGATGCCCTGGCCGATGGAGGTCCTGGCCGTGGCTCACTCGTGCCCGCGGTTCATGGCTGTCCCCGGCCGTGTGGGACCGCGGTGCCCCTGTACTCCCTCCTGCCGTGGGCACAGGGCCCGCAAGTCACACAGAAACAGATTAAATTGCCTGAAACGAGATTGCGTGCCAAGGCCGGATGAGGAAGGTGCCTTTAGACTAAATCCAGTGCGTTCGTCTGCCCAGGGAGCTCTGTCGAGAAGGCAGGTTTAGGCACTGGCCAGGGCCGTCCAGCTCAGCCCCAGGGGTGGGCAGCAGCCAGGCACCGCGTGCCCCTTGGGGCAGGGACATTGCCCAGTGCCCACGGGGCGCAAGGGGTGCCCCCAACCCAAAAGGGCCCCGTCCACCCTCACCATGCGCAGGAGCATCCCTGTCCCTCGCAGCCTCCTCCCGCACCGCCCACATCACAGAGCCGAGAAACCCACCAGCAGGTTTGCCAAAATGCTTGTGCTCCCGTCGAGTCGGGAGTGACAAACCCTCTTCCTCCCGCTGCCGCGGCAGCAGCGACAGTCAGGGCATAATTCTCCCTGAGAAGCCGTGGAGCGGCGAGTGTGGGATGCGAATGACACTGCTGCCAACTGGGAAGGGCTGTGGGGGGACAGTGGCTGCTCCCCAGGTGCTGCCATCCACCTCCTCCCCAGCCCTCCCTCCTCCCTTGCAGCAGCACCTGGGAAATTTATTTTTGCTGCATCGCAGGCGGTGCCCAGGCCCCAGCTGGAAACCATCGGTGCCATCGGACCTGTCGCTCGCATCAACTCTGCGCTGCCAGCACCGGTCCCCAGGCACGGGCTGCCCTCGGCTGCTGCCCGAGGGGTGCGAGGCAGCAGAAGGGAGTGGGCAGGGGTCTGCACTGCCAGGGTCTTCCTTGCCCAAAATGCTTGCCCTGCAGCAAGGCGGGGAGGAAGGGTGGGCACGCACAGGGGATGCAGCCCCCTCGGCTTTACCTCCTGCAATGGGCCGCGCTGACAAGCGTTTCAAGATGCCACAGAGCCTCAGGCACCTCGGCAGAAGGGATGTCAGCGAGACACAGCTCAGCCACTCGGGCCAGTGTGGGTCTGCCTTTGGGGGTTTTAATCTGCTTTTGGGGGCACAGCCCCAGCGGCCGCAGACAGATGTGCTGGCCCCACAAGGGGGGGGGTTGCTGCTTTCCACCCGCAGAAGACACGTTCCCGGTTGTTTCTGTTGGATGAACTCTCCAGCGACGTTTGCTGGGGCTTAAGGCTCAAGCAAGGAGCCATAAAAAGGGAGAATAACATCAAAAGACGAAAGTGGAAGGAGGCCAAGAGGAACAGGGCCAAGTACCCTTTCCTTCTTTTGCTCTGTGCGGGAAATCCCTGAGACTGTGGGCTGTGTTGCATCGCTGTGCCAGGCGAGACACGGCCCCGACCCTGCGCAGCTCTGCCACCATGGACGGGGTCACACGACAGGAGGGTCCTCGACGGCGGCTCGGGGGTCCCAGGGAGGACAGGGAACCGGGGGGAGGCTCAGCTGGAGGAGAGGGGCCCAGGGAAGGAGCTCCCGTCTGGAGCTGGGGTGAAACTGCGCTGCAGCTTTCACTCCGGTGGACGGCCACGTGGGGTGACTTCTGCCATCGCATCTGGAGGGCTGGGAAGGTCGGTCCTCACTGGGACACGCGTGGCCGTGGAGGAGCCCCGTGGCCGGATCCTGGGTGTCTCCACCGAAGGAATTAAGCAGGGCGGGGAAGGAGACGGCAGCTACTCTGCGGTGACAAGATTAGTGCCTGCAAACAACACCGCGGCAGTTGCACAAGCCCCTTCAAACAACTGCCAGGTGCCACGTGAAGGTGCAACCCCAGCTCATCCCCACTACCCCCCAGCCGGGTTTCCCGCAGCCGGCAGCAGCCTCCCCACGTGCCGCGGCTCACCGAACCCCGCACGAGCCAACCCCGGTGCTGGTGGTGGGGCAAGAAGTGCGGCTGGCACCTGGGGGGGTGCAGGCAGCTGGCCCGCAGGGTGACCCATGCAGTGTCAGACCTCCGTGCCACCCAGCATGGACCAGCTGCCGTGGCCTGACGCTGCGTGGAGGCTCCCCGAGGAGCTGCGGCCCCGTTCTGGGCGCAGGCTCCGCGAGCCGGGGGATGGCCGTGCCGTGGCCCGTCTTGAGGGTCTCACGCCCTGGGAGGGGGCAGCGGCGCGGTGGGAGCGCGGGGTTCTGGGGTGTGCCGTGGGAAGAGCCCTGGGGCTGCGCGCTAATGAGGGATGATCCGGCAGCACCGCGGCAGCGCCGCAATCCTGGCCGTGAGTGACACTCAGCAACGCCGTAATTAGAAGGTGCCAGCGCTGCTGCCGTCCGTCCCTGGTTCAGCCCTGCTTCGCCTCTGCTTCCTCCTCCCGCCATCCTCCTCCCCGGGGCAGGGGCAGGAGCTGGGCCCACGCAGATCTCCGACTCCAGCCACCACCCACCGCGGCCCTTCTCACGCGGGTTAAAGAGCAGAGCCACGCTTTGGGAGGCAGCAGCATGATGAAGGATTCAAACCTATCTTCCACCACCAAATTAACCAGTTTGGCGTGTGGCGAGCTCTGTGGGGGACCCCAGCGCTCACGGGAACTCTCCGGGCATCACCGCAGTGCCAGGAGATGCAGGGTCTGTCCCTGCAGAGCAACCACAAGTGCATTTGGGGAATTCCTGGGCGCAGAGTTGGTGCTTTGCGTGCACAGGGGCTGAGTTTGGTCCTGGCCGTTACCGTGTTGCTGCAGGAGGAGGAGCGGTGCCCCAAGCTCCACACTGGGAACAACAGGACACATCCCCGCCAGTCCCACAGATCTGCATCCCCCTTGGCTGCTCCTCTCCCCTCCACCACATGTGGTTGGAATTGGGTAAGAAGTTTAAACGTTGTTGTGCAAGGCAGATCCACACACATAGTGCTGCTCAGCCTTCTTTCCCTGGGAAACCCGGCCAAAAATGAAGGCAGGACTTGGAAGGAAGCACTATGTACCCTCTTAACTGAAACGGGAGCTGCAACGCAGGGAGCCCTTCGGCAGCACATACACCACCGACCATCGCCCACCGTGGCGCTTGCTAATGAGCTTCTGCACCAACCCAAAGATGCTGCCCTTGGTCAGAGTGTGCCCTGCAAAAACGGGAGCGGTGGGCTCAGCGGCAGCGCGGAGATGTCCCGCCACTGAGAAGCTGTTCTTCCAAAAAGTGGTCCCGGCTTTGTCCATCATCACAGCTGAGCTGGAAGTGGTCCATGCCTTGAAACCCACCCTCTCCTGCAGCCTGGAGGATCCGCTGAGCTCTCAAACCATTGCCAAGGAAGATAATGATCTTTTAAAGGGAAGCAGTGCAGCCTCTTCAGCTTGTGCAAGCAAGCCTGGCTAGCTGGAGGAACGGGGTGCATTAGCTCGGTAGATCTTCTCGTTGTCCCTTTCTCCCCTGGGGTGAAACCTGTCCCTAAAGCACCGCACAGCATTGGTTAAACCCCAGAGATGCTCAGAGCGGGTGAGAGATCGAGGCCCTGTGCCAAGTCTCCGTGTATCCGGCACTACTCGTTGCACAGGTCCTGGAGTCCAGGGCTGCCTGTGCTCTCCACGGATGGGTGGAGGATCTCCCCTTCTCCTCACCCTCGCTGACTCTAGCCCATTCAGAAATTCCCATTTCCCACCTCCAAGCTCACTCCCAGGCCCACTGCAGGCTCCCTCAGCTTTCTGGTTAGCTTTCAGACTGGCTCTGAAGACCACTGTGGACAGTGGTCAGACCAGGATATTCCCAATGAAAAGCTGCCGGTCCTTTCTGAAGGAGGACTCTCACTGTGTCTCCAGTTACACAAACATCCATGGCCAGCGGAGGAGCAGTAGCCCACGGTGACTTACCCTGCGCTGTAGGATTATTTTAGGAAACTTGGCAACAGCACGGAGCTCGTGTAGCTGTTGTCTCCCCTTGCTCTCCCCTGGCTGCACCGCTCCAGGGGTAAGAGCAAGAACACACCGTGACAGCCTTGCACAGGGGCTGGGGAGGCATTTGGTGAAATGCCAAGGGCACAGCCAGTGTCCCCTTCCTTGGGTCTTGCCAGGCTCAGCCCGAGCCAACTGGGGTACAGCTGCAGAGAGGGGGTGCAGGGCCCTACTTCAGCTTCACCTCCCACCCTCGGAGGCTCTCTCCTCACCTCCAGCTTCTCCCGTTGTAAACCAGCAGGACCCGCTCCTCCCTCCGCTGGGGGAGGAGAGATTACCGGGGCAGAACCATCACTTACGGCACCACCTGCTTAAATGACTGCCTGAAGTCGCTCTCTGATTAGCAGCAGCAGCATTGCTTGAGATCACAGCTTTGTTGTGCTACGGGCTTTACGTGCACACACACACACACACACGCACATGCACACGCACTACAGCTGTGCACAGATGTCTTTTGGATCCTGCTGAGGCTGTTTAATGTATTACTGTTCCCAGCTGCTCACAGCTGACCCTTTAGTTAGCTGCTGCGCTGGCGGGACCATCAGAGTCGTTCACAATCTGTTTTTTTGTCAAGAGCCGTGATAACAGCAAACCTCTGCACCAGAGGCTGTGGGGTACAGGGTCCTGGGGGCAGCGAGCAGGGGACTGGGGCTCTCGCCACTCACTAACACCCTGCTCCTTGCCCAGTCTGACCTCAGTCTGGTGCCAGGGCCTGTTCCTAGGGGATTTCATCCCCAACTCACATCAGGCAAGATCTGATCTGTCACTTCAACCCACCTTTTGTGCTGTGCCAACAAGCCCCGCCGTGGGGTTTGAAGCAAAGAACGGACCGCTCTCAACTCCAGGTCCACCAGCTCCGCCGGGCATCAGAAAGTGCGACAACAGCTCGGAAAGGGGACAGCAGGAGTGGGGTATTATCTTAAACTGCAGCAGCTGTTTGCAAAACAAACGTGTGTCCGTGGCCTAGGAGACCGTCTCTTGCCTGGATAGCTGACAGTTGAAATAAAGACATTCAGACTGAGGAGACAAAAGCACGATTGTTATTGCCACAGCATGGACGGGGTTCAAAGATGCAAGTGGCTGTCGTGCACGGAGGCTGTGGTGGAGCCACCAAGTCCTGGAGGGCTCTCATGCTGTTGTTGCACACTGCTAAACAGCAGCTGGAGCTCGTGGAAAACAATTCCCCAATGCCCCTCTCAACACTGGGAAACTCCTGGCAGCTGGGACCTGATCTGGAGCATGGAGGTTGGCTGGCTGGCAGTGCCCGTGCCAGCAGAGAGGACTGGGAAGGGGGAGAGCAGCCCGGCAGCTGCTGGGAGAGGCAGGTTTCAGGGGGATTGTGGCTGAGAGAGAAGTGCAGGGTTTGGCTAACGGGTGCTGGGATTGGAAGAGAAACAACCAGCAGTGCCTCACAGAAAAACGCTCCGGGAATTTCCGCGTGGGCTTTGCTGGATGCCGGCAGACCTGCTGACCCCAGGCTGTGCTGACACTCAGGCCCCATGAGATGGGGAGCAGCCGTACATAAACTGAAGGCCGTATCTACCATGTTCCCTGTCTTCATCGCTGGTTGTCTGCTGAGCTGCTGTGCAAGCTCAAAGTCTCCACGCTGTGCCTGGGATCCCGGCTGGGGACCGTGGGGCGCTCAGGTCTGCCTTTTGTTTGATATATCCAGCCTGCATGAGGGAGAGGGTGGGCTGCATGGAAGCCCCAGGCATATGCAGACCCTCACCCTGCAGAGTGCTCCAGCGCTCGGGCTAAGATGGGCTGAGACCACACAGGGTCCTGAGCAGCTCTGGCACCGCATGCCTGGGGTATCACCCACTGCACAGCAGTCTGGATGCACCACAGTGCTTAGGTGAGTCACGGAGCCTCAGGGTCTTATTCACCTTCTCATCTGTGTTTCATTCACCTTCTCACACACACCCCGCTTTGGTGAGATAGTGTTGCTTCTGCCTGACCGAGCAGCTTTCCACCAGCCCCGTCTCTCCTCCAGCGGGCTGGTGCAGCAGAGCCGAGGGGAGCAGCACGGACCCGGAGCTGCGCTGAGCGAGGCTGAATACAGCATGGAATATGCACCAACCGGACATTTCATATCCATGAAGCAGGAGCTGGACTTGGAGCCAGATGCTCTTGTGCTGCCTCTTTTCTTCCCCAGATGGATGCACAAGTCCTTTTTGTCAGAAGCATGTTTGTGCAGAGTCAAGAGCCGCGAGTCTGGATTTGAGCCTGGGCTCTGACCCAGGGCTGCTCAGCTGCAGAGGGAACATTCACAGACACGGGCAGCTGGCGGGCGGCAGGAAACGCTGGCTGCTACACGCGTTCACACCCTCCTGCATGTTAGTGGGGATGCAATAAGAGAGCCTGAGAAAAACAAAAAGCATTAGGTTAAGAGGCCTTAAAGTAGCTTCCTCTCCCATTTCTGCAGCTAAGCACCTCCTGGAAGTGATGAGGAGACCCTGCACAGTAAGCTAGGCTCTCTCTCCTCCCTCACTGCAGGACAGCCAGAATAGACTTTTCTTTCTCTAGCATGATGTTGCTATTGACAAAAGTATGTAGACACCCACCCACTCATAAATAACTCAGTTATTTCCAAACAGAGCTGGTCTTTGCCATAATTTCCTGCAGTCCCCTGTGCAATCAGGCTGCCTCTCTGCTGCGGCAAGCATTGTTCTGCTCTCCAGCAGCCCAGGCCTATCAAGAACTGCCGCTGCAGCAGATCTGCGGGCAGCCAGCTCATCCAGGGCTGGATTTCAGTTGAGTCATGCTATCAGGTTGCTGGAAGCATCCATTACAAGCCATTTTAATCAGCCTAGGAGGAGAAGCTGTTCCAGCTGAAAAAAACGCAATACTTCAGCTCTTCACGGCTCAGTTGCATACACAGGGACTTTCAGTACGTAGCACTTGAAGGAGTCCAAGAGACACAGAGATTTACCATCTTCTCTCCCCACCATAACCAATGCCCTGGGGCACCTTCCCGTTTCACCAAACTTCCACTGAGAAGAATTTCAATATTCAAATAACAGCAGCCAAGACTTGTACAAATATTACTACTGTAACATTTGTACAAGTGGTAGTACTCAGGATGCTTAATGTGTTTTACATTAAGGCTGGACAAACCAGGCAAAAGGTACTTTTCAGCAAACCCCAAGCCTTGCTTCCACAGATGTGGGACGTTCAAAGTGGGGACAATGGATGGAGGCACAAAAGCCCTGGCCTTCTTAGAAATGTGGGGTTTGGCAGCATCCTGAATCCATTCTCCCTTACCCTCCTCGTTGTTCCTTTAGCTACCCGTCTCCCCATCGCCCACAGAGCCGTGCTGGCGGTGAGCAGCGACCTGCCGCAGGCACCCACGGGTCTTTCTTGATGACAGAAAGCAACATCATCTACTCGTTTTCAAGAACGCCTTATGAGGAAACAATAGTAGCAATCCTATACTGCACATTATTATACATATGTATATGCATAAAATAGCTATTTTATGCTGTCTCTTTGTTTAGCAACTTTAAATGCTTTAAAATTAATGGCCTGTAAATATTAGAACCAGACATAATCACTGCAAGACTCAGCTGAAAGAGCTCTATTCTGGAGGCTGCGGAGCTAGCCTCTGCACAACATCAGGATGTCATTTCTGATATTTTATTAAGCTCCCCTCAGCTGTCCTGGCAGGGAAGAAGATTTTTTTTTTTTTTTAACAAACATTAGTGTGTAAAAATATGCTAATTGTTTTCAGCTAAGTCTATTTTCAGTAATAAATAAATGGCAACAAAACAGCTAAGCACCCCATTTGTGCACTTTTTGGTTTTGTGCAGTAGGTTGCTGATACACCAGCCTTCCGTTAACAATAGACTTCCTTTTTTTGAACTGTTCTTTCAGTTTTGGCCTGATTTTCCTCTCTGAACAAGAGGCTGTCTGTCATCAACTGCTAGAAGAGAGATTATCTCTCCATTCTTTGTGCCTGAGCATTCTGGCTGGGAAGCCCCAAGGGATTACCACAGGATCATTTGGTAATAAATAGCCATATTTGTAATATTTGGTTACAAATCGCATCCTAATACTCTTTAATAACTGGGCCTGTTTACCATACAAACACAAAATTTCTCTTTCATCACAATCCCTCCAAGATTTCTTCCGACCTATCTTTTAATCTAACCCTATGAGGAACCTTGGAAACAATACTTACATCAAAGTTCTTTCATCATACTGCCAAACGAAGTTGTCGGTTCTCTTCTCCCAGACTAAAGCCTGACTCTGCGGCAGCGCACAGGGAGTTTGGTACACAGCCTTGTCAGCAAAGCCGTCAGCAAAGGGAAAAATTATCTATTTTGCTTGCAAGTTTCCTCACTGGGCAGGCACCATCACTGCAATGAAATGACAGGATTTTGAAGCCGCAGGGACTCAGGTGGTCCCGATTCCTCTGATCTCCCCAGCTCCAGCCTTTCCTCTCAGCTCCGGTAGCCCACAGCCAACCGGTAACATACAGCATGGGGACCTGGGTGGTGTTTACTGCTGGATATGGCCCTACAGGCTTAACCAGAAGACTAGCAGTGTTTGTTTCAGTTTCTGAATAAGTCAGGAGAGTTTCTTTAGCGACCAGCTGGCCAACTTTAAGTACTCCTTTGCTTTCCCAGTGCTTAAATCTCCTATTCCATGATTAAGGTTTAAGACTAGTGAGAAAGAGCAATGCCAATCTGCTTCTGTCCCAGCCAAAAAAAAAAAAAAAAAAAAAAAGTAACCTCTGCTAAAATATATGAATGCAGTTTTGGAGGCAGTGATTCTTTTCTTTAATTAACACGAGGCAGTGCAGCAATAATTACAGTCACAGGTTTTTGCCCAGTAAAGAAGGGAAATCAGGTGCACTACAGCCCTTCTGACCACCTTCCCTTTGAGACCATGGCCTTGGTCCCATCCCACAGTACCTGGAAGAGCCAGTCCAGCAGCTCTCCAAACAGACCCTTTTCTGCTCTTCACCTGTGCGGAATCCCACCCCATTTCACTACCATGCACGCATTTTTATTTCCTCTCCTGCCTCTGTGATCTGGAGGAGTCAGAGCTGTCCCGAAGGGTTTCCACTCCACTGTGCCTGCTGTAGCTTGTGACTCTGCTGGAGGCAGTGGCACGAGTCCAGTATCACCACCACAGGGATCAGCCTGCTGGGTGGGAGCTCTGGAGATCCCCAAACGCAAACAGGGACACACGGACGTGCGCCAGACAGAACAGACCTCGCACTTGTGGAAACGGAGGCAGCTCTCCTCTGAGGGTCGCGGGACACACGGAGCAGTGTGGAAGAGCATCCTGGTGCTGCCGTGTGCTCGGTGGGTGCATCGGGAGGACGAGAGGTTGAAAGCGGCAGTGGTGTGAGGCTGCAGGGCTCTGCTTTTCCAGCTCTAGTGGGGACCCGCTTAGTGCAGGCTCAGCATAGAGTCTGCTTTCCCCGCTCCTGCTTTTGCAAGAGACATGACCCCATTTTAAAACCTTTGAGCTAGCTCCTCCAATTTAACAAGCCTCTGTTACAAACCTACATTCATTAATGCTCAGGCTGTTCTTATTTTGTCCCCTTCCTAATAACATTGCATTTTCACCAATGCTTATTTGGGATGACTGTGGGAAGATTTTGAAACCAGATATAGGCTTGGCAAAACATTCATTACGGCTGTGGCTCATCTTCTCAACCAAGAAATTGCATATTCCCCTAGTGCTCCAAATCTGCTTCCATTTGCTGAAGCAGCAACTTGACATTTAAGTCGTTTGGCTCTTCTCAGTGGTTTCACATTTTACTTCTCAGGTTTCCTGAGGAATATGTTGCAGACTAATATTAAATCATGCTCTGGTAGGGTGACAGCTCAAGTTTAGCAAAAATATTGCTAATATTCAGATCTGGAATAATTTAATTGAAAAGCAGATGCTTTCCCAAAGCAATGGATTTATTTAGATACTAATTTTAGGGAAATGTTTGGGCTGGTTACAACCAGCCCTGCTCTGTCAGCATGTAAAGCTCTGTGCAGTGCATTCCTGACAGTTGTGACAAACTGATTATCCCTTATTCTCTCTTTCAAAGACTCCATGGCCAAGTAGAGGAGACAATAGGCATTGGAGCCTGTTCTCAGACAGAGGAGAATTAACCCATTGACTTTTAAAATTGCTTTGGGGCTGACACTGACAGAGGTTGACCATTAACAAAATGTGGGAGGGAAGTCCACATGGGACACAACTTCAATCAGAGAGGTCCCTTTCCAAAACTCTCTCTACAATGAAAGATTCATACAGCTAAAATTAAAAGGGTCTCTGCTGGCTGAAAGCAAGCAAGCACTATGAAGGTTTCCAAATGCTCTGTTAGCAGGATCTGAACATTGTCCTTGTTTCATCCAGTTTCATCGGGGTTTATATAAACCACAAACACAGTCTGCAGTTCACTAGCTAGTATTTTTGCTAAAATCTTTAAACAGCGATTTAGTAATGATATGGGCCTCTAAGAACTGCACACAGCAAAGGCTCCTCTCACCAGGAGAACAACTACAGTAGTTTCTTTCATGGACTGTGGACATTCCTCTTGAAAGGAATGGCCTGAAGGTCACCCCTCAGGGATGTGCTGACAATCCTAAATACCTCATGACATTTGTCTGGATACTATCTGATCCCACAGCTTTTCAAACTCCCTGTTGCCTCTACAGTTTCTCCTGTTACCTAAAATTTCAGGTTTAATCAATCCCATGTATCTTCAGCTAGTCTGCTGCTCACAGAACTCCTTCAGTAACTCCAGAATGTGGGCTGTTTGAGGACTACAGGATTTTATATTAAGCGGCAACAGTAGCATGTATTTCATTATGATGTGTAATGATCTTTGGGGATTGTTTTTAATTTAGAAAAGAATTCTTGAGTCATTTTAGGCTTTCAAGCCAATGTCTTCTTCACTTTCATATGGCATCTTTATGTTCCTAAAGGTTTGCTTGCCGGTGTCTGTCGCCAGCATATTCAACTATACTCTTAAATGAGTTAATTGCGACATAGCTTTCTGATCTTCTGTCTTCATGACTCTCTTGTAATCTTTTTCACTCCTTCTCTAGGATTATTTTTTCCCAAGCTCGCTCTATCTGTACAATTCTGTTTATTGACTGATGCTGGCACTGAAGACTTCTATAAATAGAAGTCTTTATCACTTATTTCTTTATCACTTGTTTTGTAGTATTTCACGCCCGTAATTTTCCCAGCTGCTGCAAATCTTCAAATCAAAGAATTTGGGAGCAGTTTAGATGAGGGGGGCTTTGATTCCTTCAGAGTTTGTTTTCTTCCCCTTAAATGGCAGTCTTTAATACAGATACCACTTCACAGTTAAGTGCTGCTAATAGCGATTCATTCAGCTTATCAAAAACTTGAAAGTAGTTGAGTTGGGCTATTTGGTTGCCTGGATCCTTGTCTGGTGAATGCTTCTAATTACATTTGATTCACAGAGGTGTGCCTAAATTTTCCTTAATTTCTGCCTGTCTGCTGTCATGCTATTTTCTGTGATAATTCCTCTTGACTGCAAAAATTCAATGCCAAAATAGTACTTAAAATCAGTCCCCAACAGCCCTCCTTTGCCGGGCCCTAAATACCTGCTTGCTCGCCCCGAAGCATGTTTTACCCAATGACTCTCATGAAATGCCTTTGAGGGGGCTGTCTCAGCCTTCTTGCTGAGTTTAACTTCTGCAATTGTTCAGACTTTCTGCAGTCTTCTGCCTTTTCTCTCCCCTCCTTCCTTTTCTGAATTTCATAGTCTGCCAAGATTTTTTTCATCGGATTATCATTATTTTCCACGCTTTGTATGAACAAGTTGTATTTCTATTCCAAGCAACTGGAGAGCATTCACTCCCCCCTCCACCCCCTTCCTTAAAGTCTCTAATTTTTGGAAGATGAATAAGAATTTAAATGGGAATTCTCACCCATAGTAATGAGAGCTGTTGTCATTTCCCCCAGCTCTCATTTTTTTTTAAAGCAAGAGGAGAAAGATATGTAGAAAAAAAATATTGCAGTTTGTGGCCTTTGAGCATAAGCTTTGGATATTGTCTGCATTTTTCTTTTTTTCTACGGGCAGTGATGTAAATTCGCAATCAGGTCTCCAGATCTGTTATGGAGTCCCAAGGGAAGAAATAGTTTTCTAGAAACTGTGTTTACTTTGTCTCTTCCAGAAAGCTCGGGTTTAACAACATGGTAATTAAATTTTAGTATGACAGATTGAGTTTCATCCTTCAGCGTTTTCAGGCAACTTTTAATTCTAATGTCATCCACGCTCTGTTTTATATATAATTCAAGTAGCTCTCTGCTGCAGCCATGTCATGCAGCACAGTGATGCACTTTCACTTTTCTCCTTTGGGCCAGTTTCTAGCAGTTACGCCCTCATCCCAGCCAGTACTTTCCTTTTTGTCCTACAGTTTGGGATGTGAGATAATTCCTTGGAGATCACCTCTCTAACCCCAGCCTCAGGGGTTAGCTGATTTTCTCTGGTTCGTATACTCCGCTCTGTTTTGGCAGCCAGCATTTGGGAGCGGATTCAGAAAACCTCTCCAATTGCACGCCTGAAAAACTCGTCTCGGTGAGGTAACACATTTGAACATTTTGGAAGATCCATCTTCCACAGCCTGGTGCTCCACGGCTGCTAAGCTGGGTGGGCTTTGTTAGCTGGTAACGGCAAATGATGGTTCTGCCTGCTCAGGTGCTGGGCAGCCAGTTCAGCCCAGCACAACTGGCCAGTGCTGAGGGGTTTGCAGGGACAGCGGACCATCTCTGGCTCGTCAAAAGGCTTCTCATGAGGCTCCCAGGTGACACTGGGTGTTACACATACAAAGATCTCTGCCTTGTGCTGTACTGTACCTGAATAGTTTGCGTTTGGCATAGGGACTATACTACTGCCTCCATTGGCTCAAGCTGCAGGGGAAAGAAGCTTTTGATCAAGAAGGGCTGAGCTCTGTCCTTGCTGCTAATGTGACATTGCCTTTAATCCACGCAGAGGGCTTGCTTCTAGCCTGAAAAGATGTTTTTAATGCAATTTTCATGTGCAGCTCATATTTAAAGCTAAAGCATATAAATGAAAGCTACACACCCTTTATTTGCATGTCTGAACTGGTGAGTGTGCAAAATGGGACCAGCAGTGGCTGCACAGCTGGGGATGAGCACCACGCATACAGTCTTTCCATCCCACATGTCCTTCATAGGGTTCATGCAAATGGACTAGCTGCCCAAACTGAAAATAAACAACAGAAAATGCCCTGGGAATTCTTCAGACAGCCAAAGTGCTCTCAGCCATTTTGATGAACCAAGGGGAGTTTCATGGGAGTCAGGTTTCTGAAGTGACTGTGTCATTTCAGAAAGGGAACTTAGGCATTACTGTACCTAGCACTGTCCTGACTTCTGCCTAGTCTATGAGCAAAAGGAACAACAAGATGTTAGAGATTTAAGAGGAATGAGACTAAGTATAATAAAAGTATTGGAACACAGATGAGTGATGTAGGAAATGTATGTAAACGGTATTCCAAAGACAATACCCATAGCGCTGTCTCATCCCATCACAGCAAGGAAGTTAGAGAATTCAAGAGAATTCACCAAAAGCAGGGAGGGCAGCCATGGAAGAGAGAAGAGCACATGACAAGAGAGAGATTGGCCACCTCAGAAAAAAAAAGAAAGTCAGAAATTATGTGATGGAACCAGAGAAAATACTGAATGGCCAAGAGAAAGTTCAGCAGGAACCTTCCATTTCTTTTTTGATGTAACACAAAACCAAAGGAATTAGAAAGCAGCACATTCCAAACCATTAATCTGCACATGTACCATCACCTTGCGTAACTTGTTGCCACAAGAAAGTGTTGCCACTGGCTTATTAGGACTCAGAAAGGGAGTGGACCATTGGGTCCCAGGAATGCCTAGAATAGTCATAATGAGTGGTATGGAAAGGGTATTAAACCTCATGTCCCAGAGCTTCAACCAGTCCAGCAATCAGAGCGCAGGTTGAAATCCAACGTGAGGAGATCACCCCCATTTTGGCCTGGCAAATTGACTGTGCCTGTTACAGTGTGCCTGGCACCAGATACCATCAGAGACAAGGTACTACACTAAAAAGACGTGAGGTTTGGTTGCCTCTCACAATTCCCTCATTCTGTCCAAACAATGACAGCACGTCTCGTAACAGAGGCATGGCAATCCTCCAGATACCTGTGTCCTTCATGTCACCACCCTCAGATCTGCTCCTTCCAGCCTCCAGATGAGTGATCCAAACTTTCCCCTCTGCTGCTCTCTGTGCCTTATCTTGTACCTGACCATATGAGGAAGGAAGAGAATGGTAAAATTAAAACAAACTAGGCCCTGACCCCTGAGACACTCTCCTTGTTGGTGAGGGATCTGACTTGCATAAAACTTCTGGCAGACTTGCAGGGCCTAAGGCAGCCGGGCTCTTTGCAGATCGCTTTTCCCCAGAACAGTTGTCTTCTGTCTAATCACACAGCTTTTGTCAGTCCTGGTTACATGCTCCGTCTAGTTTGGACTGGAAGCTCCTTGGGGCCCAAAGACCTCTCACCCGCTCTTGTCCCCCGAGTGTCCTGTGCTCCAGAAGCAGGACAGAAATAGCAAATCACCATCAAAGTGATCAGGAGTAATTTGTGAGCTGCATGTTTTGCACAGTAAGGGAGAAAACGTCTGTGGGTTCACCAGGGATAGCTGCACAGAGTGGAGAACGTGATCAAAATCTCCTCTCTCCCCCACTTGGTAGTTTGAGGAGAATAATTTGATTGAAAGGCAAATCCTTTAATCTCCAGATATAAATCAACAGAATGGCAGAATTGCTTAGGACAGAGCATATCATATAGGGCATGTACTGTATGTCTTTTCCCTTTAAACAAACATGGGCCTTCCAGCTGTTAACCTATTTATAAAAGGTAACTCAAGGCTACACGCAATGTCCTGAGGACATTTCATTCTGTCATTACAGCACAGACTCGATTTTTCTGCCTCAGAATAATTGGGCTTGGTTTATGAAGGCCCAGGCTAGAGAAGAGATCAGCTCTGCCAACCTGATGCTAAAAGCCCTCTCCAGTGCAGAGGAGCAGAATTAAGCCCTCTAGAAGGCCAGGCTGCCCTGTACTTCCCAGGACAAGGCTCTGCTTAGATAAAGAAAGATGCAAATATCAGCTGCTACATCATGACAAGCCTCTGCAGGTTCTCCTCTTCCTGCATGGGAAAGCCCATGCTCTGGGTCATGCGCTGTGTGTGGAAAGCATCCCGCACCCTGGGTCACTCACAGTAGGACCTACGACACAGGATAGCAGCTAGAGCCGTGCTTTCCGCCGGTGCTCCCAGAACTGCAGAGCCCTCAGCAGTGGTACTCACTCCCCCAGCCTCAGTGCAGCACCACAGCCACCCTCCTCCTCCTCTGCGGCCCCACGCACCACGTTACAGCTGACGGACAGATCCCAGATCAGGAGATCACGGGGTGCGCCAGCTGCAAGGCAAATCCCATGACCCGTCAGAGAGACTTGACAGGTCTCTGGGATGGCAGGGATCCCTGGCCAAAATTCCATGCCTTCCATTGTGCTGGAGTCAGCTTTGACGAGCATAACAGCCCTGTCTGGCTGGCGAATACCTGCCAGTGACCCACAATGCTTTTGTTGTCGCCGGAGCAGCGTCCTGCCTCACTCTGACTAGTTAGCTTCTACTTGCATGCCTGATTCATGATAGGGAAGTGGATGTGAAATGAAGACTGCAGCATGGTAGTGAAAGTTGCAAGCTAGTTTTGTAAGAGTATTCAAATTCGACAGGATGCTTACAGGCATTCACTTTCAAAAGCATACAGAAGCCTACATTTCCTGAAGATGAGAGTCTGTTGGATGCTGCTACAAGTGTTGAGGCAATTCTCTGCTCCACTCAGACACTTTACAGATCTGGTTCCTTTTTTTTTTTCTTTATAGACAGTGCAGGTTCATTACATACTAACTGCCACTGATAAGCCCTCATTTTTTGAAATGACCCCTCCGCAGGCTCTGCTGCATGTCTGAAATGAGTGAGAGATCAGAGGAATGACAGTGAACCCCTCAGCAACAAGCAGCTCTTAAAGCAGCATCCCTGTGGAGCCAGGACAAACCCCAGCAGCCTTGACTCCCAAGCACTTCTCATGTTGAGCATTCACTTTCGGCTATCATGTCATGCTCTTTGAGGAGAGAATGAAACTCGTGATAAATGGGCAAGGAAGATGCACAGTTCATTACTGTTTCTCTCCAAGACTTTTGCTGCCAATGCCCTGGAATCAGCAGAGCCAAACCCCGCCACACTACCGAGCGTCCTTAATTTGAACCGGCTCCCATCAACGTGGCAATGAATGAGCATTTGCCAGAAACGAGCTCTCCCTTTCCAGCTCCCTCAGTGCTCACAAATGACTCACATGATAGGAGTTAGGCCTACACTTAGAGCAGCCGAACTGCTGGCCTGCTTTACCTGCCCTGCTGGGCTAATGGGCCTGGCTAGGAGAGACTCCTTAAGGAGATGAGCTGGTCCCCTTCCCTTTCCCCCATCCACTTTCACTACCTGGTTTGATGAAAGGGCAAACCCATTGCTTACACACCTTCTCTCCCTCCACCTCCCTCCCCCCAAAAGAATAATCCCCCCTTGCTATTGCAAGGACACACACACCTGTAGCATCTCATAGATTTTGTCTACCATATGACCAAGGAGGGTGGTTCATGCTGCCTTCTTTTTCAGGCCAAATGTAGCCGAGAGGATTCAGGGAGTCTGGAAAGGCAGCTGGAAAAGCAAGTGAAGAAGTAGGTTATATTCTTTTGAGGGATAAACACAGATAAATGAGATGCTCTGAATTTTTGCATAGGCAAAGTATGCAGGGAGGCAACAAATGGAGTCTGTCCGAAAGCTGCTCCCATAAAGCAAAGAGCAGACTTCAGATTTTAAACTAAAATAAGGAAGTTTCATATTAAACAGTGCTCCACAAAAGCCATACTAAGCTCAGGTAGAGTAATAAAGTAGCCATCAGCTTTTTGGGCAAGCTAGGCTTGTAAGCACAGTAACAGCTAAGAGAACACGTCAGTAGGTTGTTCACCTAGGAACAAGCCTGGCTGGGATTTCATCCTGCCTCTACGTTGACGATTTCTGAAGTTACAGGAATTCACCTGTGTGGAGGATAAAGGTGCAGCTTGTATTATATATTGCCTTTCCTTCCCTCCTTCTAGTCAGGAACAAGTTATTCTGTTCTTCAGATGTAATCTGAGCTATGAAACACTCTCTTCCATCCTGCTCCTTCCAATGCCAATGACAAAATTCAACTGGCTTCAGCTGAAGCAAGACAGGGTCTAAGAAAATCAGGAAGCCCAGTTCTCAGCATACTGAGAAGCTACACATAATAGCGTAAGAAACCATAACAGCTTAAGATGTGCAAGGAGCATGCCACATATTACAAAGAAGAAGCTGTAGATGGGGATGAGACAACCAGAAGAATCTGTTCTCAGCTGTCAATGTGTATGATAGAACAGTGATGGGAGACAGCTGCCCAGACTGTGATGCTGCATGCTGTAGAAACAGTTTTACTTCGTTTAAGTGGAAGGAAATAAAGCAGCTTTTGGACTGATGGTAGCCCATCTCCCAGGGTTTACAAATTCAGGTTTTGTAAAGTAGGAAGCCCCTTGCTCAATGAAATACAGATGTTTGGATTATGGTGGACAGCTGCCTGCTGCAACATATCGTTTATAATGGACACACCTATCGCATTAAAGGGCTGCTACTCACTCTGATTTATGATAGTTAGGTGTGCCTGGCTGGGACTAGAGCGAGTTATCAAACCTGTTGCTTGACTGAGTGAAGTCTGGACTCTTCTGTCTCCTTAAACCACCAATAGTTTGATCCTGTGTGACCACTGTGCATTGAAGGCTAGGCTTTGGACTCTTAAGTTTTTCTTTTGGGGAATAAATTCAAGGCTCTGTGAACAACCAGAAGTGCTTTTTGAAGCCAAAAGCAGGCCAGCCCAGTGGTCAGACATACTCCCCAACATGGCGCCGATGTAACCCACTATTTTTTGTTGTATTACAATGTCTGCTCCACAGACACAGGAATTACTGTTCTGCACTAGAACCAGGGTCTACCCCGTCTTGGCAAGCACCTAGCAGAAAGGCTCCAGAAGAGAAGAGAGGTGAATTTACTAAGGAGAAAGAGGGATCTTTAAGCCTGTGATGATCTGAAGCCCAGGGTAGGCTGGGACAGCCCTGAAATTCAAACCGTCGCCCGATCCTCCCGAAGCAAGCCGTTAGGATGCTATTTTATCTTGGGGCTTAAAAATAGCACATGGTACAAGCAGTTGTTATATATGTGCCTTTCATCAGGACATGGGATTTCCCCTCTGTCTTTCCCTTACAAGCTCTGGCCCTGGAAATGTACCCATACTCTCAAGTTTGGGAGGGGGGGCGTGGGCAGAAGCTGCAACCTTAACTCTACATGGATGGGGTGTGCCCCCTTTCACAGCCTGATGCAGAGGGTGTTTCCTCCCTCAAGTGACCAGACATAAGAGACACCCCTGTTTTTGTTTTAATTTAGTCACTGCACTTTGATTTTCTTATCTAGCAGGTCAATGTGTCACATACTTTCATGAGATTTAGTAGCTCTGTAGCTCCCTCCAGTCAGATGAGTGACACATACACCCCTTGGGCACATGCAGGAACCTTGCTGTCGACAGACAGGGGATGATCTCCCTCCCTCACAGATTAACTCGCATAATAGGTTGTAATGGTTTAAACCATGAAGAATGAGGCTGAATATTCCTCCTGTGTGATTGTTGTCACTGTACCAATACTGGATGGTCTCACCTTTCTCTTGTCTGAGGGAGTTTCAGCCATGTGTACTACATGGCTTCACTGAGGGCATATCGTGCCTGACAAATTCAGCGCCCTTCTGCGATGGGGTTACAGCATTGGTGGATGAGGGAAGAGCAAAAGACATCACCTACCTGGACTTGTGCAAAGCATCTGGCACTGCCCGCACAACATCCTTATCTCTAAAATGGAAATACATGGATTTGATGGGTGGACCACTCGGTGGATAAGGAATTGGCTGGATGGTCGCACTCAAAGAATTGTGGTCAACGGCTCCATGTCTGGGTGGAGACCAGTGATGGGTGGGGTCCCTCAGGGGTCCGCATTGGGACCAGTATTATTTAACATCTTTGTCGGGGACATGGACAGTGGGATTGAGTGCACCCTCAGCATGTTTGTGGGTGACATCAAGCTGAGTGGTGTGGTTGATAGTCTAGAGGGAAGGGATGCCATCCAGAGGGACCCTGACAGGCTTGAGAGCTGGGCCTGTGCGAACCTTATGGAGTTCAACAAGGCCAAGTGCAGGGTCCTGCACATGGGTCGGGGCAATCCCAAGCACAAATACAGGCTGAGGGGGATGAAGGGATTGAGAGCAGCCCTGCGGAGAAGGACTTGCAGGTACTGGTGGATGAAAAGCTAGACATGAGCCGGCAACGTGCACTCACAGCCCAGAAAGCCAACTGTGTCCTGGGCTGCATCACCAGCAGCACGGCCAGCAGGTCGAGGGAGGGGATTCTGCCCCTCTGCTCCGCTCTGGTGAGACACCCCCTGCAGTAACTGCGTCCAGCTCTGGGGTCCTCAGCACAGGAGAGACATGGACCTATTGGAGCGGGTCCAGAGCGGGGACACGAAAATGATCAGAGGACTGGAGCACCTCTGCTGCGAGGAAAGGCTGAGAGAGTTGGGGTTGTTCAGCCTGGAGAAGAGAAGGCTCTGGGGAGAACTTATAGCGGCATTTCAGTACCTAAAGGTGGCTACAGGAAAGATAGGGAGGGACTCTTTTATTAGGGAATGTAGTGATAGGATGAGGGGTAATGGTTTTAAACTGAGAGGGTAGATTTAGGTTAGATATTAAGAAGAAGTTCTTTACTGTGAGGGTAGTGAGACACTGGAACAGGTTGCCCAGAGACGCTGTGGATGCCCCCTCCCTGGAAGTGTTCAAGGCCAGGCTGGATGGGGCTTTGAGAAACCTGCTCTAGTGGAAGGTGCCCCTGCCCATGGCAGGGGGGTTGGAACTAGATGATCTTTAAGGTCCCTTCTAACCCAAACCATTCTAGGATTCTACAACTATGCCTGCTGTAAAAAGCATGTTCTTTCATCACTTACGATCCTGCTATCTACATTTCATCCCTATATTGTGTTCTCCTGTCCTCCTGCATGCAAGGAGGGTTGCATTTCTGGACCAGAAGGGCCAGGGTGGAATCTAAGCAAAAGCGCCAGTGGTACCTGGAGGGGTGGGTGAACTCTCCACCTGTCCCTGGACTCTATGTTTTACAGCAAGCCTCCTTCCAGCTGCATCACCACACCGATGAGTCCTCCTGTCCAATATAGGCATGCACATTCTTCCCGTCCCCCGCCAAATGTACTCCTTTCCTGCCCTACCTCACCCTCCCCAGCCCATGGGATCTCCTTCATCCCGTGTCAGCCATCATCCACCCTCAAACTTCTCTGTCTGTGTGAACAGCCATCTTGGTCCCCAAAGGTGAGATGACAAAGCTTTGCTGCCAGGAACTGAAATGTGCTGCTTGGTGTTTTATCACCGTGTGTCAGTGCTGTATGCACACACACTATTGACAGGGTTGCTCCCTCCTGCCTGGGGAGGGGACCTGCTCCTACCTCCCCCCGGAGACTGCACCAGCTCCAAAGCACTGCTGCAAAGACACCCTCCCACCCCGCCAGCACCCAGGGTCTCCCCAGCCGAGCTCAGGCCCCATCAGCGCCTGAGAGCCCCACCTCCCCTCAGCCCTATGACTCCTCACCGTATCTCCCTGGGCCCTTCCCCATCACCTCCGAGCGCCCTCGCAGCCATCTCCCCTCACCGCTTCCCCCCAGCCGCCATCTCCCCTCGCCGCTTCCCCTCAGCTGCCTTCCCCGCTAGCCACATCCCCTCAGCCCCCTCTCTCCGCTTCCCCTCAGCCATGTCCCCTCAGCCCCCTCTCTGCTTCCCCTCAGCCACGTTCCCTTGGCCCCCTGTCCCCTCGGCTCCCTCTCTCCTCAGCCACGTCCCCCCAAGCACACGTCCCCCTCACCCCAAC
>JANXJC010000077.1:45117738-45132790 GCA_027564655.1 Leptodon cayanensis | reverse complement strand
TAGTGACATACTGATGATACTGTATTTCCATTAAAACTACTGGATGCAAGGCCAAAATTAACATAACACCAACATAGGCCACCCCCCCAAACGCATAGGGAAGGCGTTTTTTTGGACGAGGGCAACGCTGTGAATCGGCGCTTCTCGTTGGGACCTCTCGAAACTTTTTGTAATGTGGGTTTCCCCCGTCCTCCCCCGCCATCCTTCTGTTTGGCCAGTCTCCTTCCCTCCT
Organism: Leptodon cayanensis; assembly: GCA_027564655.1. Taxonomy (NCBI): domain Eukaryota; kingdom Metazoa; phylum Chordata; class Aves; order Accipitriformes; family Accipitridae; genus Leptodon; species Leptodon cayanensis. The sequence continues at coordinate 45,132,558 of JANXJC010000077.1, read as the reverse complement.
TTATAAGGATTGTTGTGGCGTTGCATCAGGGGATATTTGTACTGTAATTCGGTAACACAGAAGGGATAAGTTGTTGCAGAGTTGCTGCTCGCTCGCAGCTTGGTGCGCTGGGTGTGGCGAGCGGCGTGGATGCGGCGGACTCGAGGCCTATATGGTAGCGTTGCCCAGTCATCGGCAGATTCAGTCAGCCATCCATTTACATAGATAAATGGATCCGGTTTCAAGATGGGCAAACTTCTTTTAGAAAGAGCAGTTGTAGTTGTAAGCATTAAACAAATGTTTACTACAGCGTGATGCAAGATTGCTGCTAATAAGCTTAAACTCGAGACAGTGAAGTTTTTGGTTCCAAAGATGCTGTTCTTCTGCCAAAAGCTATTTCCAAGTGTATCTTGCTGTAGGTAGTATGCTTCGTTGTAAACTCTACCTCTCTTAGAGGGGTGTGTTAAATGCCTGATCTGCGAACATATTAAACCTGAATTTAGATGTTGGGTTTGGGTTTTTTTTTAGGTTCTTCTTGCTAACTCTTGCTTGGTTGCTCCCTATCTTATTTCTTTCACCCGATTCCTGCAGGGATTTAACAAATAAACTCATTTATTTTAGCTTTTTTTAAAGTGTGTGGGTATTTTTTTGTTTGTTTTGTTTGTTTTTTAAAATCTGGAACCCTATATTCAATAAACTGTGTTCTTCCCAGCTTACAATTTCAGTAGAGTATCTGAAAGGCTTCTTGAATAATATAATAGACATCTAAGTACTTTCTCAGTAGTTCAGCTTGTGGAACAGCAAGCTTTGCTCAGTCCCTCTTTATGCAGGGCTCTGCTTATGATGCTGCTGCTCTAGCTTCATTTTGTAAACTGAAAGGACAGGACTGTGCTGGAGTTTTACATCTGTAAAGCTTATTTCCTCTTTGCTAAGGCTTGATTATTCCATCTGGTGGTGTATGTTTTACTGGTATTTTATATATATATTTATGGTGCTGTTGCAGCTTGATTACCTTATCCTTTATTTGAGAAAGACAAATAAATTGTAACTCAAAAATATTCAGTGTAGCAATACAATTGTGATAAAAGTGATTATAGGTTGGACAGACCTGTCTGTGTTAAAATTGTGTTAAGTTTTTTTGTTTGTTTTTCCTTATGAGAACTGGTGAAACTTATGATTATCCTTTCAGATGCATTTTGGAGGATTCATGGGCTCTCTATTTATTTTTGATTTTTATCTTTCTTGTCCTTCTCACATGAGAAGAGATGGGCTTTTTCATTTTTAAAAAGAGCTTAACTGACTTGCTGTTGCAACAGCAGCAATATCCTGTGTCTTTTGTTTTCTTTGGTGGTAATTACATGTTAGTGACAAATAATAAGCTTGAAGGCAGAATAGTTGATCTGTTTGAGTGTGATTGTTGACTCTAAAACTGAAGGTCGTGGATATTATTCAATCTGTGTTATGTGTCTCTGCAGAAATGACATCAGGGAAATATCAAATAATACAAAGAAGTGTCAGTGGTTTGGAGATCACAGCCCTGCAAGTTCAGCTAGAGCACAGTGTTGCCATGGGTACAGTTTTGTGGGTCACCCCTTGTTCCCCCCGAGTCCTGAGATGATATTAGGAGAGGATTATGTCACTCTTGTCCTTAAAGAACAAATGGGAAGCCTGTTGGTAGTACGCTTATGCCAGCGGATACGCATTGAAGCTTTAATATCTGACTTTATCAGATTGTTTCTTAAAAGCTAATGACTATCAGTCAGTTTACGTGTTGCTGGCTGGTGACCCTCTGGCAGGGTCTGAGGAGTGCTGAACACCATGGCTCAGCTCTGGGAACTGCAGAACCTCACCCTTGCAGGATATCTGGAGATCTGTTTTAACAAGTTGCCTAATTTGTCTGTGGGAAACTTTGAAGGTTATGAGTGGTGTGGTGTTCTGGGTAAATGCATCACTTTAGCCCTTGCCCGCTGCTTTGTATGAGTTGGCTGTGGGCATCATAGAGAGTGGAGCAAAGAGACCAGGAGGTGAATAATCACATGACAGGCTCCCATAAACTCTTGAAACCAACTTGGACTTATTCTGGTATCTGTGTATGCTGTGCCTTACAGTACTGGTAAGTGCCATTTAAAGATGGCAATACTAATTCTGAAGTGCTTGGGTTTAGAGTACTCATTTGTTTCCCTTCCAGGGACACTAGGCAGTTAAGTCTAGGTTTTAAACACCAAACTATTCCTTAAACTGTTCTTTCTGTCATAATATTAAACACCCTCCACACTTCCCACAACATAAGCACAAGACAACCTGATCAACAGAAATACAATAGAAATGGAAGCAACTTGGTTTTTTGAAGGGGCAGTAGGTAAGGCTGTGTGTGGGGTGGGACATGACTTGATTTCCAGTCTTAAGCTTGTTTCATGAAGTCTGATGAATACTCAGTTTAAACAAATGAATTACGTTTTCTTTCTGGTGTTTGTAAAAGGGCTGAATCAGCCTTAATTTTAGCGAATGGAGCTATAATTATATTTGAGGTCCCAACCCTTGTAGTATTTTAGTGGTTACCTCTCTTCCCTAGAAATAAATGAATCTGAGCCATTAAATCAGATTTGAATTCTTGCAGAGTTCAGGTCTAGTTTGGACCCATCGCTGTTAGCACTGTTCTTGCTCTTGTGTAGTATTATTAAGCTTACCTCCTGTTTACTAAACTATCCATATCTTCAGCTAAAACTCAGTACTTCAACTACATTTGTCTCTATGTACGTAGCGCTGATGTGCAGGCTTCCAAATTTTGATATGTGCCAAACTTATGACTGAGGGAAACCACTGGTCAGACAAGGTGTAAGTCTGTCAAGATGAATTCGAGCTACCTGCAATTCAAATAAAAGTGATGGTTACTGAGAAGCCAAATAATGTGTAACTATACCTTGTTTTGGTCCAGAAAAATCCCAAATAATTTATTTTGCTAGTCCGAAGTAGATTGGAAGATAAAATTCCAGTCTCCTTCTTGGAGAATGAAGAGTTCAAGGCACGTTACTCATCATGTTGTTGCCAGTCTGATTGTAGACAGCAAAATTATATTTTGTGTATGCACTTCTGGAGTTTCAAAGACAAACTTGAAGAAGCTGATACTGCTCTGAAAGGCAGATAGTTATTTCCTGTAGCTTTGTATTTACACTTCCTGTCCCAACTAAAATAGATCAATCTCTTGCTTAGTCAAATGTCTGTGTATATTACTTCCTTGTGTCTTAACAGTGCAATCAAACTGATTTTCTCTGTGCTTTTTTTTTTTTTTTTCCTTGAAGGCAAATTAAATTATACTCAGCTGTAGATTAGAGAAATGCAGGGGTCTGTGATTACAGCAGACAGTATGGTGGCAGAACAGATTGAGTCTTGAGCCTTAGCCATCATCACTGCTGTTATCTGCTACAGAGAGTTCATCTCCCAGAAGAAAGGGTAAATGTACTTTGGATTAGGTTCTTGAGGAGGTGGCATAAAAGCTGGGTTGAACAAAGTGCAGCCCATGTGAATAATGCCTACAGGTAAGCTTGCACAGCAGGCAAACCCATGTTTCCCTTGTGATGAATTTCTCCAGCCTCCTACAACTCAGAAGCCTATTTCATGACTTTGTATTTTGCACATGTAAAAGAATTTCTTGTGGGAAGAAAAGGTCAGTGAAATCAGTTGCTGTAGAAGTTTTGCAGATTTTAAATTGGTAACAATAAGAATAAAATACTAGCTCACACTAGTGCCCTATGTTGCTCTTGGGGAGGCTTCTTAATAAAGTTTTATGTTATGTTAGAAATTATTAAATATTAAAGTTATTTAAAATTATTGGGAATTCTAACCCCAAAGGATTATGGACAGACATTAGTGTGACGCTTAAGTAATATTTAAGCTCTAGCACTCTTAAAAAAAATATATATATATATCAGCATAGTGCTAAGGGTTTGGGTTTGGCAGAGTGGCAGGGAGGATCTGTTCCCAAACAAGATTAGTCTTAGATTCCTCTGAATAAGTTGTTAAATTATGTTGTCATACAAGCCTATATTTTGTAAATGTTGGTATCCTTGATAGCAGAATGTGGTTGTTGCTGTAGAAAATGGGGCAGACACTGTGTTAATGGGAAGTGTAATTCTGCTACCTAGATGAAAAATGGACGTATATGTAAATGATAGTATATTCAAACTCCATAATACACATTCTTCCCTTGAAATATCTGCTGGAAGGTGGGAGGACGGTGGGTTATTTATTCTGTTGCTGTGCATGTGTCCTCTCCTAGAAATAGTGAGGGAAGGGTCTGATTTCTTCCCTGCCTACCCAGCCTCGTCACTATTAGGAAAGGCTATTTCTTGTTGCTCTTTTAATCCTTGCCTGGCCTCTTACGCATTTTCCTCTTGAGAGAGTGGCGATCACTGAAATAGTAGTTCCCCCAAGGAGTAGCAAGATACTAACTGTGATAAAGCCAGCAATGTCCCTGTGATTTGGACAAAACTAGCAAAAAAAAAAAAAAAAAAAAAGAAGTTGTATTTGCATTATTCATGCAGCTTTGTGTAATGCAATAGGCCCTGTATTAGCTTTCCTTTGCGAAGGTTATATTTCCAGTCTCTTGGAGCGGTAACTTTTTTTGTGAAGAGACTTTAGCATAGACAAACACAGGTCTGGAGTCCTTGTACCCTGCCCAAAATGACTGTGTTGGCATGGTGGAAGATTTGATATGTGGGTGGAAATAAGGTTAAGTATTAGGTATATCCTTGCATGCTGGATGACGTGACACACATGGTGTAGCTGGAGATTAAAATGGGATGAGCAGTTCACTCATGCTGCATTCTGGCTATCAAGCTACTCGTGTAGCTGCAGGAAGCTTCTAGGAGAAGTATGCAGTTAATCACATCCATTAGCATGATTAAAATCCTGATTAGCCTGTGTCACTCACTCCCATTTTCCACCTACACTTCGCCCCTTTTATCCAGAGTATTTGCAAGTATGAGCATAAGACAGACTGAGAACAATGCAGGCTCAAACCCAGGGGATCGTCACTGGGCTTTTAAATGTATCAAATTAATTCTGGGCTTTATATTGTTATAACAGGCAAGTTCTTCAATAAGCTGTACAGCTGCTGTCTGAATGTAAAATCTTAAAAATCAGCCCTTCACAGATAGAGGATCCTCAGCAAGATTGTAAGGAATCCAGTTGAACATGAAGTAGGCTTGTCTTGCTAGTCAGTCAAGTGCTCATAGCTTGCTAATGTTTCATATCTAGAACATACTAATGTTTATATTTTAATGCCTCTATCTACATTTGATAATGATCTCTTCATGTTGGTTGGCATGTTGGATCAGTACTGTCCTTGCCTCTAATGGCCAGGGCTAAAATGGGCTGGAGAGTGAGTCATATGTGGATGTAATTCTATGGAAAGATGAACAGTTTTAGGCTGAAATCAAGGTTGGGGAACTGCTTGCAGATAGGCTGGTTGGATTTTGACAAAAAGTGAAAAAAGCCAAAAAGGGGGTGACTTTGTCAATTCCTTTGTGCAAAAACTCTCACTTTTTAAAACTTTACTTGCTGGGGAGACACTGTACATACTAAAGCTAGATCCTTTTGAAAAAGCAAGCTTTTCTCTGAGTATTAGGTCATACACTTCCAACACATTCCCGCCTGGGAGTGAGTCATTGTTCCTTTTGTAAAATTGCATTAGAGCTACATCATCCTGAAAAGCTGTTTTTCAGCTGAATTTAGGGTGTTGACACTTGCTTTAAACAAAGTAAAACTATGGGAGCATTTATCAGGTGAATTTCAAAGTATGTTTACATACTCTTGAGTTACAACTCCTGAAGTGCTAGAATATGAGATCAATTCATACTTGTTAGTGAAAACCCTCTGGTGCTGGGGATGCTGCTTTCTGAGTGTGTTGGCTTTCATTTACCCCCCACCCCACTGGGGTTTTGAACCCTCAGCTCTCAAACTGGGGACTGTAGCAAATACGTACCTGTAATTTAACTGATGTTTGTGAAATGCTTAAAATCCTCTGAAAGGGGCAGAAAAACATGCATGTGCTTTTACTTGGGCTTATTTCCTTTTCTTCCCTCCCCCATGTCGCTTGTTTCTTGCACTAACTGTGGCATGTCTAACTCTAGGTCTTCGCTGTAGATATTCTGGCAGTTTGTCCTTCCAGGAGTGTGATACCGAGAGTTTGTTTCCATATTATGGCTTTTTTTTCCCATAACAAAATTGGCTTGAGGTTCCAGCCTTCTTCCACGTTGCACTTTTTTATCGTGCTGTTATGCCAACATAACTATCCATGCTGTAAAATGGGTCGGTGATCAGGTGGGATTTCTAGAGCTATTTTTAGGAGCTGCATCAGTTCTATTAAAGGGAAAGGAGAAACAACTAGTTAGAGAAGGGGATGCCAAGTGTACATCCGTCTGGCTTTCTATTGGGGAAAATGTGATGGAGAAGCACTGTCAGTGGCATGACTGAATGAGAGCGGTGCAAAGCATTAAGGCTTGGGGATAGAAAATCCAAACCCAAACCATACATACCTTGGATTGGAGCAGCTTAAGCTGCCAGACATGCCAGGATGTTAATGGAAATCTGAAAGTTGCGCTGTAGTGACAGTTTTCCTTTAATCCCCTCTGGAAAGTACCATGCATTTTCTAAGCATCTAGCTATTAATAGTTTAAATTTGACTGGATTTCAGGCTTGCTAAGAGGAAGAGGTCTGCCGTTTGGTAAAGGGCGGCTTATCGTGGGTTAGGCTAAAGGTCCACCTGGTCTAGTAGGTGCTCTTGACAGTGACTAGTGATGACTGCTCAGGAAGCTCGCATGTGCTCTGTTCCCATGTGAGTAAGTATGGCTTGAGTAGTCCTGTGAAATTATTAATGATGCTAGATCTGAAATGCTGTTAGAAATATGGAAGGAAAACCCTGTTGCAAACAGTAGCTTACGGAAAGCATTTTTAAGCATAGTTGTTAGCACTGCTTATAGCAGTTCTAAGTGCTTAATTCCTGGCTGTAACCTGATTACTCTCTACACTAAGGTTCCCTTTTTGTTGGACTGAAATGGTGTTAGCACCAAACACACAAATCTCGAGATTGGAACTTTTTTTGTTGTTGCTGATTGGGGTTTTTCCTCTCATCTCTTTCCAGGCCTCCTCTTGGTGGGTTTTTTTTGGTTGTTTTTTTTGTGTGTGTGTGTACACTTTTTTTTGGTGGTGTGTTTTTGTTGTTTTGTTTTTTTAACCTCGAGTGTTGTGCTTCTCTCAATCTTCTGACTCTGTAAAGACTGTTTCTCTATTGCGGTTTTAAGTGCAGTGCTCTTTTTAAAGATGCTCCTATGCCTGTCTGCGCTGGTCTTAAGGCATTTCAGAACAGCTTTTCTGCTGTTCGTAGATAACTAATTAATAGTAATGAAAGTAACTGGAAACTTCAAAACTGTGGAAGAGCAAAGACAAAAATCCATAACTCAGCTCCAGCAAAGGCTTGGAATTAGGCTCTGCAGACATAAGAGACAAAGAATGAGACAAAGAACTGAGTCACTGGCTCTTCCTTCCTTTTGACTTTTGTGGTGGGAGTGAATCGCTTTTCTTTTTGGTCATGAATCAAAGAAATTAGAAAAAAGGTTCTAGATGTTAAGAACTAGATGATTTGCACTTCTCACTTAGCAGGAGCTGTTTTTTTAAAATTATTTTAAAGTGATTTAGATATGCGCTAATAACCTAAATATATTTATGTTAGGAATCCCAAAACAGGTAATAACATAAGTTATTTATGCACAGCTTCAGAAGTATTACTTTGATTATAACTTTATGTATGCTAATGTTGTCTTTTATCCTTGAAAAGGCAGAGAGAAACCCCTGGAAAGAAAGGTGGGATGTAAAAGGAGACCTTTAAAATGATCTTGAGATTCTGGAGGAAATCTTTGGTCAGGACAGCAATTGGTACTTGTGATTTGAGTGCCTGCACTCCTGCTGAGGCTTGCAGAATGCAGCTCCTGAAGTGTAAGTTGGTTCTACCTATAGCAGGAGAGTTGGACAAAATGATGGGACATCATAGCCGGGGTGGCTGTAAAACTAGTAATCATTGTCATGGTTTAAATCTTGCATTAAATGCTTTTGGGATGACATGCCATAATGCTTGTCACCCAATATATGTATCAGGTGGTACTACTGTGACACGTCAGTGATGGGAACTCTGTGTAGGATGCTGTGGGTGGCTGAAGCTATATTTTATGTAACAAATGTTCATTTACATATGAAGCTACCATGTACGTAATCTGCAGTGTTACTTTTTTCCAGGATGTCTTTATGCTTAAAGCATATATATTATTTTTTTCTCAGACTGTATTTTAACCCATTTAAGCATTTACAACATGAGAATTAAAGGTTATATTCAACTTGTGTTCCGAGGACTGGATATTTTTTTTTTAACTGGTCTTTTAGGTAAAATGTACTACCTTTTTTTTTTTTTTTTTTCATTGGGATTTGGACAGAGCATGTAGGGTGATAGGATAAACTGTCACACTGGGGATTACATATTTGTCCTGGAGTGACCCTCTTAGTAGCTTGCATTGGTGTAATTGGTGAATGACTGACTGTATTTATAGGGATGTATATCTGCATTAGCACTGGTTTGATGTAACCCTAGCTTATTTACTTTTGGTCCAACCTATTTTCAGCTTGGGAATTCACTTTTTAGGGGAGAGCCTATAATTTGCCTCAAACTAGCATTTTCAGGCTTATATTTCCCCTTAAAAGTAATGGTGGTTTTACTAGGAATAATAGTGCTACATCTGAATGTAGAAAAGTATTGTATGGCACTGTCTGGTTGCTGAAAACCAGAGTTGTTCAATAAGCTGTATATTTATTTGAGACCTGTGGATGTTAATGGTGTTTAAAAAAATTGGATCAGCTGTTCTTTTGTTCCATCAGTAGTCGTCATCTTGTTCTTAGAACTCTAACAACTCTTTAACTCATGGTATTCTATATTATTTTGATGTGTTGTGTTCCTTTGCTAGCAGCTTCTATAAGATTTCCCTCTCCTATAGTGAATAAATATGAACTTGAAAAAGTTGGGGAACATAAAGAAACTCCTTGCAATTCCAAGCTTAGTTTTCTCCAGCTAAGATTTTTAACTTGCCAAATTACATCTAATGGCTGGTATTGCTAAAAGACTTACCCTGTGGGCACACCCTTCTATTACTCTAAACATAACTCTTGCAGGATCCTCTGCATCCAGTAGTGGTGATTGTTGGAATGGTAACTTCACTAGGGTTTTCCATTTTAATCTAGTCTGCAGTTCCCAGTGCTCGTCTGCAGTTAATGCATGCTCCTCTCTGCTGGCAGAATCTCCTAGAATCACGTTCAGGTAATAATGAATTAGTAAATGGCTATGATTCACTAAACAAGAAAAGCTGAATTTGTCAACTCGCAGCAGATAGCCATGTTGAATGTTAAATCTCCTGATGCATTTGACAGAGGCCTTCAGTTCTAAAGCATTGATTTGTTTGGTTTTTTTTTTTTTCCTTAATTACCATGAGCTGTGTTTGTGCTACAGGTTCTACTCTGCTACCTTAATGCTGCTGCACTCCTCTCTCCATTTCTCTATTCTTTGCATCTGTATCGGCTAAACTTGCATCTGACCTATGCTGCTGTCTTCCTCCCTTATTTGTGTTTCTTGCCTACCAGATCCTGTTTATAGGCCATCTGAATGTATTGAATGTAGGGTGGTTTTCTATTTTGCTTCAAAGACCTTTTAAAAAGACTGTTTGAGGGTTGATTGGAGCACATAATTTAATACAATGCTCCTAAAAATCCTAACTCTAGCTGGCATCAGCTGGTGCTGGGTTGTATTTAAACATACTGCAGACTTCTTGGTGTTTTTCCCCTGGGGGATTGACTTCCTGTGATAAAATGAGATTCCCTTTTAAAGTAGAGGTCCGTGGTTATATAATGAGAGTAGGAAATGGTCCAAAAGTGACACTGGGAGAATAGAAAAGTTATTTTGGTTACTGACTGTTAGACAGGAGAATAGGAAATATGCTCAGGAGTGTACTAGTAACTTGAATTCTCTTGGAAAGTGAGAGGAATACATTTAAGGAATTGAGTAAGGGAGTGACCAGGTCAGAGCAGAGGAAGGGAGGTTACCTTAAGGACAGAGTTGTACAATGTACATCTAGGTTAGACTTAAAAGATTTAACTCTTTCCAAACTACTTTTAATTTCCTCAATAAGCTGCTCTGTTGTTCTTAAGCATAATGTGTCTTCAAGTTTGAACCTCTAACAGCCATACTGGCTTTCGCTTTTTCGATTTGAAGATGTGAATATAGATTATTTTTTAATTTTTGTATTTGTGTGGTTTTGTGTTCTTCCCACCCTTCCCCCCAATAATGCGAGACCAGGGAATTCCTTTCTTCCACCTCATTTTCTGTTTCCCCTTACCAGTATGGCACTCTTGCAAAGAACTACAAAACTGGCTTTTTATGCTCTTGGTAGGGTAATACTGAAATTTCTAAAGCAGATCACCTTTACTCGGTAGGGATTGTTAAGAGGCAAGGATGCAAACTCACAGGGAAACCAACTGGTTTCTGGCAGGGGGTCACTAACCTTGCTGAGCCTTCATAGTCTGCTCTTAGATGGGGGAGTTTAAATTCAGTGCTGCATACATGATACACTCCATACTGTGACCAGCTTGTTCTTGTAAGTCTGATGTTTCTATGGATTTAAAATGGAATATTGGTTGTGTTTTTTGTATAAGTCTCTCTTAAAGAATTTTAAGATTTATTAACTCCAGATATTCACATTTTGTTGTGTAATGAGATAATTTTCTATCTTCTTGCTTATTGTGGTTTTGATTTGTCTTCTCTTGTGTTTTGTACCAGTTTGTGTCTGTCCTTGCCTCAAAGGAGGAATACAGGTGGGAGAGAGGGAATGAGACTACCATGAATTTAGTTCCCAGTTCTGTTTCTTTCTCTCCCACTTTCTCAGTAACCTGTGCTAAATTGCTGAGCTTTGAAATAGTGTTGACACTCTAAAGTGTCGTCTTCAGTAAAATAAATGGGGGAATCTACTTCTCTTGGCTGTAACTTTGGTCTGATTGCATATATGAAAAAGCAATGTTGTATTGTAGATAACACATTTATAGCTTTTGGGGGTATGTTCTGAGGTCAACATCTAGATTTCTGGCAGAGCTCAAGTATGCTGGTAAGCTCCAGGACATGGGGTACTCTTGAACGGCGATATAATTTTGGCATCGTTTAATTTTTTTCCTGTATAGAAGTCAAAAGGGAGATACTAATTTCTAGAGGTGTAATAAGTCCATCTGTGGAATTCAGTTTGAGAATTACAGTTTTTAAAGCCTGAACTTGTAGGTGTTGGCCAGCCATTCTGGAATCATTAGCTGAGACCGTCCTTCTGTCTGTCTTCTAAAATCCTTTTCTTTGTCAGCTTTCTATTAAAAAAATAGCATTTGGGCAGTGGGAGGAACACAGATTGTCTGAGAGAAATGTTCTTGGCACAGTTGATGGACTATCTTAATGCAAGCAATGCTCTCTGTCCTGTGCTAATAGGACCTAAATGCCCATTGAACATCCCAGAACTCCACTTCAGATGGTGTAGCTTGCTAAGACCAGATTCCCTGTGTTTACCTGGCATCCTACAGACAAGGTACTCTACCATGGAGCAAGGCAATGTATAGTAACGGCTGCCTTTCTGCAGGTTTGATCCCGAAAGGACCCTCAACTGCTTTTTGTCTGTGATATGCCTGTAGAAACATTGAAAATGCCCAAGATTGATCAAAATTAAAACTGTATTTCTTCTTTCGAGTCTGGGGTATGTTTATTTTCTCTAGTATGTAATTCATCTGTAGCCTTATTTTTCAGCAGCCAAATATGCTGACTGTGCCTGTTACATTTCCCAAATGAAATTCTCTGGCAAGCTTCACATCTTCTAATATCATTTTGAGGTGCTGATGTAATCAAATGGTTGAACGTGAACTGAACAGGAAATTATATAGTGCAAAACTTGCTCTTAAAGTCTGTATGGAATTAAAATGCATTTGTTCTTTTTACATATTTTTACAGCAGGTATTTGTGGCATTCAGTAATTTTGCTTTTGATCATTTTTTTGATTGAAGAGATTTCTGATGTTGAATATCTTGTCTATTACATACAGACCACCTTAAGTAGTATCGTTCTCCATACTGAATTTTTAACCCATACCTTTAAAGAGAGGTAACTTCATAAGTGACTCGGAGGACCTACATTTTGTCCTTAAATTATTTTAATTTTCAAATTAAAGATCGTTGGATCTAATTATTTATGAAACATAAGCTTTGGATTAAGCTGAAAGATGTTACTGGGTTATTGAGAGAAGTCAAACTACAAAGGGAGCTGTATATCCACCAGCTACACTTCTCCTTTACTGATATCTGACTTTTTAAAAGTAGTTTTCTTTCAGCAGTCCTGTTAATGCTTTAGATTCAAGCCTAAGCTTTTTTGTGGGATTGGGGGTAGAAGAAAATGCTAGATCAGAGGAATAAATGGAATGTTTTTTTGGGGGGTGTGTGTGAATAAAAGCAAATAATTTAGCATGAACAGCAGAGGAGTAGGGTGAAGTAAGTCACTATTATTAGTTATTTTGATTTTTTTTTTTGTAAGTCAGCAAAACAGTATTACTCTCTCCACTTTCATAGCACATGAAAAAAATCAAAATGTAAGAACTACTGCAACAGGTCAGGCAAAAGGTTCATATACGTGGACTTGTGCAGTAGCATGGTCTCTGTTTTGACCTTTATTCATCTTCTCATTTTCTATGCTCAGGTGAGAGTTAAGTGTGGGCTGTGTCCGCTTAACTAGTTGCACTGGAGCCTTAGGTGTTGATTAGCAGCTTTTGTACTGCAGCCTGTGTGCGTGAGTCACGTGTGATTCTGTGGTGGTCAGATGTATAATACGGCTTCTTCAGAGTCCCTTCATCTACATTACCAGTGCTGACCTACTGCAACAAAAAATGCCTTTCCTTCTGGGAAGGCAAATAATCTGTGAACAGGCAAGCACTGGTGTTGTTGAGGACATAGCCCAGCTCAAAAGTCTCTATATCTCCAAATAAAAAAAGATTATCTTTGGTTACCACTGTTACCTTTGTCCTCTCAGCGCGATTTATCACACTTGTAGCTTGCAGGTCACAATAATCACTCTCATGTCCCTGCTTATCTCTTCTGAGAGTTTTTCTTTTAATCTTTCAAAGTACAGGAGCCATAAGTTCTAGATTAAATGCTTTGTATTACACTTTTCAGAAGCATAATACCAAGAAAGGGGGGTGTATACTGAGGACCATCTTCATCTGCTAAACAGGGATGTGCAGTATATTTTTATGAAATTGACTCAAGTCTTACGGTTTTTAGTCTGGAGATGGCCTGTGAATTATTCTCTATTGTAGCTAGTTTTTACTAAATTACTTTTGTTAGTCTACTAATTTTTAATTTTTTAAAAAAATATTATTTGGAAAAAAAAAGTTTGTGTTCAAGAAGTTCACTGGATTGATCTGATTAAAGGCAGTCTCTTGCTTTCACGTTTCCTTTGTGTAAACTCTAGGTTAATTAAGTGACTCATTCATTCCGTCTAGCTAAAGCTGAAAGGCTGCAGAGGCGAATGAATTGCAGGCAGCAGATGCTTGGATGAAAGAAGAAATAAACCAACCACAGGGTGAAACTTTCTGAAGCATCTGTGTTTCCTTCTGAAAAGCGAGTTGAGAATAGACAGCCTGTGCCTTGCTAGAGATCTGCGGAATTGATCGTTTCATAGAACATAATCAAAGTTTCTTTTGATTCCTAAATACTCCATGACTTCTAGTTTTTGTCTTTCTTCTTAATTTCTGCGATCTAGCCATTAATACATGCCACTGCATTTTGCTTTGTTTCAGTTGTGTGCTATACAATGGCAAATCTTAATTCTGCATCCAGTTTTCTTTTGCTTCTTGTGGCCAAGATGAGAATTCTTGCATGACTGGAATAAAATAACAGGGAAGATCTGGAAGGAGGATCAAAAAATGGCATGCTCAGTTGCAGTGGAGTGAATAGGGTGCTCAGGTGTCAGGAGCCGTGGGTTCTGGCTTATGTCCCTAGGAGTATTTCTGCTTTTATCCAGCAAGCCTCTTGCATGAAACACAGAAACAGTTCTTGAAACAGAAGTCAAAACCCAGAATGCTTGGTTAGAAGGGGGATAGACAGACACAGTCTTGTTGGTCTTCCAGGGTTTGTCACTCATGCATTCAGGCTTGTGTTACCTGTAAAGGCTGACCCCCTGTGCCTGAAGTGCCTGTGGCAAATGTTTGGTTGGTAATGCACTTTCCAGAAGTGCAGATGGGTTTGAATGCTTTCAGGCTGAGGAGGAAATAGAACTGGGATCTCCAGCTCCCCAGGTGTGGAGCCCACTTTGCTTAAAATGGGGATGCTGTAGATGCTTTGGTATTCTTTCAGCTTGATGCTGTTTGTGCATGTTTCATATGCCTGAGTATGTATGTGGGATAAATTCTTTTGGAGGCCTATGTGAGGATGCTGAACTTATGGATCTAGAATACACTGGATATTTGGCTTAATCATTTGCAAGTGCCCTTGCATAGATACAACATCAGAACTTCAAATGCTGAATGAAGTTTTGTATGGAGGGCTTGGCTGTCTAGAGCCTACTGGGCACTGGAGCAGGCTATGTAATCTTTCTTGAACTGATGCTTTGAAAGTAGGTGTCTCAACTCCTCCAAGTTGAACTTCAAGAGCCTAAGAACAGTATTTGGATTTTAGTGGAGGGGAAGAAAAAAAAAGGGGTACTATGGCCACTACTTCTCCCTGCCCCCACCC